>CM021104.1:670786774-671353998 GCA_007115665.2 Sequoiadendron giganteum
GAGAGGGAGAGTGGGAGAGGGAGAGAGGGTTTAGAGTTGAGGGAGAGAGGGAGAGGCAGAGGGAGAGGGAGAGGGAGAGAGGGAGAGATAGAAGGAGAGGGAGTGAGAGAGGAGAGAGAGAGAGAGAGAGAGAGAGAGGAGTGATTGAGTGAGAGACTTCAGAGAGATAGAGGTGGAGAGAGCGAGAGGGAAAGAGATAATATTTAAATATTTTTTAAATTGGTAATGTATATATTTAATTATTTATGGATTAACTAAAATATTGAAATAATATTAAAATATTTATAGATTAACTAAAATATCTAAATAATATTTAAATATTATACATTTAATAATATATTATATATTAAATACATAATTCGGCAAGAGATTACCATAAATTGTATATTAAATATATTACATTATAAACTTTATTGGATATTATATATATTAAATTATAAACATAATTGCATTTTTAAATAATATATTAAAGATTGTATAAATTGTTTTAAAAATGATCTAAAAGATATCATACATTGAATTCAAATCTAATATTCGATATACTAACATAAAATTTAATGCCTTGGTATTAGGCTCAGTATTAGGCTCAGGATTTGGTTTGGACCTGCCAATCCTAAAAGTCAACACGTAAAACATGTTTAACAACTTAGCTTGTTTTTCCAGACTTCGCCCATGTGGCTGACGAATTTTATTTTACCTAAAATTGATAAAACGAAAAGGGTTTTTAAAGGAGCTTCTCAGCTTTCTACCAATATAAATTATATTTTCTTTAGAATCTAATAAATAATAATTATTTATTTTTTATTAGAATTACGACTAAAGTCTTGATTGATAGTCTGATAGAAAAACATCTATAGCTTTCAAACGGTATCACATTTTTTGAATCCAAAACATGCGTCACATTATATGCTTCACATACTATAGGATTTAAAAAAATAAAAATAAATTCCATTAAGTTTTGACCAAGTTAAGGTGGTTAGACATACGAGTTTTTATATTTTTAAAAAGTTGTAATAAATTTTTTATAATTAATTATTTATTTTTAAAAAAATTACAAAAAAATATGCATCACATCCGGACATGAGTCCTCTACTTATATCTAAAACTTTATAAAAAAATATTATGATTTTATTATGGTTAGGGTGGTCAGACAGACACCTACTTTTTTATTTTTTCCCTAAAATTTTAGTACTACTGCATTGAAATTTCAAATTTTCACCAAATAGATTTTTTTTTACAAAAATTAACCTAGTAGTTTAGAAGCTACATTCAATTTTCCATAGATTCTATTCTTACAAATTTTTTAAATAATATAGATAACTTATTCAAATTTTTATGTGAAGTTGCCCAACTCTGATTTTTTGAATTTTCATTGCCACTTAAGGACATGTTTTTTCCATGATGATCCTGCACATACCCCCTAACTTAACATCAATTTCATATATTTTACATCTTCCTTTAAAGAAGAGAAAAAAATCTCACAATATAAAGAGTCTTGTGTAGGTATGAAAACTAATACTAAGAAATAGATATCTTTGCCACAAAATAATGAAACATCCTCTACTTTTTATTAAGAAATTATCTTGTTGAGACTTTTCCAAGATCATTTGATATCTCTCCCTCCTTGAACATGAAATAGATTCTACTATAAACATTCATTTTTGCATATCGTAGAGTTCATGGTAATTCTACTAATGAATGTAAGTCTTTTAGTAAAAATATTTAGCATCTTAAGTAATGTGGCGATCTTCCTCATCTTGAAGCACCTAAGTCCTCTAATTGATACTATTTTTTACATGAATATGTTTCTCATCAATAATTTAGCTCACCCTTGTCCTGTACTAAGTTGGGGCAAGGGGTTAGGTAGCATATTCGTCATATGTCACCTGTCATTGCCTCTTTTGGATAGTTGACTACCTTTCATGTATATATAAGAGAAAACTTGGGATGTGGATGACATGCCTTAAGTTGGCTCACATGAGACATTGAGTTATCTTTAGCATTTTATTTTTGGGGGTAACCCCTTCCCTTAATGTAGCTTATTGGAAACATATGACTTGGCATTGGGCTTTCTGAATAAGGTCCCATGTCTTTTTCTACTTTAAATTAATTGCTCACAACAATTGTGTTAGCAACCACTTTAAAGTGGGGGCATACACTGACACTCATGTTTCATTGTTTGATTTTCTTTCTTCCTGCTATGTGTTCCTTTCTTGGTGGTTTCATTGGGTTTGATTTCCTCTGAGAACATGATATTTCCTTGCATTTGTCTTCTCTTCGAGACGTTAAGCACAATGTTCCCTAAGAAGAGACCTTGCAAAAAATAAGAAAAAACCCTTTAAACACCCCTCTTCCTTGTTGTGTTTCATCTTTATACCTTATTAAACTCATGGAGGTATGGCTTTGATATGGTTTCCTAGGGCTCACATAGTGGACAACTAGCTTCGCTAGCCCTTGTGAGTGTGCATTTTTCTCCTTATCATAGTCATGGGGGTGTGAATTTAATTTGGATCTCTTGGGGATCACCTAGTGGAAAACTAGCTTCACTAGCCCTTGTGAGCATGCATTTTTTTTGCATAGTGGACAACATGTTCCACTTGTAAAATATTTTTGGAAAAAAAATCCTAGACCTCGTCCACATCATGTTGGATGGCTGGTCGAAGCTTGATCTGTTGCATTTTTTTCATTTTATCTATCTTTGATGGTGTATGTTTGTGATTTGGTTATCACTTCATATATCATCCACAAGTGTGTTCCTTTGTGTGTATGTTGTTTTTTCATAGGATGTTGATCCTAGGGGCTTGGCAAGTCTCTTGGTTATTTTCATCCTATCTTACTAGCTAGAATTTGTACATTTGAACCCCTCTTGATTGCATGGTTGGCTACTTTAGTGTGAGTTTGAAGCAAGTTCATTCTCTCACTAAAGTGGAGGCTAAATGTAGTGTAGGAAAATGCATACCCTTGCATTTTATCAAATTTTTGGGCCCACCTTGCTTTATTTATCTATAATTATTTGTTAATTTGTCCTATTTTATATTCACAAGCCTAATGAATTACATATTTTTATGGCTAATCCTGACAAAAATAAAAGGATAAATGATAATTTAATGATTTTGGTTGTGTCCCTAATTTTTAGGTTGGGACTAAGATGCCACATAGGACACCTTTCTCCCCTAAAGGTCTTGGGACCCTTTTTTCAATGGCACCTTACATGGCCCCTTTTTGGAGTATGTTCCCTAAGTTTTAAGCCTTGGGACTTAGACACCACCTAGGGAATCTTAGTCCCCCTCAAGTTATTTTTGGGATTTAATTTCAAATATTTGTAGTATTTAGCCTCCTTTAATCAATGATTCATGTCTCAGCTTGTTGTGATGTAATTTCAAGATATTAAGCATGGATAAGTATTAATACGATGTTCTTTCACTCATTTTCATCCTTATAGAAAATTGGAGCTCACAAGACCATTCAAGAGAAATTCATCAAGCATTTGGATCCACCATCAAGATTCAAGGATCATGTCAAAGACATTCTTGCATCATGTGTGTTTTTGAGCTAACATTTGTGATGTAGGGTTTTTATTCAAGAAAGAAATTCAAGTCAAGATCTATGAAGCATTCACTCAAGTCAAGATCTATATTCAAGAAAACCACTTCATACAAGTTTGTAGATTTCATAACAATGGTTTGGTGAGTTGCAACATAGAACTTTGTTTGTTCATCATTTCCCTGCATTGTTTCATTTCATTTGAAGGTTTAATTACCAACAAGGGGTTTGAACAAGGAAAACCCCCATTTACTAACAATCAACACAATTTTCCTCTCTTCTATGTTTTTGTTTGTAGATTTAGGTTGAATATCATTCGAAGTGAAAAGTTGTAAAGTTGCAAAGTTTCCATCTTCATAGCAAGTCACCTACATGCCATATTTGAGAAGAAGGAAGTGCAAACATTGAGCCTTAGGATCACATTATGAGATTTTAGAAATTGAGATTGGGACTAAGTCTCCAGTAAGGGCATCTTAGTCCTCCAAGTTGAATTTTCTTTGAGATTCTTTGTAATCTTGTTATGATATCTGAAGATTCTACATTTCCACTAAAAAATAGTAGCGGGACTAAGACAATAGTAAGGGTGTTTTAGTCCTTGGCATATTTTGATAGAATTATTGAATTTCTAGAATCCTCATGACATTTCCAGACTTCCCAAGTACATACATCCTAATTTACTATTGCTTAGTTTTATCATTTGCATTCATTATTTGACTTGCATTACTAGATTTTTGTGTGTTGAAAGTTAAGTTGTCTTTTCCAAGATTTTGCTTGCTGGTGAACCCTTCAAAGCCTAATGAACCCCTCGTAGGCCCTCCTAGATGAGAATTGACTCATTTGGGTTGATAGTCAATCCAATTTGGGTCTCTAGGAAATTGTTGAAAGATAATGGGAGAAGAGTAGTGTTATATGACCTAAGTCGTAAATTATTCCACGTTTTCACTATTGTTCAACAAAAATAAAAAGGTATGTTTTAAGAGGGTAAACTTTTGTGTACCTTGCTAGAAAAGTTTTTTTTTAGGGCCCATTTAGGACTCATTTTCCTTTAGTGGCGAATGGGTCCCTATTAGGGCTTCTTGAAAGTGCTTTCTGGGTTTTGTTCCTCTCGGTTTGTAACTCTTGATTCTATATGATTATTGATTCAAGCCTCACCAAGGACTCATTTACCTTTTGTGGTGAATGGGTCCCTGTTAGGGTTTCAAAAATCAATTTCTAGATCCTTTTCTTCAATGTTTGCACTCTCAAATTTTAGGTTTTCAGCCCCTGAAAGTCTGAATCAAATCCTATAAAATACTTTTCATGATCTTGCAATGTAGATGAAAAATTTACTTTAAGTCTTTCTCTTTAATATAAATTCTGCAAATACACATTCAAGAGGAGAATAAATTCTAGATTTTTAGCGAATAAGGGTTTTCCTTGGTAAAACCCCTTTTAGGTAATTAAACCAAATGATGAAATAAGGACAAGAAACATGAAACTTGAAATGATGATACCTTGGAAGATGTCATGCAATGCAAATATGCAAACTAACATGAAGTGGAAATGTAGAATGTAGATCTTGATCTTTAACTAGATGTCAAACAATTCTTGGAAATATATTTTCAATGCTACATTAACATACTAGCCCAAGGGTATGTGCAGGATCATCATGGAAAAAATAGGCCCTTAAGTGGTGATGAAAATTCATAAAATCAGATTTAGGCAACTTGACATAAAAAAATGAATAAGTTATCTATATTATTTCAAAAATATGCAATAATAGAATCTATAGAAAATTGAATGTAGTTTGTAAACTACTATGTTTACTTAAAAAAAAACCTATTTGGTGAAAATTTGAAATTTCAATGCAGTAGTACTTAAATTCGAAGTAAAAAATAAGTAAGTGCTTGTCTGACCACCCTAACCACAATAAAATGATAATATTTTTTTTATAAAATTTTATATATAAGTAGAGGAATCATGTACCGACGTGATGCATATTTTTTTATAATTTTTTTGCAAGTAAATAATTAATTATGAATTTTTTATTACCATATTTTTAAAAATATAAAAAATCATATGTTTGACCACCTTAACTTGGTCAAAACTTCAGGAAATTCATTTTTTTTAATCCTATAGTATGTGAAACATAGAATATGATGCATGGTTTAGATTCAAAAAATGTGATACCATTTGAAAGATCTAGATATTTTTCAATCATCTTATCAATCAAGACTTTAGTCATAATTCAAATAGAAGATGAATACTAATTATGTATTAAATTCAAAGTAAATAATAACTTATATAGGTGGAAAATTGAGAATCTCCTTTAAAAGACCTTTTCATTTCATCAATTTTGGGTAAAAAAAAGTCGTCAGCCACATGGGCTATCATGTCACTTACATATCGCCACTTTTTGGCCCATCATGATACTGCACATACCCCCAACCACATGCTTGATGTAGTATGCCTTTTACATGATGATATGAACTTGAATTGCTGCAATAAAATTTCACTAATCTACCCTTGAACGTCTTTTAAATGTTCTATGATACTCTCGTGAAATTTTCGGATGCTTGCATAATCATTCTTAGGTGAAAATATGTGAATTAACCTTATATTTATAGTAAATCTAAGAATTAACCCTGAAATTAAAATAATTCAAGCCGACATCAGATCTAGGATTAAAAATCATTAGAATTTAACCAAAACTAAATTCAAAAAGGGGCATGCTACATGAGGAGGACCCATTTGTCACTAAAGGAAAATGGGTCCTAGCACAACTTTCTATGACCAGGATTTTGGGGGGATGTAATAACATCTAAAACCCATGTCAAAAATGCAAAGAAAGGGGTGTCCTATGTGGAGAAGACCCATTTTCCACTAAAGGTGAATGGGCCCTGACACAATTTTCTAGGACCTTGATTTTTCCAAATTAAATGTCATGCAATATCATTATTGGGTGTCGAGATGGATCCTTTGGAAAGTGTCATTAATAAGGTTTAAATCTTATCTAAAGGGGCTAGTTAATCTCAATTAACCGTAATTAATTAATGAAACACTTAGAGATAAGTGTGAAACTATAATACAACACTTTACAACACCATAAATTAGATACAATTTAAGTAATTTTTTCTAAAGGGGGCCTAGATTGAATGTGAATGTGTAAAACACTTTACAACACTAAATAAATGCATAATTAAGTTAATTCAATATCACGTTTTCCCAAATTAAGTGTGAAAAGGTTTAATTTTTTCTATACTACATTTTGCCCCCACTTTAGTGAGTTTTCCCCCATGAAAAAATCAAACTAAAGTAGACATTCAAGATGCTTAACTATGAAAAAATAGCAAAGGCCAAGAAAAGAAAGAAAAAAAAAGGTTCAAGCACAACCATCCAAACACAATGTGGAACAAGGTTGTTTTTCTTTAATGTTAAATGTTGCTCACTTTGGGGTAGTGGAACCTTAGCCTATCCACTAATTGAGTTCTCCCAATCATACATGCCCACTCTAGGGTAGTGGAACCTTAGTCCGTCCACTAGGTGAGTTATCCCAATGAGGTGGAAAATGAGAGAATCATATTAGCCTCCTATACCATACCAAAGTTATCTTGCTAAAAAAAATCAATCAGGTACCACAATGTAATGCTATTTGGTAAATTCTTTTGAATGTCATGTATGTAAGTTTTTTTTAGAAGGGATTTTTCTTTATTCATGTAAGGTATTCTTCTCAAGGAAAATAATTCCTAATATCTTCAAGAGAGGACAAGTCAAAGAGTATTGGATTGCCAATAATGGATGCCTCTCTCTTCGCATCATGCCACCAAGGGAGATCGTATGATTAGAAATATCATGCTCTTGGAGGATGTAGAACACAATGAAACCACCAAGAAAATGACATGGTACAAGAAAAAATAAAATCATTCCATGAGATATGCTAATAAATGTCATTGATGTATGCCCCCACTTTACAGCGGTTGCTAAAACAATTACTGTGAGAAATTTCTTTAAAGCAATTTTTTTTTTGTCCTATGACATGAGATATTTCCGTAGAAAACCCTATTCCAAGACATATGTTTCTGAGATAAAGCTACATCATGAAATATGAAGGAAGGGTTCACCCCAAAAATACAATGCTAAACATAGAAAGAAAAGTAAATCACATACGGGCCAACTTAAGGCATGTCATTCACATCCCAATATTTCTCTTGCATATACATGGAAGATGGTCAACTAGCCAAAATAGAAAATGACAAGTGGAATATGATGACAAAGCTACTTAACCCCTTGCCCCCACTGAGTGCGGGACAAGAGTGAGTAGATAATGGATGCTGATATGCCACTCCTTGCAATAAGGAAATGATTTACAATGAATGTAAAACATGAAATAGTGATTATCCTATGATCCAACAACTATTACATGGAAAGGAGTAGCAAATAATGTTATTTATTATAATGAGTAAACAGGGTGTATCTAATGGTATATTCCCACATGTAGTATCTATCAGTTAAAGATACACCAAAGTTAAAATTACTTTCGAATAATATTTTATATGGTTGTTGATACTAAGTGAAGGATGTTTTGATGATTTTTTTTATATCAAAGGATAATAACTAATATCACAAGTTTTTCCTTGCATGTTAGGATCTATAGGGACATAAATAGCTTATTCTCTAGCACCACATCCTTTTCCACTATAACCAAGTTGTCTCATAAGTTCATAACCTCTTGCATAAATTTTTTTCATTTCTTTGAATTCGGTGGTTGTTCATAATCAGTTTTTTCAAAGTCTATTGTGTAATTTTCTTGATCTGCTAAAGTAGTTGAGGTGGATGCTTTCAAATTTTTTGTTGACATTACATATTTTTCTTTTCCCTTTTCAGACTTTTTTTGTGATCTTATATTTTCCCATAATGTTGGTGTGAAATATAATGAACCCCAATCATCTTCCAATAGCTTGGTGACTTCATCAATTTTATTCTTGTGTTCATCTTCATTTGTAACTTCCATTTTTTTTAGTTGATATTACAAGTATGGACTCGGTGTTGTCATTTATGTCAACACAATTCAGGTTGGTCAGAGAAATGAATCATGTGATTGCAGATGGCACATGTATAGATGAGATACTGTAGAGATGTTGAGAGTACATGTAGGTATCTTTATGGTGTTGCAATTGTGCTGATATGACATGAATTGTCAAGTGAGTTTTAGAAAATTAACAAGCAATGAAAAAAAATTGTGTTTGTGTTTTGAAGCTGCTTCGATAATGTTCTTTCCATTTATTCTATGTTGATCCTATGCTCGTGCTAATTTTTAGTGTTTCTTATGGGCTTCATTGGATAATATGTCTGGAGTTATAACTTCTTGTTTGATGGAGGCTGAATGTTGTGTTCACCAATGTGTGAACTAGTCAGACATAGTGTTTGTTTGTGGACTAGGAGAAATGTCTTTGCTCTGGAGTCCTTTGCTGGTTTTTCTTAGATCTTGTAGATCTGGTGGAAGACCTATAATGGTCTTTTTTGTGTTCTGGTAGAATTTTTTGAGGGTTGGTGCTCCAAAAAGCTTGTTACAAAGCTAGTATGTGTGTCTGTACGGTCTTGTTGGACTATTTGAATGCTTTTTGTGCATGGAACTTGTTGTAGTTTCTACAAATGTATCTAAAGGTTTCTAATAGGTATTTTGGTGTCTAGAGAAGTGTGTTATGTGATCCATGTGTGATCATCTTGTTGTGGATGTGTGTAATTCAAAGTTCATTGGTGTTTCCATTAGGTTTGGCCGACCTAGTGTCTACATGTTACATGAAAGATAAACATTGATTAAGGAAGCATGTGTTTGATCAAAGATATTTTTTGGGTCCTAATTAAGCTTTTGTTTTGTCCACTCTCTTTCTTATCCACGACGAGAATGTTGCATCACTGGCCTAATTTGAAAATTTAAAATGAAGAATGTGTAGCTGACCTTGGATAATGTTTCTAAGGTTGAAGTTGGTATAAATACAAGTCGAGATGTTGTGAAGAAAGTGCAACATGTGACAAGTGTGAAAAGCAGAGTTTGTGAAAGTGAATCAAGGCAATAGTACTTTAATGTGTTGATTCTTGAAAGTAGTAAGATGATGGTGTCTACAATTCTTTGATAAAAGTTGTGAATGTGTGGAACTTATTCTAGTGGATTTTTCATTATCTTTCTTTTTCTGTAGGAATTGAGCCTCCTTTTAGATAGTGAGTCCTATCTATAGGTAGTGAGCCTTTCTATCCAGTCAGTGAATCATTTTAGGGTAGTGAGCCCTTTGGCAATGAGCCTCTATATCCGGTTTTGCATTACTATTATATTGTGATTTAATCCTCACCATGGCTTTTCCCTCATTGGGTGTTCCACATTAATTTGGTGTCTGGTATTTTCTTTTTGTTATCTGCATTTCATGCTTACACTTAATAACAGATTAAACTGGATGTGGAGTTGATGAAGGTTAGAAGTGAGTGTAATTTGTTAAAATTGATTCAACCCCCCCTCTCAGTTGTCTTGTGGAATTCAATAATTGGTATAAGAGCTTTGGTTCCTTAGAGAAGAGCTTAATTTCTTGAGGTAGATCAAATGGTGCACAAGTTGCAAATTCTTATGTTTTATGGAGTTGAGTATAGTGATTGGAAAGTGAAAATGAAAGGTTACCTGATCTCTCTTGATTTCATGAATTATAAAGTTGTTGAGACAAAACATGTTGAGTTGGCAAGTGGTTCTTTTTCAGCATATGAGATTTCAACCTATGAGGAGAATAAAAAGGAAAGGTATGATATATTTAGTTCTTTATATAAGATTGAGTGGACAAAAGTTATTTCTCTAGGCACTGTTTATGAAGTATGGGAAAAGTTGAAATATATCTATGAAGGAAATGATAGAGTAAAATTTTGAAATAAGCTTATAACAAAGCGTAGATATGAGAAATTGAAAATTGAAGAATGTGAAAACATTGCAAGCTACTTTCAAAGGGTTGAATTTTCTAAAAATGATGTCACTAATCAAGGTGGTACTTTGGCAGATGAAGATATAATAGAGAAGATCCAAAAGACCCTACCAGAGAATTATAGTGACAAGGTCTTTATTATTGAATAAATATATGATCCAAATAAATTCACTAAAGACAACCCATTTGGCACCTTGACTACATTTGAGATGAGGATGTTTGGAAAAGAAAAGGAGAAAACATAAATGAACTTCAAAGAAACTAAGATAGAAGATGATCCAAATAGTAATGGTTCAGAAGAGTTGGAAGCAAAATTTACAAGGAAGTTGAAGAAAGGTGTACCGATAAGTACAAAGGTATGTTACCTTTTAATTGTTTCAGTTGTGGAAATATTGGTCACTATGCTTCAAGATGTCGAGATAGAGTTGTACACAAGAAGTGAAGAGATAATAATAAAGAAAAAAAGGAAAAAATTTATAAGAAACTATATTATGTAAGAGAAGATGCTATAATTTTTGATGATGGGTCTGATTTTGTTGATGGTAAATATGAATACTTGTTTCTAGCCTTGGAGAATAAATTTGTATCTATTAACCATGGAAGATGTGCAAGGGAATCTAGTCTAGAGAACAAAAAGGATGAGATGGAAGGCAATCTAGTTACTTCCTTTCATGCTAGACAAGATGAATATTATTGGGTAGTTGGTAGTGGATGTTCCAATCATATGATGGTCTAGACAAAAGTAAGTTCACTAAACTTGAAAATTATGATGAAGGATCAGTTATGTTTGGAGAAGATTTTGGTGCTAAGATTGTTGGAAAAGGAACAATTAGTCTTCATGGAAAACATAGTATTGATGATGTCTATTATGCTAAGGGCTTGAGGAATAATATTTTGAGTGTTGGATAAATGTGTAGCAAAGGATTTAAGCTTTTGTTTCAAGATAAAACCTGTGAAATCAAAAAAAGGTCTAGAACTATGGTAGTTGCAGGAAGATCATATGGAAACACCTATCAGCTTAAGAGTGGTAGTGATTTTTTTCTAAAGTTAATGAAATTTGGATATGGAATTGGAAGATGATAAATGCAAATTTTGACAATATAACTAGGATCAGTTCAAGATAATTTGTTAGGGATCTTCCTAGAATCAGAAAGCCTACTAATACTATTTGCAAAAGTTATCAATTGGGAAAATAAACGAGATGCAGTTTGAAAGGAAAAGAACATTCATCTACTAGAATGTTGGAATTGATTCATATAGACCTATATGGTACTACAAGAATAGGAATTCTTAATGGTGAAAATTACTTTATGATTTTGATTGATGAATACTTCAGAATGACATGGGTTAATGTTTTTAGGGAGAAAGCTGAAGATCTAGATAGATTCAAAGTGTTCAAGCCAAGAGTAGAGAATGAAGTGAACCTAAGAATCAAATGTTTAAGGTCTAATAGAGGAAGAGAATTCACTTCTAGTGAGTCTAATATATTTTGTGAAGAGCATGGTATAAAGAGACATTTTTCTGCTCCTAGAACCCCTCAAAAAAAGGGAGTTGTGGAAAGGTAAAATCAAATTGTTCAAGAGGCTGGAAGGAATATGATGAAAGAGGAAAGCATACCTAATTTATATTGGAGAGAAGAAATCCACATTGCTATTTATATTCTTAACAGATTTTAGATCAGTGGTAACAACACAAAGAACCCTTATGAACTATGGACTGGTAAGACTTCTACTACTAAGTAATTTAAGTTGTTTGGAAGTAGATGTTACATTAGAAGATATGATGAGAATATTGGAATGTTTGATGCAAGATATGATGAGGTTATTTTCCTTGGATACTCAACTAACAACAAAGAATATAGATACTTCAATAAAATACTAACAAAGATAATTGAGAGAGCAAATGTAAAATTTGATGAAGATGTGCACATACCAGTTAAAATAAGTTAAGTTGAACTAGATGAACCTACATTTGGACAAGTATAAGAAGAGGAAAATGAAGAAGAATAACATACTAGACAATAAGAGACTCTAGAAATTTTCTCTGAAGAATCTTAAGTATGTACAGAAGAATCATCCAAAATAACAGATAATTGGAGATAAAAGGGAAGGTGTAAATATAAGAATAAAGTGGTAGTAGCTGAAGTAAATTTATGTATACTTTCTAAGATAGAACCTAAAACAGTGTGTGAGGCAGGAAAATATGAGAGCTAGGTTAGAGCAATGAAAGAGGAGTTGCAACAAACAAACAAGAGTCAGAATGTGGGAATTGGTTCCTAGACGAGTATACAAGAATGTGATTGGTAAAAAATTGGTGTTCATGAATAAGCTGAATGAAGATGGTGAAGTAGTAAGAAATAAAGAAAGAATTGTATGCAAATTTTATTCACAGGTTGAAGGAATAGAATTTTAAGAGACTTTTGCCTCGGTGGCTAGAATGGAGGCCATTCAAATGTTTTTGGCTTTATCTGCTCACAAGATTTCAAATTATATCAAATTGATGTCAAGTCTTTATTTATGAATGGAGAATTGGAAGATGTGTACATGGAACAACTGGAAGGATTTCAGTTATCAGATAAACTAGACATGGTTTGTAAGTTGAAAAAGGAATTATATGGAATTAAACAGGTTTCCAGAGCATGGTATGCAAGGTTGGATAGATACTTGACACATCAAGGATTCAACAAAGGCTTTGCAAACAAAAATATCCATTTCAAATTTGAATGTAAAATAATGTTGATAGTGGTTGTGTATGTTGATGACGGGTATGTGCAGGATCATCATGGAAAAAATAGGCCCTTAAGTGGCAATAAAATTCAAATGAAATCAGAGTTACGAAACTTGACGTAAAAATTTGAATAAGTTATCTATATTATTTAAAAAATATGTAAGAATAGAACCTATATAAAATTGAATGTAGTTTCTAAACTGCTAGTTTTATTTATTTATTTTAAAATATTTGTTGAAATTTTGAAATTTCAATGCAGTAGTACTTAAATTTCAGGGAAAAAATAAGAAGTGGGTGTCTGTCTAACCATCGTAACCAAAATAAAATGATAATAATTTTTTATAATATTTTAGATATAATTAGAGGACTCATGTCTCAATATGATGCATATTTTTTTGTAATTTTCTTCCAAGTAAATAATTAATTATGAATTTTTTATTACAAATTTTCAAAAATCTAAAAAATCGTATGTCTGACCACCTTAGCTTGGTCGAAAATTCATGAAATTCATTTATTTTTTATTTAATCCTATATTATGTGAAGCATAGAATGTGATGCATATTTCAAATTCAAAAAATGTGATACTGTTTGAAATCTATAGATGTTTTTGAATCAACCTATCAATCAGGACTTTAGTCATAATTCAAATAGAAAATGAATAATAATTATTTATTAAATTCAAAGTAAAGCATAATTTAGATTGGTGGAAATCTGAGAATCTCCTTTAAAAACCCTTTTCATTTCATCAATTTTGGGTTAAAAAAAAGTTGTCAACCACATGGGTCATTATATCACCACTTTTTGGCCCATCATGATCCTACACATACCCTAACATTATCTTTGGAGGAAATGGATGAATGTGTAAGAAATTTGGAGATGAGATGCAAAATTTTTTTGAGATGTGTATGATTGGTGAGTTAAATTTCTTTCTTGGACTCCAAGTGAGTCAAACTAATAAGGGAATATTCATTTCACAATATAGGTTTGTTAGAGAATTATTGAAGAAGTTTGGAATGGATGACTCCAAACTAATATATACCCTTATGGTGACTGGATGCAAACTGAGTAAGAATGATGATTCTCATAAAATTGATCAGAACATGTACATATTTATAATTGGTGGATTGTTATATCTTATTGCTACTATCCCTCAGCCCTAAACATGATAGCTTCAAGCCTAAAACCTACACCCCCAACCCTCATCCCTATACCCTATACCATCAACCTTATAAACTAAACCCTAAACATTATCCATCAACCCTATATCCTCAACCTTATACTCAAACCCTAAACCCTACACTCTCAACCCTTAACCTTATACTCTATACCCTCAATCCTATACCCTGAACCCTATAATCAATATCCTAAACCCTAACTCGTATACTCTATACGCTTAACCTTATACCCTTAATGTTGAACATTATAAATCAACTATAAACCATCAATAATTAACCCTATACTTAAACCATACACCCTAACTTCAAACTTGTACCCTAAAACTTCAATATAGGACCCAATACCCTCAACCCTATACTGAATATCCTAATCCCTAATCTTTATAGCCTATACACTTAACCATATACCTTCAACCCTGAAAAACTATCAATCAACCCTTAACACTATACCTTAAACCCTAAAAACTAAACCCTCAACCCTCATCCATATACCTTGTACCCTAAATATTATACCCTAATCCATAAACATTATCCCTCAAGGGTATGTGTAGGATCATCCTGGAAAAAATAGGCCCTTAAGTGGTAATAAAAATTCAGAAAATTAGAGTTAGGCAACTTGACATAAAAATTTGAATAAGTTATCTATATTATTTCAAAAATATGTAACAATAGAATTTATAGAAAATTTAATGTATTTTCTAAACTTCTAGATTTATTTTAAACAATTAAAAATCTATTTGGTGAAAATTTTAAATTTCAATGTAGTAGTACTTAAATTTCAGGGAAAAAATAATAGGTGTGTTTCTGACCACCCTAACCACAATAAAATGATAATATTCTCTTACAATATTTTATATATAAGTAGAGGAATCGTGTCCCGATGTGATGCATATTTTTTTATAATTTTTTCACAGGTAAATAATCAATTATGAATTCTTTATTACGACTTTTAAAAAATATAAAAAATCGTATAAAAAACTTCTTGAAATTCATTTTTTTTAAAATCCTATATTATTTGAAGCATAGAATGTGACACATGTTTTAGATTCAAAAAATGTGATACTGTTTGAAAGATATATATGTTTTTCAATCAGCCTATCAATCAGGACTTTTGTCAAAATTCAAATAAACAATGAATAATTATTATTTATTAAATTCAAAGTAAAGAATAATTTATATTGGTGGAAAGATGAGAATATCCTTTAAAAACCCTTTTCGTTTCATCAAATTTGGGAAAGAAAACAAGTTGTCAGCCACATGGGCCATCATATCACTTACATATTGCCACTTTTTGGCCCATCATGATCTTGAACATACCCTCAACCCTATACTATAAATACTATACTCAAACCATAAATTTTAAACTCTCAACCCTTACTCGTAAACCTTATACTCAACCCTATACTCTACACCTTATACCCAATAACCTAAACCCTAATGCATATAACCTATACACTTAACCCTATACCCTCAACCCTGAACATTATCCCTCAATCATAAAATATCAACCCTCAACCCTCAACTCTATACCAAATATCCTAAATCCTATACATATATCCTATACACTTAACTCTATACCCTCAACCCTAAAAACTATCCCTCATATTTCAACCCTATACCATACACCCTAAGACCTACACCCTCAACCCTCATCCCTATACCTTGTACCATCAATCTTATACCCTAAACCCAAAACATTATCTCTCAACCCTATAACCTCAACCCTATGTTCAAACCCTAAAACCTATACCCAATATCCTAAACCCTTTTCCCTATACCCTCTACACAACCTTATACCCTCAATCTTGAGCAACTTATCTCTGAATCATAGACCCTAAACCATCAATCATATGCTTAAATATTAGAACCTACATTCAAACTTGTACCCTAAACCCTCAAACCTAAACCGAATACCCTCAACCCTATATTGAATATCCTAAACTCTAAACCTTACACTCTCAAACCTCATACCAATACCCTAGACCCTAAACCTTATACCCTAAACCCTAAACATTTTCCCCTGAATCCTATACTTAACCTAGAAGCTATAATCTCAACCTTTAACCTAATATCCTATACCCTTAACCCCATACCCTAAACCCAATACCCAATATCGTAAACATAATCCATATACGCTATACATTTACCCTTATACCCTCAACCCTGAACATTATCCCTCAATCATAAACCCTCAACCCTCAACCCTATAGTTAAGTTACCTATACCCCATACCCTAAACCCTCAACCCCATACCAAATATCTGAAACCCCAAATAACCTATACTCTATATACTTAACCGTACATACTCAACCTTGAACACTATCCCTCAACCCTCAACCGCATACATTAAAACCTAAGTCTGACACCCTTAACCCTCATGCATATACCCTATACCCTCAACCTAATACCCTAAACCATAGAATCTATAGATTCCAATTGACCATTTTAGTGTATACATTTGACACACTATTTAAAGCCTCTTGGGGACCCCTCCTAGTGGAGAATACTTGCTCTAGGGAAATGGATGCCAAAATAAATACTAAATTAGAGGAATTTGAATCTATGATCTATTACCTTATTGACCTCTAAATTTTCTAACTATTCATAAGTAAGGTTCAATGACCACTTCAGTCATAATGAATCGAGTTCTCACACCAACATTATACCCTGGGGACCCAAACTTTATTTTCAATTTTTTTTGTGCATACCGTACTAGTTGAATCTATTGTGATGAAAAATATTTTACTCTCCAAAATACTCATTGTGGTAAGATGGTCCCTATTATCTCACTAAACTTGTAAGAAACACCAATTTAGTGGTGCACATAGTATAGAATGTTCAATCCTAATCCTCATTGGGTTGAAATTTAAAGATATATTTGGGTATGTGCAAGATCATGATGGGCCAAAAAGTGGCAATATGATGGGTATGTCGCTAATGACCTTTTTTTTACCAAAATTGATGAAATGAAAAGGGTGTTTAAAGGAGATTCTTAGCTTTCAACCAATATAAATTATGCTTTACTTTGAATTTAAAAAATTATTATTATTCATTTTCTATTGAATTACGACTAAAGCCTTGATTCTTAGGCTGATTGAAAAACATCTATAGCTTTCAAATTGTATCATATTTTTTGTATCCAAAACATGTGTCACATTATATGCTTCACATAGTATAAGATAAAAAAATAAAAAAATGAATTTCATGAAGTTTTGACCAAGTTAAGGTGGTCAAACATACGAGTCTTTATATATTTTTTTTAAATTCATTAAAAATTATAATTAATTATTTACATAAAAAAATTTACAAAAAAGAATGCATCACATTAGAAAATGATTCCTCTACTTATATCATTTAAGTACTATTGTATTGAAATTCCAAATTTTCACCAAATAGATTTTATTTTTTTGTAAATAAACCTAGTAATTTAGAAACTACATTCAATTTTCTAAAAAAAATATTCTTAAATATTTTTGAAATAATATAGATAACTTATTCAATTTTTTATGTCAAGTTTCCTAACTCTATTTTTTCTTTAATTTTTGCCACTTAAGGGTCTGTTTTCTCCATGATGATCCTACACAGACCCATTTTTGTTTATTTTAGTCCTAAACCTAGTTGGATTAAATACATACATACATACATACATACATATATATACATACATATATATATATATATATATACATACATACATATATATATATATATATATATATATATATATATATATATATATATATATATATATATATACAAACATACATAAAAACATATATTCTTAGATAGATACACACATACTGTAGATGCCTTTTCTACATTTGCTCAAAAATCAAACAAGCATTAGTGTTGTGAGTCAAATCAATAAAACGAGATAAAGCATCATTATGAAATATTTTATCATGCCTAGGCCAACAAAATAAATTAGAACAAAAAAAACTTAGTAAAAGCATAAATAAGATAAAACTTTATCTCATAGTGGATTGGTGCTCCTTGATGTGAAAAGAGAGCCATTTCCCAATCCCTAATAAGCAAGAATGCCAATATGATGATGCTGAAAATGCAAGAGATTGTGCATCAAGTTGTGTTGTAAGTTCTCCCCATTTGGAGTATAAATTCTTTACATTTATAGATTCAAGGTTGGAAGATTGAAGGATTTGGATGAATGTGGGATCATTCATGAGCCAATGACAAGATGCCACTTGTCAAGATGTGAAAGGATGAGGGTTGGGGACATTTTGATCAATGTGCCAAAGAGGGGTAGATTTGAAATTTGAAAATAGAATTAAATGCATATGGTTGAGAGTATTGGGGGGGGGGGCGGGGGGGCGAGGGGAATTTGTTTAGACAAAAAAGTCAAAAAAATGGAGTTAATGAGGCCATATTCCTTGGGAATATGCCTTGTGAGGAAAAAATAGTATTTTAATAAATTAAAATAAATGATTTATTGTGCAAGTGGGAAAAGGTAGAGGATGGGTCATGAATTAGATTTAGCATTAATCAAGATTTGATTAATTGAGATTATGATTAGCCAACATGACATTTGATTTAGATTTCTCGATTTGTTTAAATCAAATGAGAAGAAAATGATTTTAGATTTAACTTAATGAAAGATTTAATTTATTTAGTCAAAGTGGATGATGTTAGTGATTTCAATTAAATAAATTTGATTTATTTAATTTAAATGAAGGACTTTAGAAGCTAATTAAATAAAGTTGATTTATTTAATTAAAGGGGGACTTTAGGATTGATTTATGATTTAATTAAATCAAATTGATGTATTTAACTAAAATATGAACACTAATGAAATACTAGATGCGTGATTGTCAATTTTGCAAGTCTACATTTTGCCTCTCTTTGAAGCAATGTACTTGTTGCATTGGTTCAAAGAATGATGCCTACCAAGATTGAAATTTTAAAAAATTCTGATTTTTTTGGATGCCCTAGAGGAAATAAGTACGTTGGTACATTTCCCCCTCGAGAGAATTAGCGAAAATTTCAGTTTGAGGTCAATCTCGTGACAAAGAGGATCAAAATGGATGCAGGGATGGTTAGACTAACAAATATATATGATAATGATGATGTAAATGAGATATTTTTAAGATGCTTAGAATAAAAAATCTATATTATCCTAAACAACTCAAATGATTATGCAGTGCATGTGAAATGGATGATGTTGTCCTATGATGATATGACATGATTATGTAGGATGAAATTGCAGATGCATGATGTATGCATTGTTAGCATGAAAGAGGATAGAAGAATGAGAGGGATCAACCCTTGAATCCAAAAAGATGTTGAAGTCCAACAAGTCCATGAGTCATTGAGACTTTATTTGATATGGTGATGAATGATGATAATGTATTGTTTATCTAGGGATGGGAGAGACAAAGAGCATAACTTTCCTTATGTCTGATAATAGACATAGGTATGATGCATCAAGGTATAAAGAACTAGGATGGTGTTGCACCTAGTGTGATGGACTTTGAATTGACAATCAGATAGGAGTACTTTTGTTCACACTTGACATATGAAACCTTATTCAGATTGCAATTTAGATATTCTAAACATCTCAGACCAAAACATAGAAAAACAAGCATTCCTATGTCACCAACAAGACATCTAGAACACCATCCCTACAAACCAAATAAAGCATGCATGACAAATTTATTTTACAAGAATATCTAATAAGCACAACAAATAAAAATATAATGATCATTGCCCCATTCCTTTCTCTCTAAATATTTGTGTTTAGACATCATTGAGAGGTCCTTGGAATGAGCGCAAAATAGGATAAGTCAAAAAGATCAAGATAAAGTAAACATACAAGCTAATCTGCTTCATACTGCTAGCCAAGACTAAACTACAATGATGCCTAATGTTGATGTCCATCGCAGGAAGGTTGCATCCTAGGAAATGTTGCGATCAGGTGATAATGAGATTAATTGGTTGATAAACTATTGATACTCTGAGTTGATTAACTTGCTGAATTACTGACCTAGAATTGAGACTTTAATGATTAGGCATTCACTTTTCAACCTTCTAGACTTGCTTTCAATTGACTTACCAAAGGATGAAGATGATGATTGATTTAATATGAAAGATGATTATTGTGGGTGAAAGCGAGATGACACGGCTGAACCACTTTGGTTTTTTTCAAATATTTGGATTTTTTTGGTATTTTTGAAATGTTTTGAGGCTACTCTTGGGATTTTGAGATTTTTTGAATGTTTTTGGATTTTGTTTTTTTATGTTTTTGGATTTTGTTTTTTTATGTTTTTGGATTTTTGATTGATTTTCTGAATGATTTCAGATTTTTTGAAGTATTTTTTTGAATGTTTTTGGTATTTTCAAGATTTAACCAAGATACTAACTTAAAGACCTATCCTAGGGGTCTCAGGAGTTGATCAATAGATTATCCTTTCCTACATTATACATGCATAGACCACGCAGTTCGACTGAAAATTGACTTGAATGAATGATGAGATAGATGTGCACATAGATTGATATTTATATTGTGACAGATGCCTAAAGGACTGACCTAAAATGTCTCAAGGGATGATCAAAGATCAACCTTGCCTATGCTCAAGCTCAGAGATGATGTAGTTTGGTTGGATGACTCTATTTTTTATTTTTTAGATTTTTGATGTTTTTGGATTTTTGATGGATTTTCCAAATGTTTTGAGATTTTTTGATGGATTTTTTGAATGTTTTTGGATTTTTATATGTTATGGATGTTTTTGGGTTTTTGCATGATTTTGAAAATTTGGATATAGATATGTGGTGATATCAGTCCTCTATTTTGGGATTTTTTTGAAAACCAAGCTAGGTTTCATTGATCAGATTGATGATGATAACATTGTTGAGGATACACAAGAATGCAAGGATAGTGTTAACCAACACAAGGATTGGGAATGATATCCTGATGGATTGATTGGATCTTGATTGATCAAGATTGATGAAGTTTTATTTGGAACAAAATTGTTTTGATGATTTGATGTGATGTTGAAGTACACATTAGATGCAATTGATATTGATTGTTTAGATCGATGTTCAATGAAAGATAAGGCTTGATAAGGAATGTCCTTCTATCAGAATATGACATGGGCTAGTAATTTGGATTGGTGCTCACAAATTATTGACCAATTTTATTTCATGTTTTCCAATGTTTTGATCACCACATAAGTTAGACTATAGAGATAAGGATTTATTCCTGAAGAAAGATGTAAATATCTACCCCCAATGTCTAGTAATGCAAGGAATGTAATGGGTGGACACTTGAATAGGTGTATGGATGGATGAATATGGATCATCTTGCGATAAGATAAGGTGTTTGAATAGAGGATGTTCATTTGGATAATTCTTTAAGGCTCAGATAACATTGGGTAGGATAGGATCAAATAAAATGACCCATGTCAAGATGTTCACCATAAACAAGTGTAAAGTGTCCACCAATATTTTATCAAGATCAAGACAAGGTGTAAGATGGATGTAGATCTATGAAAATGGATTGGATAATTTTTTTATGGATGAATGGTTTTAATATGGATAAGATGGATGGAATGCTGGATTTATTATGAATGTGATAATATGGTTTCACTTGAACTAGCACACGTAGATGATCAATTCTACACATGACACTTGTTTGTCAAGTTTTCATCATGGTACCTATCCAAAGTGCCACCGAAGTGGTTTTCACTAGAGGATGATTTTTTTCTTTGCTGTTTTGAATCCTTTTTTTGATTTTTTTGGATTTTTTCATGACTAAAAAATGGCTCCTCATGTACATTAATTTGATCATTGGATGAGGTGGAAACATATTCAAGGTGGTCATTAATGGGTAGTTGTGATTGATCTTTGAGATGTGATGATTGATCTTCAAGATGGGGTGATTGGGTTTGTTGTTATTGTTTCCCAACCTCTTGACATTTGAGATATTGTTCTTGGTGTGGTTGTGGACCCAACTCAATGATTTGATTCAACCAATGAAAGAGTGTATTGATTTTGGGGTTGGTGATATGAATCAATGATTTTCTTAAGTGTAGCAATTAAATTTTGCAATATTTGATCTTAGCATTCTCGATATCATTGACCTGGTTGTTGAACAAGCATAATGGGATAGTGTACCAGTGGTTTTTTCATTGGCATCACGAATGGATTAACTCTAGAAAATATTCGGATTTGGGCTAATGTTTAGATTTGGTATTATAGGTTGACTTTGAACATTGTTTTGGTTGGGAAACATATTTCTTGGGTTTAGGTAAATTTGATTTTGCATGGTGTTACCCTAACTTGAGTCAACATATGGAGTTGTCAATATATTTCCTACATTTTGAAGAACATTGGGGTGATTTGCAAGCATATCTATCCCAAAGTTCACGAAGTGTGGATTTGAAATGTTCATGTTTTTCAACATTGTATTTGGAGTCTATGGATTTGGTGGGCTGATGTTTTTTGGAATAAGACTCATGCATTAACTATTTGGTTGATTGATTTGTAGGTTTAGACTTTGATTTAAATCTATCATAGGGAAAGGTGCTCAACAACTAGATTGGGCATACTCACATTCATTATACTATTGAGTATTGGATGAGATATGTATGCCATTCATAAATGTGAGTTTTGATAATCAATTGGCATTGTGATCCTTGGATAGTTTGGTTGACTTGAATTACTCATGATAGATGAGTCAAGTTCAAACTGCATGTTTTTCTTATTTTTTGACCTTGTTGACCTCGAGGGGTTTAGGACCAATGACGAGATGAAGGATGAAAGGGGTGAATCATATGGGTGTTTAAAATTTTAGGAACTTTGGATCAATGCTATAATTTAGGACTTTATCTGATTTAGATGGAGGATAGTTTGACTAAGTGTATTAAGTTAAACAAGATGATTTTGGATAATGAACTTGTAAATTATAGAAAGTTGTGTTATCCTAGGATAATTTGACTAACTATGTTAAGTCAAATAAGATGATTTTGGATAATGAATTTGTAAATTATAGGAAGTTCTATTATCCTAGGATAATTTGACTAAGTGTGTTAAGTCAAACAAGATGATTTTGGATAATGAACTTGTAAATTCTAGGAAGTTGTGTTATCCTAGAGTAAACTCGTACACAAGAGGATAATTTGACTAAGTGTGTTAAGTCAAAAAAGATAATGAACTCCTAGACCCCAAGATGTTGGATTTTATTAGGAGGTAAATTTGTTCACAAGGATTTCATAATTTGATCAAATATGTGAAGAAGGATTCATCTACACATATCTAATCAAAAAAGATGATTTTGATTTTTCCTAGAAGTCTATCATGAATGATGTTGTCAAAGTTTCCAAGATTTTGTTAATGATATTATATTCGATAGATGTTTGAGATGGGTGAAGTGTGAGATATGATTTTGATCCTGAATGAACCTCAAAAGGACTTGTTTACTAGACCAAGATATTGAAGAACATGATTTTCCCTAAGAGTAAATTAGACCAAAAGACCAATATTTGCATGGAGCACCATATGACCACAAGATACCAAGCAAATGTGTGGGGTCCAAGTAAGTTAATCTTGATTAATGACTTGATTTTTACCACAATCACTTCTTGCTTAGTTTTTCAAATTGAATGTCCAATGTCCTAATTTTCTTTCATCCCACAAAGTGCATTATGTGGAAATCAATGAAATCAAGGCAAAGTTTACCTATTATTTTTTATTTATTTTTGGTCTTGAAGGGTGTCCCCGTGACTCAAGCTAAGCGGATCCCTTTATGGGGCGAGCTTGAGGTGAGACTAATCCCTACGGCCATAGGGTAACAAACGTCGCCCCCCAATGTCCGTGGCAGGGTGAATTCCAGGCCAGAGAGAATCGAACCCAAGACTCAAACCAACTCCTCTAGCCCATGGGGGAAAAGGTTACCTATTATTGACTTTAGTAAGAAAATTGAGATGAAATAAAAATGCTTATAAACCTATTAGGATACGAATCCCAAGGACAAGAAAGAGCATATGAATTTATTCAAAGATATTTGCTTCTCCTAAAAGGTTTGAAATTTTCAAGATCTTGTGATCATTTGTTTTCAAATGTTTTTGATTCCAAGAACATGTACAATCCTAGGATGAAGAGAAAATATTTATTGGGATCCCACTTGGATAAATCCAGATGTGCATATTTAGTGTGGATGATTAGATGCTTGACCACATAGGCTCCCCTTTATAGTGCACTCGCTTCTCGCATCAATCAATCATTAGTACCCATGAATCTCCCACGAAATACTTTTCATCTCTACAATAGAATCGAATATATATGTGGGGTGACTTCAAAGGACATGACCTTTTGCACCAACAAATAGTTAAGGATTTTGGCCTTTTCTAAATGAGGGGTTTTAATGAAGTCATTACATTCATAGGGTACCATCCAATCGGTGAGATACCATTGTTTCCCTTCTCATCGAAACAATCCTCATGATTCTCAAACTTTCCTTGAGAATCTACACTTATATACCAATTGGAAGTTGCTTGGCTTTAGCGTGTTCACAGTTGGGTTGTTGCCTGGGGTGATTAATTTTTCCCACCAAGTAGGCCCTTTAAGATAAACAAAAGAAAGCAAAAATATTTGTAACTCGATCAATCTTTGTTTCGAACTAAAGAGAGAGAATGTACACAACATTCTTCACTCACACTCGCAAGATTTGTTCAAATTTAAAATCCAAATTGAGGTGTGTGGGTAATTATTTACACAACTTAATATCACCAAAAGGCCTTTTGATTTTGAAGACAGTTGTGAGGCGCGAGAGAAGCACATACCTCCCTTTAATGATATTACCTTGATAGGGTAATTACAAAAAAAATAAGCACTTGTTCTTTTTAAATCCTTAAAGCAATGATTTGATTCTTCTTAGAGCACCAAAAATGAAATATGAAGGTTTCCTTGTTCAATTGTTAGCCTCAAACCAAATCTATTAAGTTTGTCCTTAAGTTCCTTTTAAGTCTTTTGTAGCAAAAATTGAAATGTTCTTTTTAGAGCCCCAAAAAGATGTGAGTTGATTTAAAACAGAAAATTAAAGCATGAAATAGAAGCCCTAAGCATTTAAAAATGCTTTGTCAACTTCAAAATATAAGGCTTCAATCCTGTTTAACTCTAATATTCTTCAAGGATTGCTTCCAATGCTTCAACATTGTGAGGCTTTTTTGCAAATGAAAATCCCTCATCCTTCATTTTCCTATAAAAAGAAAGAGAAATCATGTGAATACCAAGTTATTAAATTAAATTCATTTTTTAAGTGCTAACTTGAAACAATGGAATGATTTTAAATGAAAAACTTATGATTTAAAACCAATGAAGCATTAATTAGAGTCTTGACTTGTAGATAGATAAGATTCACAACAATTTAAGTAAGATTTCAAATCCCCTTCACTTATCCTACAAAAGTCATAAATGGGAAACACCAATTAATGAGGATGCCTATAAAGGCATAAACGAGTGACTTCAAGATATAAATGTCGTCTATGATTTTACTCTATTGATGCCATCTTAACATCTCCTTCCCCAAATAAATGTCAAATAAATGTCAAAGATAAAGAATTATCTCTGTGGAAAGTTTCAAAGTGAATGAAACCATTGGAAGTAATTTGTTAGTACAAAATAGTCCGCTTCATACTCCTTGGTATTATCACTTGTACTAATATAAGTTAATTGGAGGCGATATTTCACTTACATGGTCATGTGCTTTCCAGTAATTTGTTAGACAAAGAAAGTGCTGGGTTTGGGCCAAGCAACATATTTATATAAAGTTTCTTCACAAATTTGAATTCACGAAGTTGGTCATGCTACTATAATTCATTGCCCTCATAAATATAGATGGATCAGATGATTAAGTTACAACTTGAACCCACAAACATGTAATAGGTATGTGACTGAAAAAAACTAATTATGCATTGGCCCTTCATCATTCTTCATTTCCTTAAAATATATATATTTCCCTCCTTTCACACTAAACCTTTTATTACTGAACCAACTAATAAGAAGAAAATGATTAGTCTACTCATTTTGATTGATGACCCTAGGACTATTTTCTGATAGTTTTTGCATCGAGAAAAAGAAAGTAGGTAACCTTTTGATCATTCATATTAAATATCATATTTTATGGTATACCCCTAAATTTGCTTACTTGGGATTGAACATGAAATGATGATGTAGTATTTAATGCTTCTCTTTTTAACTCAATAGTACGAACTCACACGACAATGGGTAGCTGATTTTTGCTTCAGAATGGATCATGGTGAATTAAAACAATATTCATATTCAACATATATTTGGTGAAGAATTAAAAGCATATGCTAAGCTAAGTAGCACTCAACATGGTTTCCAACATTTAAGACAAAAAGAAAAGTTTACAATCAACAATAATTATCTGAAAATTACTATCTTTGTCGATTTCTATAGATTTCTGAGAAAGAGAGTCTCTCAGTCACCAAACTTTATCGATTTTGGCAAGCTGCAGCCTGAAATTCTTGATTTTATGGCGCATAAAGAAGCTATGAACA
Source organism: Sequoiadendron giganteum (assembly GCA_007115665.2). Classification (NCBI taxonomy): domain Eukaryota; kingdom Viridiplantae; phylum Streptophyta; class Pinopsida; order Cupressales; family Cupressaceae; genus Sequoiadendron; species Sequoiadendron giganteum. Next base: position 670,813,691 of record CM021104.1, read on the forward strand.
CTAAGAATAAAAGTGCAAAATATTTTTTTTTGCCTAAATATTTTATATCAGAATATATTCAAAACAATAGATTTTATCCATACTTACAAATAACTTCTATGAGGTAATTAGTGTAGATGGATGATTGAAATAATAGCTTAGTCATTGATTTAGACATGTTTTGAATCAATGCAATGAATGATGATGTTCTACATCCCTAACTGACAAATGAATCTATATTAATAAGAGGTGGCTCTAAGTTCAAAAGAATGTATATACAATGAATGCAATTATTAGACTTTTAAAGATCATGCAAGATAGGTAAGCAACAATCATAATGGAAAAAAAATAATTCTTAGAGGAATTATTTTTAAGTCAACAACAAAAGAATTTTAGAGTAAAAATTTATATTGTGTGACCGAGCATTGTAGTGGTGCTTATGATTCCATCATTTAAATAGTAAAAACATATCCTTTAAAGTATAAATAAGATACACAACCCATTTGATAGAATGCCTCAAACAAATGATAAAAGTATGCACAAAGTTTGAAGTTGACATGATTAGAAAGAAAGATTTCACACCCCTATTTAATGTATGATGTAGTTATAAACAAAAACATACTAAGCACACATCCCACAACAAATATCATCCCAAAGAAAAGACTCAGAGAAAGATATCTCCATCCAGGCACTGTCGTGGATTAAATAAAATAACCTAACACAACAACATTATACATTTAAGAAATTATCAATCGTCAGTTTGCACAATAAGTAGCTAGGTAAAGAATCTCTCAATCATTTTCCACTCCTCAGAATATTTTCTACTACAGATGTTTTTCAAGAATGCCAAGAGCGCATCAACAAATAAATAACTAACAAGAAAAAAAAGGGCTTATAGAAGATATCTGAAATAATAAACTAATGAGAGAATTTTCCTTTTAAAGGAAAATCCTACACTAAGGCATAGGGAGAAACATCAAAATCAGAGAAATATAGATTTGTGTGTAAATTCATATTAGCTATTAGAAAAAACAAAAACTTAATATAGAAGATCAAGCCCTCCTTCTAGCCCCATAATGTAGATGCCTTTTCTTCATTTGGTAAAAAATAAAACAAAAATTAGTGTTGTGAGTCAGATCAATCAAACCAAATAGAGCATTCCTATGAAATATTTGATCATGCCTAGGCCAACAAGATAAATTAGAACAAAAAAAACTAGGTAATAACATAAAAAAGATCAAACTTTATCTCATAGTGAATTGGTGCTCCTTGATGTGGAAAGAGAGCCCTTTCCCAATCCTTGATAAGAAAGAATGCCAAGATGATGATGCTAAAAATGCAAGAGATTGTGCATCAAGTTGTGTTGTAAGTTCCCCCCATTTGGATTATAAATGCTTTGTATTTATAGATTCAAGGTTCGAAGATTGAAGGATTTAGATGAATTTTGGATCATTCATGAGCCAATGAAAAGATGACACTTGTCAAGATGTGAGAGGATGATGCTTGTACACATTTTGATCAATGTGCCAAAGAGGGGGAGATTTGAAATTTCAAAATAGAATTAAATGCATATGGTTGAGAGTCTTGGGGGGAGAATTTGTTTGGATGAAAAAGTCAAACAAATGGAGTTAATGAAGGCATATTATGCCTTGTGAGGAAAAAATAGTGTTTTAATAAATCAAAATAAATGATTTATTGTGCAAGTCAGAAAATCTAGAGGATGGGACATGAATTAGATTTAGCATTAATTAGGATTTGGTTAATTAAGATGATGATTAGCTCAGATGACATTTGATTTAGATTTTTTGATTTTTTTAAATCAAACGAGGAAAAAATAATTTTAGATTTAACTTAAATAAAGATTTAATCTATTTAGTCAAAGTGGATGATGTTAGTTATTTCGATTAAATAAATTTAATTTATTTAATTTAAATGAAAAAATTTAGAAGTTAATTAAATAAAGTTTATTTATTTAATTAAAGGAGGACTTTAGGATTGATTTATGATTTAATTAAATCAAATGATGTATTTAACTAAAATATGAACAATGAGAAAATTCTAGATGCACGATTGTTAATTTTGCATGTCTACACATACATACATACATACATACAAACATACATACATACAAACACACATACAAACATTCTACATATAAACATGCACACATACATACATGCAAACCAACAAACATTAAAAAATAAACTTAAAATAAGGAATAACATGAGTACATTATAACATGCTCACATTAAATCAAAGTTCTGACATAATGTTATATCATTCTGGCATTTTTGTCTGCTTTGGGAATATTTGAAGTGTTTGGCTTGGATTTTCCTTTGATTTATAACCCAAAGGCTTGGACTTACTTTCCAACACCCAAAGATGTGTTTTTCCATATTCTAAAAAAAGTCACATAATCTCGAGTGTGCTCCCCATCAGGTTCTAACTTGCTTCAAGGTCAAGTAAAAAACATGTGGTTAATATTAAGTAGACTCTTAGCTATCTAACCATGTAATTATTTTCACATTTTGATTATGTAAAGGCTTTAATGTTTAATTTATTTTGTTGTTGTCTCTATTTTTTGTTAAAACCCAAAGTTTAGTATTTTTTACTTTTTTTTCTAACTATTCATTAAAACTTTAAGCAAATTACATTTTAAAAAATATACTCTATTTTAGAAAGTAAAAAAAAATTGTTTTTGATTAATTTTAAAAAAAATTAAGGGGGAGCACACTAAAAAAAAAACTATTCAAGATGTGTCCACTTTGAAAACTAGTAAAACATCATATATTCATTATAAAAAATCCTAAAATTGGGGATAAGCTACATGGTGTTAGCTAATTTCTCACCAAAGTGATTTCTAAAATATTAAAAACTGTTTAACATTTTAGGCGGGGCACACTAGATGCTATGTTATATTTTTTGAAAAAATGGGACCAATTTATGTGGAGACCCTTTTCGAACCCCTTAACCTCTACAATTTTTAGGAAAAATAGTAGTTTAGAAAGTACATTCAGAGTGCAACTATCTACAATTTCTAATCCACAGTTAACCTTTTCTAATTTCAAAAAAGAAAGTGGTCACTCAAGACCCCTTTCTGGCCATCGATATTTTTGCATGTACCCCTGGAAGGTAAGGTACAAAAATATAGTAGAAAGGAATTTGACTTATCAATTTAGTGGAAGATAATTTAGCCAAAACATCTAGTCATAGATTTAGCTCAATAATATTTAGGGCTTAGGATTTAGGATTTCTAGGGTAAATATGGTCTAGGGTTTAGTTAACTAGACTTAGGGAACATAATGGTTCTAGTAGAGTACTTAGGAATGGTAACACGATCCACAACATTTAAATAAATGAATATATTCAAAAAAATATAAATAAAATTAAAAAATACTTCAATTGGAAATAATTTGATCTTATTGATCCTAATCTTATCTAGAAGATGATTTAATTGAATCTATTTCATTATAAAATTTTCACGTTCTAAACTAGCAGATACTATCTTCTATTTGATTACATCATCCATGTCAAAAATTATTTCTAATGCCACATCCATTTTGGCTCCTCGACCAATTTTAAAATGATCTCTATTATGCTCATCAATAATATGTGCCTAAAAATCCCTGTGTTAGTACTAAATTCCAAATTATGTTAAACATCAATAAATACCTATAGATTTGTGATATTATGTAGGACGATAGGCATAGGCACTAGTTGATTCAAAGAAAAATTATTTAGCCTAGAACCTATGATAGATGCTAGAGTACTAGCAAAGGAAACTAGTTAGTCTACAACATATTTGTTTTTCTATGGAGTGAATGAATATGAAAAGAATCAAAGAATTAACTCTATTTTGGTAGGCTACCAAACTCTTATCATGGAATGTGTATTTGGTTTTTATATTTTCTAATATTAATTTATAATTCCTTTCATGAGTATGTATTTTACAACATACGACAAATTCACCGCCAACAATTCATTGAGGAAAAATTCACTATCAGTAGTGGGAAAATTCATTACCATGAAAAATTCACCACCAAGTAAAATTTTCTGCCAACAATTCACCGACAAAAAAAATCATCCCCAAGTAAAATTCACTAGGTCAACAATTCAGTACAATAGAAATCAACCACATTCATATTTTTTAATATAAATACATACATACATACAAACATACATACATACACATATAGATACATACAAACATACATACAAACATTCATACATATAAACATGCACACATACATACATACAAACCAACAAACATACAAAAACAAAGTTTACAATTTTTGGGGAAACTGGACACCAAACTAATTTTTTTGTAACTAAATCTTCAATTTCGGGCTCCTATAGCAGCTAAACCGTGAGGAATTGGAAGATGATGCAAACTAGTGGTTTGTGAAGTTTTGTCTATAGATTCTAAATATAATTTTTTCATTTTTATTTGGAATCAAATTGCACTTATTTTTCCAACTCATTCAAAAATTAGTTTTTTTTAAAAACAACATTTTTAAGGAGTGACGCTCACTGTATACAACATAAATTTTTTTGTATGAAGGATAAAATACTAATTTTTTCGATTTTAGATTTGTAACTATGATATCTAGCACTTTCATTTGGTTTTATAGTGTTTTACCGAATATTTTTCCCTTAATCAAGTTTCAAAGTGAAAGCAATTACAATTCAGACATAGGCGGACTGTATACAACATAACTTTCTTTGTATGTATCAAAATTCAATTTTATTTTATTTAATAGATCAAGGACATGAATACCCAGTTTGAAGATATTTTTCCAAATTTTATTTTGATAATCTGCTATTTTTCCACATGTGCAGAACATAGAGCTCTATTTTCGGTGAAAAACCTATATTTAATAAAACTAAAAAAACATATACATAATAAAACAAAAGTATATTAAAATTATATTCATTGGATAGATTATTTTGAGGACTACCATAATAATTTCAAATAAATTTTAAATGAATTCATTTAATCTGCCAAAAGGTAAATCAAAAGTGATTTATTATCAACATTTTGACAGGTGTAAAGGAGACTCATTTATAGGTATGGTTTAAAACTAGCGAGGTTCTATCCAAGGTGGTTTGATCAAACCCTCTCCAATTGGAATCCTTAAAATGGAACCTTTTAAGGCTTAAATCATTATATTTTCTAAATATATGTGATTTCAACAAAAATCAGTTCCTGTAAGAAATTGTAAACCAGCTTTGTGGGATCACCACATGCTCAAATTACGTCAAATTTGTTAGATAATGTTATAATATTCTGGCATTTTTGTTCGCTTTGGGAATTTTTGAAGTGTTTGGCTTGGATTTTCCTTCGATTTCTAACCCAAAGGCTTGGATTTACTTTACAACACCGAAAGATGTGCTTTTCCATATCCTAAAAATCACATAATCTCGAGTGTGTTCCCCATCAGGTTTTAACGTGCTTCAAGGTCAAGTAGAAAACACTTGGTTAATGTTAAGAATACTCTTACCTATCTAACCATGCAATTATTTTCACATTTTGATTATGTTAAGGGTTTCATCTTTAATTTCTTTTGTTGGAGTACCTATTTTTTGTTAAAACCGAAAGTTTGGTAGTTTTTTACTTTATTTTGTAACAGTTCATTAAAATTTTAAACAAATTACATTTTTTTAAACTATACTCTATTTTAGACAGTAAAATAAATAAATTTTTGATTAGTTTTCAAAATATTTAAGGAAAATCACTCTAAAAAAAAATTATTCAAGATGTGTCCACTTTGAAAATTAGTAAAAAATCATATATTCATTAAAAAAATCCTAAAATTGGGGATAAACTACATGGTGTTAGCTAATTTTTCACGAAAGTGATTTTTAAAATACTAAAAACTGGTTAACATTTTAGGGGGGGCACACTAGATGCTATGTTGTATTTTCAAAAAAAAAACGAGACCAATTTCTATGGAGACCAAGCCTTTTGAACCCCTTAACCTCTACCATTTTTAGGAAAAATAGTAATTTAGAAAGTAGATTCAAAGTGCAACTATCTAAAAATTCTGATCCACGGTTAACCTTTCCTAATTTCAAAAAAGAAAGTGGTTACTCAAGACTCCTTTTTCGCCATCGATATTTTTGCACATGCACTTGGAAATTAAGGCACAAAATATAGTAGAAAGGAATTTGACTAGTTAATTTAGTGGAAGAGAATTTAGCCAAAACATCTAACCATAGATTTAGGTCAATAATATTTAGGGCTTAGGGTTTAGGGTTTAGTTAACTAGACTTAGGGAACATAATGGTTTTAGTAGAGTACTTAGAAATGGTAACATGATCCACAACATTTAAATAGATGAATATATTCAAAACATATAAATGAATTTAAAAAAATACTTCAATTGAAAATAATTTGATCTTATTGATCCTAATTTTATCTAGAAGATGATTTAATTTAAAAAAATCATATTTTTTATAAACTATACATACCTTCTCTTTGAGCATTAAATCTTTGCATCCTTTCTTCATGCAATTTTTGTTCCCTTTCTGTTGAAAAATATCGTGCAACCCTATTTTTTCTCATCCTTTTATTTCTCACCTTGCTTACAAGATATGATCTTGATAATTTCTTTGTCAATTCCATGATCCAAAATTCTAAAGAACTTGCAAAAATATGACCTTTCAAATACACTTAGCAACTTTTCCTTTATTTTTTAATATTAAAATCACAAAATGCGACCTTGTATATATACATGTAATGTGAATAGACATTTTTTTTGGAAACACCAGCTAATTAGCCTTCATTTGAAGGTTGATCGCTAAATTTTTACAAATATTATTTGAATCAGTGAACTTGATTGAAAGGTACTTAAATTAAAAAAATTGGCTGGTAAATACACCCTTCATTCAAAGGTGCCTTTGAATGAAGGTAAATCCTTTGATTGAAGGACCTTCAAACAAAGGGCCTAAGAAAGACACTTTTTTTTGTTTGCTTGAAAATTTCCTCAAAAGATCTAGTTTCAAACCTCAAAATGGACCTTCAAATGTAATTAAATTGAAAAACTAATTTGTAAGATCGCACTCCTCGAAATGAACTTTCCAACAAGTATAATTTTGATATATTTTCATTTTCTTATGTATTCAATTTTTACTATTTACTGAACTTAAGCTTTTCACCGAACATTAAGTTCCTCATTCTAAAAAGGTGGAAAAATAGTAAAACATTGTTTTTTTTTTCTCCAAAACTACCTTTGCACTAGGTATCGATGTCCTTGTTTCACCAATTATTGTTTTTTTTATAGATAGACAAAAAGTTATGCTTGAAAACTTACATCTATGTCCAAATTATAGTTACCCTAACTTCAAATGTTGATATAAAAAAAATATGTAACAAAAATTTATTAAAAAATATCTATGCACTAGATATTGATGTTAAAAATCAATATTTTAAAATTTGGAATTTTATCCTTTCTAGAATTTTTTTATGTTGGATGTCATAAATGTTACTTTCTAAAAAAAATCACTATTAAAAACTAGTTATTAAAAGAGACATTGAAAGATTTATAATTTATTACAAAAAAATATATTTAAAATCTACACACAAATCACCACAAATCTCTATTATTATCAGGTAATTTAATTATATTTCATATTATATTCTTCTCTTGTTGAAGCTATTTCATTATAAATTTTTCACCTTCCAAACTAGGAGATACTATCTTCTATTTGACTACATCATCCATGTCAAAAATTATTTCTAATGCCACATTCATTTTGGCTCCTCCACAAATTTTAACAGGATCTCTATTATGCTCATCAATAATATGCTCCTAAAAATCCCTATGTTAGTACTAAATCCCAAATTATGTTAAACACCATTAAATACCTATAGATTTATGATATTAGGTAAGATGATAGGCATAGGCACTAGTTGATTCAAAGAAAAATTATTTATCCTAGAACCTATGATAGATGTTAGAGTACTAGCAAAGAAAACTAGTTAGTCTACAACATATTTGTTTTTCTATGGAGTGAATGAATATGGAAGGAATCAAAACTTAACTCTATTTTGGTAGGCTACCACCTCTTATCATGGAATGTGTATTTTATTTTTATCTATTCTAATATTAATTTAGAATTTCCCCTTATGAGTATGTATTTTACAGCATACGGCAAATTCACTACCAACAATTCATCAACGAAAAATTCACCATCAGTAGTCTGAAAAGTCACTACCATGACAAATTCACAACCAAGTAAAATTTGCTGCGAAAAATTCACCCCCAAGTAAAATTAATGACATTAATATTTTTAATATATATTTCAATAACTTTGAATTTTTTCTTACTAAAATAATTTTTATGGTGGTGAATTCTAATTGGCGATGAATTGTTGGAGGTGAATTTTATTTAGCAGTGAATTTATCATGGTGGCGAATTTTTGGTGGTGAATCTCACTTCATGGTTATTTTTTCATGGCGGTGAATTTTCCCATGGTGAATTGTTAGCGGTGAATTGTTGGCTATAAATTCAATAAATTATTCATGGTGTTTCTTCCTAGAACTGTATTTTACCTTCTCTTGATGGGCTAGGAGCAAGCCACTAACCAATGCTTCATATTAAACTATATTTTTGGCATAGGTGAACTATAGCCTATATGTTACAAGGAAATTCTTTACCTTGAGGTCTAGTCAGCTCTACCATATCACCACAACATTCTTTGGACTTTGATCCATAAAACCTCAATCATTAGATTTTCTCATGAATACTATGCAGTCTTGAATACTCAAATATTTATTATCCCAAAAGCATCCAACTTTTAATAATTATTGGATCCAACAATCTCTTCCTCTTCTAAATTATGCCAGTCTCCTTCATGTATGCGAGAAGGATTTTTGATATTTTGCGTATCTCCCAACATATCGAGAATATTTGTTTCTCTTATCTACTCTACTATTAAGGTGTATCCTTTTGGTTTTAATGCATCCTCATTAAGAGTTGGGGAATCCATTTCTAGTACCAAAACATCTAGCCTCTTAACTACTATTAAGGTGTATCCTTTTTGTTTTATTGTATCCTCATTAAGAATTTGGGAATCCACTTCCAGTACCACAACGCCTATCTTCTTAATGAATATTAAGGTGTATCCTTTTGGTTTAAGTTCTCACTAGGAAAAACCACACTTTGAAAGAAAAATTGAACTTATACAAGTGGAAGTTTAAACTTAATGGATGATGTTTTATTTCAATGCAATAATAGGCAATGAATGTCCACATATAAAGCCTATTACTATTACTATTAGGATTAAATACATTGCAGAGATTAAAGGGATAATTAATATTATCATTAAATACAGAATAAAACATTGAGCTGCTACTTTCATTTCCAGAAAAACTAGAAATACCCAAAATGCGAAATGACAAACTAAAACTCAGAGGAGACAAACAAAAATCTGGGCATGCAATATATTCCTTCTTCTATTAACTGAGCTGGAAATGAAAATACATAAAACATAAAGCTTCAAACAAGCTAGAAGCTACCTATTACAACTTTTTGGGAGCTATCAAAGACTGCTCAACTAGTTCATAAACAATCAGGATCTTCTTAGAGATCACTGTCACAACTCAACTAGAACTATCTATTGTTCTTGAAAAACACGGAGTGATCAGGAGCAATCCCGCTCACTGCAAACACTCTTCAAAATTTTATAAGAACATTCTTTATTGCTGGTGCAACTTTTCTTCTTGTTGCAAATCACTTGCTTCTACAAAAACTAACTTCTCCAATTGACAAAATAATCTTCCTTCAATCCTTTTTGTCTAAACAAACATTGCCTCTCAAAATTTAAAATTACCTACCATAGTAAATGCAAAAATTCAAAATCAGATACCTCATTAAATTTTGAGCTATCGGAAGCTACAGGGATGAAGATCCCAAAACTAGAAAAGATTTAAGTTTCTCCTGACAGGTAGGTGAAACAATGACAGGCTCAGGGGCAATTAGTATTTCCAACAGTTCCCCTTGGTCTTAAGCCAACAAAAAAACAAGATCAATCCTGATCTAAAACAACAATGCCCAATCTGCTCCTCAGGTACTCAAAATTGTCCTTACTCAAAGGCTTGGTGAATATGTCTGCTAGCTTTTGCTTAGACCTAAAAAATACCATTTTAATTTTACCATTTTCAAAAACTTCATGAATGAAATGATACCTGATTTCATTGCACTTTCTTCTTCCATGAAACATAGGAATTTTCATCAAGGCTAGAAAGATCACTATTCCCTCCTCTTGTTCTTCTTTAAAATCTACCAAGATTCTTCTTAGCCAAATAGCCTGACATGTCACTGCATTTGATTCTATATAATCATCTTTAGCTATTCATAGGAATACTATAGATTTCTTCTCAGAAGCCCAAGAGATAGCACCTGAACCGAAGTGAAACACACAACCTAATGTGCTCTTCCTATCATCCAAACTTCTTGCCCAATCACTGTCAATGTATCCAACCAGCCCATATTCTTTTGTTATTGTGTACAATATGCCATATCCTTTGCTACCATTCACATACCTCAGGAACCTCTTACCTTCTTTCCAATGGATGTCTCTTGGAGTCTCTAGAAATCTTGAAATCAAACTCACTCCATGCATTCTATCTGGTCTAGTTGTTAAATAAATCAAGCTTCGAACGAAACTTTTATACATGGTTGGATCCACGTTTTTGTTGCAATATTCCTTGTTCAAATTTAGACCTATGGTTGTTGGAGTTGGGGCGGGCTTCCTTTCAAGCATCCTAAATCTCTTCAAGATCTCATTAGCATATTTTTTCTTGAGAGATAAAAATACAATCATGCATTTTTTTTACTTCTATGCCTAGAAAATAACTCAAAAGGCCTAAATCTATATTTCAAATTCTCTTTTCATGGCCTCTTTAAAATCAGCAATGAGGAAATCATCATTCCTAGTAAAAAAAAGATCATCTATATACAAGAAAACAATAAAAGTATTACCATTTGATGCCTTTATGTAAAGATTGGACTCACTGTCACTTTTGCTAAAACCATTGTTCATCAAATATGAGTCAATCCTACTGTACCATGCCCATGGAGCTTGCTTCAGCCCATACATATCCTTCTTCAACCTATACACCTTGTGTTCTTCACCTGGAACTTCATATCCAAATGGTTTCTCCACATAAACTTCATCTTTCAACACTCCATTTAAGAAGGCAGACTTCACATCCATTTGAAATACCTTCCATTTGTGATGGGTTGCAATTTCTATGACTGCCCACATGGTCTCCATCCTTGCAACAGGGGCATATGTCTCATCATAATCTCTCCCAAACTGTTGTTTGTACCCCTTGACCACCAAACATGCCTTGTACCTCTCTATCCTTTCTTCAACATTGCACTTGGTCTTATAGACCCATTTCACCTCAACTAGATGCTTGTTGGGAGGAAAATCAGTTAACTCCCATGTGTTGTTCCTCTCTATTGCATATATCTCCTCATCCATGGCCTCACACCATTTATACTCTTTCATAGCTTCTTCAAAATAAATCAGATCACTATGAGAAAACAATGCAAAATTCATGTTTTCATGAAATTCTTCATCATACCTTTCATCTTGGTGATCCCTTAGAATTTTGGTCTTTCCTAACATTAGGGAGGTGAGAGTAGGTTCTGAACTCTCACTGCTACTGTTGTTCTACTGAACAGGATGGTTTCAGAGTGATCGAGAGGGATTTTTGTGACTCATTCTCTAGTTATTTGTGCTTGCTTGCATTTCTAAATTTTTCAGGAGCAATTTTTGGCTCCACTTAATCATCATGGTGTATTTTATGTTCCTTTCCTTCAAGATCAAGAATGATCGAGAGTGATTTGAAGTGATTGGGAGCGACTTTTCATCCCATGACTAATCGTCTAGAAACTCCACATCTTTGTTAATCACAATTTCCTTGTTGACTAGGTTATACAACATGCAGGCTTTTGACTTTGAAGAGTAACCCATGAAGATACACTTCTATCCCTTGTCATCTAATTTTTTCCTCTTTTCCTTAGGCACGTGTGCATAAGCCACACAACCGAACACTCTTAAGTGCTCAACTATCCATCTACATTTTGTCCATGCCTCTTGAGGTATCTTGTCACATACCACATTTGTTGGATTTCTATTAATCAAATAAATAGTTGTTGCTACAGCCTCTCCCCAATATTTAGTTGGGAGCCCCTTTGCTTTCATCATGCTCCTTGTCATCTCCACAATGGTCCTATTCTTCCTTTCAACCACTCCATTTCATTTCAGAGTATAACTGGTTGTAAGCTCCTTATTGATTCCATTTTGCCTGCAAAAATTCACAAATTGATTGGAGGTATACTCTCCTCCATGATTTGACCTTAGGGTCTTAATGAAGTGTCCACTCTTTTTTTACAGCTTGGGCCTTAAACAATAAAAACTTTTCAAATGCATCAAAATTATGCTACAAAAAATAATCCCATGTCCTACAACTGAAATCATCAATAAAGGTTATAAAATATCTGTTATTATAGATGGATGTGATTTGCATAGGGCCTATTGAATCTACGTGCACCAACTCTAATGGTGCTCTTTCCCTTGTAGATTTTCCCAATTGAAAGGGTTTCCTATGTGCTTGACCAAAATACAAGCCTCACATCTAACATTAGGCTCTACTATACTTAAACCATCAATCATTTTCCTTTTGGAAAAAATACTTAAACCATAATAGCCTAAGTGTCGATACTTGAGATGCCATAGCTTGGATGGGTCTTCAATGGTGCTCTTGAGGGTTTCTTGTTGTACTATTGTACATTTTCCATCCATGAGAGGTGCAACAACAGACTGAGATGAGAAGAAAGTCTCAATCTTTAATGAAAAAATTTGGTTTTTTTTCATTGCAACTACTCCAAACACCTCCGTCCTCTCATTCTTGTCATAGATGACACATTGGCCCTTCTCCATCAGCACTTTGTATCCAGTTTGGATTAGCTCTCCAAAACTCATGCGGTTATGCTTTAACCCTAGTGCAAAGAACATATTTTGAACCTCCTTCTTCTCAACTTAATTGGTGTGGATCATGATAGATCCATTTTCTTTAACTAGAACTATTCCATTGTTCCCAATTCTAATTTCAGACTTTACATTTTTATCAATGAAAGAAAATAGACTTTCATTACCACTCATGTGGTTGTTGTAGCTATTGTCCAACTACTAGACTTCAGGGCTGCCTTTTTCACCAGCGTTGCACATGATGAAGGTTGTGGATTGATGTCTTTCAGCCACATTTGAATCGGCTACACTAGCATTCTATTTTTGTTGATTACCGTGCTTTTTCTAGCACTCGCTAGCATAATGTCCAGACTTGTGACAATAGTAGCACTCCACATTTCTCTTGTAACTTTTCCCACTTGAACTGATGTTCTTTGTGCCTCTCTGAGAGTTTTTTTGAGATTTGCTCGCTCCTTCTTAGTTGCTTGCTCATCCTGAGCTTTCTCCACCAGCATTTCCTTGTCTGGTTCTACCTCTACCTCTTCCCCTACCTCTTACATTTGACTAAGCTTTGAAATCTTTCTCTTGGAAAGAAGTAGTAGACCTCTCTAGGCTTTTCTCAAGGGTTTTTAGATAACCCATAAACTCATCCATTGTCAAAGTAGAGAGGTCCTTCTCCTCTTCAATAGCAATGACGAGTGCATCATACCTCGTAGGTAGACACTTGAAGATATTTTCAACAATATTATGCTCCTCTATCATTTCTCCATTTGCTCTCAGTTGGTTTAACAAACCAGAGAATCTTGTGTTAAAATTTGAAACATAATCACTTTCCTTCATTTCAATAACTTAAAACACTCTTCAAAGTAACTGAAGCTTCACACTCTTGACTTGATCAATCCCTTTGTATCTGGTTTGGAGGATTTACCAAGCTTATTTTGCATACTTAGTTGTTGCTATTCTAGGAAAAATGGCCTTTGTCAAGGCTACTTCGATCAAACTCAAAGCTTTTACATCTGTGTTTCTCTGCTCCTTCAATTGGGTATTCTAGCTATTTGTGAGAGCTGAAAATGCACCTAGGTTAGTGATATCCATGAACCCATTTATGAGAAAATACCACAAATCATTCACTGCCATAATGGTCTTCATCTTCTTGGCCTGGATATCATAGTTCTATCCATTAAAGGATGGTGGTCGCTACCAAATATTTCCAACCTCTCCAGCCATGTCTCCTAAAAATTAAACCTAAATACCTAGAAAAAAATAATTGCCCTAACTCAGAAGGAAATGGGGCCTATGGCTCTAATACCATGACAAAAAATTTAAATACAAAAAATACACAAAGCTGCTATTCTGATTTCCAACAAAATTAGAAATACCTAAAATGCAAAATGATAAACTAAAACTCAAAGGAGACAAAAAAAAATTGGGCAAGCAATATTTTCCTTCTTCTATTAACTGAGCTGGAAATGACAATACATAAAGCATAGCACTTCAAACAAGCTGAAAGCTACCTATTACAACTTTCTGAGAGCTATCAAAGACTGCTCAACCAGATCATAAACAATCAGGAGCTTCTTAGAGTTCACTGTCACAACTCGACTAGAACTATCTTCTATTCTTGGAAAACACAGAGTGATCGAGAGAAATCCTCCTCAATCTAAACAATTTGCAAAATGTTCTAAGAACATTCCCTGTTGCTGTTGCAACTTTTCTTCTTGCTACAAAGCACTTGCTTTTGCAAAAACTGACTTCTCCAACTGACAGAATAATCTACCTTCAATCCTTTTTGTCTAAACAACCATTCCCTCTCAAAAAATTTGAAATTACCTACCACAGTAAATGCCAAAATTCAAAATCAGCTAGCTCATTAAATTCTAAGCAATCAGGAGCTACAAGGATGAAGATCCAAAAACTAGCAAAGATTTAAATTGCTCCTGATGGGTAGGTGAAGCAATGATAGGCTCAGGGGAAATTATTATTTCCAACACAACTAAGCATACAACAACTACTCTAAGCTAATCTAATCTATTTTCTATAAAATAAATTACGGGTCAATAATGGTAGAAGTTTAACTCATGTAGCTTATACTCATCGATAGGTCATATCTTTCCTATTTTATTGCATTTTGAATATGTGTTTGAAAATCATCTGAGAATTGTCCTTACCTGACTCCATTCAAATTTTATGTCAAAAAGATCCACAAAATTTTCAATCTGTGTGTGGTCCTCCTTTTTCTCTTGATTGTCATCCGACCCATGTCCTTTAACCCAAACAATTTAGTCAATTCTCTAGTTATACTATCAATAGATATTTAAATATTTATGCACTCTACAAATCTCCTCACCATTGAAGTTGTATTTTTATGTGGTGAACACATGCTTTCATAATTGATATTGATGGTTAAGGTGATCATCTTACGTTTTTACAAGAAAACGGTTCTTTATTCAATTTATATATGTCAAAGGAAAATAAACATCCCTTATCCTTTTTAATTTCTAATTATGTAAATGTAAAGAATTAATTATTAAATTAATTAATGATAGTTGAATTGATAAATTGATCATTGTAATAATTATTCTAATAAAAGTAAATATAATGGAGGATGGTATTTTTCTTTATGGTTAAAGAATAGTTATTTTAAAATAAAAATTGTGTTTATTTTATAAAATTATGATCTCTTTGTCAAATAAACATTTTAAATTATACACTATACCTTTTCTTTTTTTTGTTCAACTTTGGTAGTTTGGGTTAAATTAGTGATCATGGAATTGACATTTTCTTAAGGCTTTCACCTTGTGCAACTCATTGTTTCGCTCTATAATTCATTGAATTGACCTTTGTCTAGTTTAGTCCTTTTTGACATATGATGGACTAGTATTGTTTAAAAATATTTTGAAAGAGATTTTACTATGTTGTTAAGACATAATTTCAACTAGCTCAAGCACTATAAATGTGTGCAATGGATTGAAGGCAATATGCAAGGACATTGCAATGATGCATGCAAATTTCTTACCTATTTTTAGTGCATAAAATTGAAAGGTAATTGTATTGATTTCTCCTTTCATACATTCCAAAATGTGAGAGGACTCTTACAAGAAGACATATGTGGAATGAATCTTATTAAATATTAGTGCATGGTGAATCACCAAATCTCACAAAAAATGAACTTAGTTAGCTTGAGGCTAGAAAATAAAGGGGACAATCAACCAAGTTTGAATTTTGAAGGAAAGAATGGGTTCAATTCCATAATTCTAGGGTTGAATGAACCACTATAGAGATGAAAAAGTGTGCCAAATTATTTGAATCTAACAACCATATTAGTGTAGGTACATGGTAAATGTTATAAATTTATTGTTAAGGAAAAATTATTCGAAGAAATATGTACGTGTACTTGGATAAATTAGGGGATAAGTGCATAGGAATTTTTGTGTATAGGGATGTGTAAAGTGTAGTAGAATGATCCCATATTCACTTAAGATTGCACCATTTGACAATATATACACATATCAAGACATTTCTTCAAAATAGGTATAAAAAATGGGAAATGGCATGGATAAACAAATTTCACCTTTTTGTTTCTTCACCATTTTGATTTGTATTGTAATTCCAAAATGATCATGCATTGTGATGTATGTACCGCTCATATAGATGCATGAAATGTAAATACCTATATATTAAAGGATACATAAAGGGTCCCATGTAAATAATGGACCCTTGAAGTAGAGCTCTCTCAACCATTTTTTTATATTAATTGAAGACATATGTTTGGGTTATATCATTATCTTTTTACTTTTATTTTCTTGGTGAAAAAATTGAGACATAACTATAAAAAATCTCATGATTATTGATACATTTTTTAGGTTGCTAATGATATTATTTGGTACCTGTAGGAAAAGTGAGTGGATTGTTGCAAAAATGGATAATATTTTATAAAAATACTCAAAAGGATATAGAAGTACACATGTTGTAGAAGAGTGCATAAGGCACATATTTATAGAAGCTTTGATACCATATCAGAGTCACCCAATAGACTCAGGCAACCATGATTTCCTACAAAACCAGAAATAGCCTTTCATGAGAGAATAGAAAGAAATCAATTGTTAGATTATATGATTAAATATTATACCATAGGGATACATAATGTACATGAGGAAATATACTTATATAGACAAGGTAGAATATATGATACCATATAATTTTGATAAGTGTGACGATCATATGAAATGAGGCACAAAAAATAAATAACCCTAAAAGTTTCCTAAGTGGGATTAAGTAAAATAGTGTAAATATGATTTTAGAGGTAAACAAATTCTAGGTAACATACCATTTTTGCACTAGAGCTGATCCCTCATGTACAACCTAGAGTGAATGAGAAAACATGCAAATACGCAATGATATAAACATTCAATGATTTTATAATCCATCCTAAAGGGTAAATACAATTCTAGAGGAGAATCTAAATGACTTATTTTTAGGTGGTATCAAAGATCACATCCAACATGAGGTTCACATGTTTAGTCCACTCCACCATACCACACATGAGTTATTTATTGAGAAAATTATTAAGTTTCAAGAAAAATATCTTGAAACTATACATAAAATTTCTCAACATATTGTGGGCTCATGAGATCTTGATTATATTAATGATGATTTAGATCATTATCAATAGATTCTTAGTACAATATATTCTTCTTCTTCTAGTTTTTATAGTGACATAAATGATGAGGGTTCATCTTCATTGAGTTCAAGAATTTCATAATAAATTGATATTTCTACATTAGACTCACCCACATCTAAAAATCTATGATCACTTCATTGGGAAGATTCATGGGTATAGGTTTCAACATATGAAAAATAGATTTTGATAGATCTTCAGGGGAGGCATGTGCCTTCTTTTCTTCAGTTTAAGATCTACAAACATTTAGAGAGGCATCAAAAATACCTAATTTGGATATTGATATTGGTGAGGAATATGATTCCTTGATTAGAAATTAAACATGGGATTTGACTTCACTTATTAAGGGAAGGAAGATAATTCAATGTAGATGGATATATTGAAATAAGTTTGTAACATATGGGTTAGTTGATAAATACAAAGCACAATTAGTTTCCAAAGGTTTCTCACAAGTTGCAAGCATTGATTATATAGAATCCTTTGAACTAGTTGTTAATATGACTTCAGTTTGACTCACACTAGCTATAGTTGCAACACATGGATGGAATGTACATCATATGGATATGAAGAGTGTAATTTTTCATGGAGACATTGAGGAGGAAATCTATATGGAACAACCACTATGGTTTGTTCAAAATGCATCCTTAGTTTGTAAACTTAGGAAATTTCTCTATTGCCTCAAACAAGCACATATGGCTTGGTATGTAATGATGCATTCATTTCGCATATCATTAGATTTTAATAGATGTCAGTTTAGATCTTGTAGGATGTTAAAATCTGCAAATTCTTAAATGATATTAACATTGTTATCTAATTTAAACAAAGAAAATCACATCCCTATGAAATATTTGACCATGTTAGATATGCAAACAAGGAAGCTAAGTGAAGGCATATGAAAAAATGAACCAAACTCTATTTCATAGCAGGAGTGGTGCTCCTCATGATGTGGAAAGAAATCCCTTTCCCACCCCCTAATAAGCAAGAATGCCAAGATGGTAATGCCAATACTGAAATTGTGCATCAAGCTGTGTAGCAAATTGTTGTTGTTGAAATCCTTTGCATTTATAGATTCAAGGTTGGAAGGTTGAGGGATTTGGATGAATGTGGGACCATTCATGAGCCAATGACAAGATGCCACTTTTCAAGATGTAAGAAGGTGAGGTTTGTGCACATTTTGGTCAATGTTCCAAAGAGAAGTTGATTTGAAATTCAAAAGATATCTTGTTGGAGGGAGAAGCAAGAGCCTTAAATGCCAATTGAGAGACATGTAAGAGACAATTTAAGAGGATTTAATGCTATGTTAGAGGACAAGACATGTGGGAGGGAAAATTAAAATTTGAAGAATATTCCATCTTGATGCCTTTTTACAATGAAATTAGAAGAAAAAAAAAATCAAATAAATTGATTTATTGTGCAAGTGGAAGAATCTAGAGGATTGAGGTGATTAGGATTAAATTAATCAGGATTTGATTAATTTAATAGGAGACTAGGTGATTTTGACTTTTGACTTATATTTTAGGATTAAAATAAATAAAGATGTGAAGAAAATGATTTCAAATTTAAAATTAAATAAAGATTTTTTATATTTAATAAAATATGATGATGCTAGTGTTAAGATGAATTTATTTAATTTAAGTGCATGAATCTAGGAGATTAATTAAATAAACCTCATTTATTTAATTTATGGGTGAATATGAAAATACGAGGAATGCATGATATCAATTTTGGATGTCCACATTTTGCCCCTCTTTGAAGCAATGTACTTGTTGCATTGGTTCAAAGAATGATGCCGCCGACATTGAAATTTAATTTAATTTTTTATTTTTTTGGATTCCCTAGTGGAAATAGGTATGTTAGTTCAATGCCCATTGACAGATCGAGCAAAAATATTCTATTTGAGGTTGATCTTGCGACAAAGATGTTGAAAATGGATGTATGGATGGTTATACTATATGATAATGATGATGAGATGTTCTTAAGATGCTTAGAATAAAAAATCTATATTATTTTAAACAAATTAAATGATGATGCAACTGAGATTTTCGTAAGATGCTTAAAATAACAAATCTATATTATTTTAAAAATCACAAATGATTATTCAATGCATGTGAGATAGATGAGATGGATGATGTTGTCCTTTGATGATATGACATGATTATGTAGGATGAGAGTTTCGATGTAGGATGGATGCATTGTTAGTGTGGAAGAGGATAGAAGAATGAGAGGGATCAACCCTTGAATCCAAGAAGATGAAAAATTTCAACAAGTCAATTAGTCATCGAGAATTTATTCGATATGATGATGAATGATGATGATGTATTTCTTATCTAGGGATGGGAGAGATAAAGACTTAGATAACTTTCCTTATGTTTG
This sequence comes from Sequoiadendron giganteum, assembly GCA_007115665.2. Lineage (NCBI taxonomy): Eukaryota > Viridiplantae > Streptophyta > Pinopsida > Cupressales > Cupressaceae > Sequoiadendron > Sequoiadendron giganteum. The sequence continues at coordinate 670,833,705 of CM021104.1, forward strand.
ATAACACACAAAGGTACAATGCATCAAGGTATGAAAGAACAAGATGGTGTTGTACCTAGTGCAATGGAATTTGAATCGACAAACAGATAGTAGTATTCTTGTTCACACCTGACATACAAAAACCTTGCTAGGATGCACCTAATAAAGCAAGTATTCACCAAGGTTATTTTACAATAATATCCAACAAGCACAATAGATAAAAAGATAATTATTGTTGCCCCATTCCTTTCTCTATAAATATTTTTGTTTAAACATCATTGATAGGTCATTGGAATGAGTGCAATAGGATAAGTCCAAAAAAAATATAAAGAAAGCAAACAAGTTGATGTTCTTCATACTGTTAGCCAAAACTAAAATATGGTGTGATACCTAATGTTGATGTCCATCATGGGAAGGATACATCCCAAGACATGTTGTGATCATGGTTTGATGAGATTAATTGGATGATAAGCTATTGATACTCTCAGTTGATCAACTTGTTTGTTTACTAATCTAGACTTTGAAAATTTTGATGATTAGGGTGTTCACTTTTGGTCCTACTATACTTGCTTCTAATTGACTTACCAAAGGATGAATATGACAATTGATTTATTATGAACGGTGATTATTGCGGGTGAAAGTGAGATGAGACAGGTGCACCATTTTGTGTTTTTAGAAATTTTTGGATGTTTTTGGTGTTTTTGAATGTTTTGAGGTTGTTTTGATTTTTGGGTTTATTATGAGATTTTATGAATGTTTTTGGATTTTGTGTCTTGGGGCATGATCAAGGATTAGCCTTGCGTAATTTTAAGCTTAGAGACGATGTAGTTCAGATGAAAATTGGCTTGACTGCTGATGAGATAGATGGGAAAATGGATTGCTATTGCGATGAACGCCTAAAGGACTGACCTAAAATGTGAAATAGATGGGCAAACGGATTGGCATTGTGACAGACGCCTAAAGGACTAGCCTAAAATGTCTTGGGGGATGATCAAAGATCAACCTTACCTACGTTCAAGCTCAAACACAACATAGTTCGGTTGACATGTTTTTTATGTTTTTTGACTTTTTGAGATGTTTTTGGATTTTTTATATGAATTGGATTTTTTTTGGATTTTCACATAATTTTGACGATCTGGATATGGATATGATATAAATGCTCTATTTTGGATTTTTTTTGAAAACCAAGCTAGGGTTAATTGATAGGATCAATGGATTGATGATGATAACATTGTCGAGGATACACAACAATGCAAGGATAGTGTTAATCAACAAAAATATTGGGAAGGATATCCCAACATGATGATTGGATTTGATTGATCAATATTTTGAAGCTTAATTTCGAACAAAATTGTTTTAATGATTTGATGTGATGTTGAAGTACACATTCGATGCAATTGATATTGATTGTTCATATTGATGTTTGATGAAAGATAAAGCTTGATAAGGAACATTTTCTTGTCAAAATATATCATGGACTATTGATTTGGATTTTGGTTCATAAATTCTTTAACCAATCTAATTTCATGTTTGACAATAATCAGATCACCACATAAGTTGGAGGATGTAAATCAAGATTTATTCTTGAAGAAATATGTAAATGTCTTCCCTTAGTGTCTAGCAATGTTTGAAAGGCCATGGGTGGATGCTTGGGTAGGTATATGAATGGATAGATACGGTAAGGAATGTAAAGGATGCCAAGGATTATCTTACGATAAGATAAGTTGTTTGAGCAGAGGATGCTCTTTTGGATATTGCTTCAAGGCTCAGATAATGTTGGGTAGGATAAGATCAATGAAAAAAAAGTGTAAAGTGTGCACCAAAATTTTATCAAGATCAAGATAAGATAGATATATGGCAATGGGTTGGATAAATGGTTTATCGATGAATGGATGATATGGATGGAATGTTGGCTTCATTTTAGATGTGATAAGATGCTTTCTCCTAAATAAGTGCACACAAATGCTCAATTCTACACATGATGCTTGTTTGCCAATTTTTCATCATAGTACTTGTGCAAAGTGCCACTAAAGTGGTTTTCACTAGAGGATGATATTTTCCTTTACTATTTTTAATCCTTTTTTTGATTTTTTTGATTTCTTGATTTCTTGATTTTTTTATTTTTTTATTTATTGATTTATTGATTTTTTAATTTTTTAATTTTTTGATTTTTTGAATTTTTTTTGAAATATTTTAAGCTCATGTTGAACCACATGGGTGTGTCAACGTATATGATTTTGTCATAATTTTCCATTGATATCCTTCTTTAATAAGTTTCCTTTCCAAGATATGTGCACTTGGAAGAAACTTTAGAGATTTATTATCTTCTTTGCTGACACTAGAGTTAACTTTGTCTTTGTGCGCACATCTCGATAGAGTGCCTTCTGAATCCTTATGTTGAAGGGTCATTGCCAAAACATGGTCAAAGTGATAATTGGATATCATGTGTGGAGGCATGGATGGAGTGTGTTTAGGAATAAAATATGGATTGGTTGATAGTTTTGAACTTTTGGCTCTCCAAACTTGGGAAGATGAGCAATTATGGATGGATACAGAAGTGTGTGTGGAATTAGGACCAACTGCTTGATATACCTTGTATGTTTCTTGAGAAGCTTAATTTTTCCTTTGTGGACATCTTTGATGCATACTTTTAACTTTTTTATTTTTCCCTATTTTTTCTTTGACTAATGGAGTTTGATAGGGATCATCTTTCTTTGTATTCTTTGGTATCCATATGTATTTAATTTGTCTGATATGATTCTTAGCTTATTTTTCTTTGATGAAATTTTTCATGCTTTGATTCAAGTCTTTCTCTTGATGTTGGTCTCAATTCATGGATGGGGTGATTGGTGGATGAAGATTCATGATGTGGCTGGTTGTAGTATTGGAATTTAATCATAAGGATTCTTTGTGCTCCCTATGTTGATGTTTTCTTGTGACAAAGTTGCCCCCAATTTTGTGGAAGTATCACTTATATGTTTGTATCCCTTTATTTCTGAATAACCAAGACCTTGATACTTAGGATTTCCAATAATCTGCACGAGTTCTACGATACCTTTCTCATGCAGGCCTAATCCTTTGCCTTGATAATTCATGTGCTCAAAATTTTTATCTGCAATAGGATATGATTTACCTTGGAAATAAGGTGCTAATCCTTCTCTGCTAAGTGGTGGATCTTCAAAAGGAACAAATTCTTTATTGATGAAATAGATTTTCCTAGAAAATTTAAGTGATCCAACTTTATAAGTGATAGGATCCTCCATATGTGGGATCAATGTTTGATTGATATCTTTGGCTTGATTTTGTGAGATATTAGATTGTAATGCTTCTTCAAGAACTATTCATGATTCATTATTCACATTAAAGTTCTCATCTTGACTCATTTCACATGATGTTTCTAATTCACAACTTTTGTAGATGCATTCTTCATGATCCATTTTTGGTATGTCTCTAGATTTTTCTACATCTTGGTCTTGTGTACAAATGTTAAGAGTAGGGGACTCCTTTTCCTTGGTAATTATGTCAAGAGTATTAGACTCTTGTTTTGAATGAATATCATTTATGTTTCCATCTAAATAAGGCATCTCACGGGTAGACAGAGGGGTGTGTGCTATATGGATATGATCCTTATTTGTGACATCTTATATAGATAGGAGAGTTCCCATTAGATCATAATGGTATCTTGGAAATACAAATTCTTGATTCTCATTAATTTTGGAGTTGCTCTCAACATGCTTTAGATCAAGTTCTTGACATGATTCAATTTCAAAGGGTGGATTTCTTATAAAGGGTTCTTGGACATCGTTATTAGGCATGGGAAGTGGCTCAATATTTTCTTGATCTTTAAGTGGATTTGGATCAAATGTTGAGCTAGGGATTCCTTCAATATCTATAACCATGAGGTCAAAGGATGTCAATATATCTTGGGAAATATTATTGCTAGACCTTGATGGAAGATGTTGATCATCGGATGGGGTAGAAACATCTTCAATGTGCTCATTAATGGAAGATTATTGCTAGACCTTGATGGAAGATGTTGATCATCGGATGGGGTAGAAAAATCTTCAATGTGCTCATTAATGGAGAGATCTTGAACATTGTTTTCAACAATTTTGGTGGAGAGATTGTCAATGTTTTCAACCATAGGATCAAATGATGTTAACGTTTCTTGAATTGGATCATTGTTGGGCATCGTTGGTGAGTTTTGCTCATAATTGAAAAGTGGCTCTTGGGGTGTGTTGATTTGATCATTGGTTGAGGTGGAAACATCTTCAATGAGCTCATTAATGGATAGATCTTGATCATTATTTTCAACAATTATAGTGGGGAGGTTTTTAATGCTATCACTAGTGGTTGAACTATGATTATTTTCCCCAATAGCTATTAGATTTTGATCAATCAGATCTTGGATGAGATTTTTGAGTCAAATACAATCTGATTTTATGTGTCCCTTTGTTTTGTGAAAATCACAAAAGTGTTTCTCATTGTACCTTGGTAGTTTCACCATGGGCTCTTGATAATTCTCATAAATTGGGATTTTCATGAGATTTTATTGTATCAACCATTGCATGACTGTTTTGATTGGTTCCCCATGTGTTATGTATTTTAATTTGTTACCTTATGAGATTTTCAATTTAAATTGACCTTGTGGTGATTGATTTTGGAGATGTGGTGATTGGATTTCTTGTTGATGTTGTTGATCTTGATATCCAACCTTTCGACATTGGCGATATTGTTCTTGATGTGGTTGGGGAAACAACCGAATGCTTTGATCACATGGTTTAACCAATGGAAGAGTGTATTGATTTTGGGGTGGAGATTTCTCTTGGCACAATGGATCAACTACTTTGACAAGTGAATCAATTTGATCCCGCAAAATTTGATCTTGATTTTGATCTTGAAACCTTTGATATGGTTGACTTGGTTGCAGAGCAAGCAAATTTGGAATCCATCTTTGTGGTGTTTTCCTAGGATCCTAGACAAGTTGATTCTGGATAATTCTCTGATTCGAGTGATGTTTATATTTGGCATTATAGATTGAAATTGAACATTGTTGTGGCTAGGAATCATCTTGCCTTGATTTAGGTAACTTTGATTTTGCATGGTGTTACCTTGACTTGGATCAATACCTAGAGTCGTTAACATATTGTTTGGACTTTGAAGAAAATTAGTTTGATTCATAAACACATCTATCCCAAAGTTCACCAAGTGTGAATTTGAAATGCTCATGTTTGGTAAGATAGGAGTTGGTATTCTCACATTTGGCATGTATGGATTTGGTGGGATGATGTTTTGTTGAAGACTCATTTTTGGTTGATAGATTTGTAATTTTTGAGTTTGATTTAAATCTGTACCATAGGGAAATGTGTTCCAAAATTCAGATTAGGCATACTCACATTTATTGTAGCATTGAAATTTGTAGGAGATAATGATACCATGTACGAATTGTACAAATGTGAGATTTGATAATCAATTGGTGTTGTAAGGCTTGGATAGTTTCGTTGACTCAGATTACTCATGATGTATGAGTTGAGCTTAAATTCCATGTTTCTCTTTTGTTTTTGACCTTGTTGACCTCTAAGAAATTTAGGACAATGATGAGATGAGATGAAAGGGTGAGTGATATGGGTGATGAAAACTCTTGAAGAACCTTGAGGGAAATACTAAAATTTTAGGGCTTGATTTGATTTGATTTTGATTGAGGATATTTTGAATAAGTGTGTTAAGTCAAAGAGGATGATTTTGAATAATGCACTCATAAACTCTAGGAAGTTGTGCTATCTTAAAACAAAATCATACACAAGATGATAGTTTGACTAAGTGTGTTAAGTCAAACAAGGTGATTGTGGATAATGACCTTGTAAACTCTAGGAAGCTGTGTTATCCTAGAGTAAAATTTTACACAAGAGGATAGTTTGAATAAGTGTGTTAAGCCAAACAAAGTGATTTTTATTTTTCCTAGAAGTCGAGCATGAATGATGTTTTCAAATTTTCCAAGAGTTTCTTGGTGAGATGGGATTTGATTGATGTTTGAGATGGGTGAGGTGTTTGACTTGATCCTAGATGAACCTAAGAGGACTTGTTTACTAGACCATGATATTGAAGAACATGCTTTTCCCTAAGAGTATTTCAAACCAAAATATCAATGTTCGCATGAAAAACCATAAGAAAAAATATTGCAAGAACATGTGTGGGGTCCAATTGGGGTTAATCTTGATTAATGACTTTATTTTTACCACAATTACTTATTTCTTAGTTTTTCAAACTAAATTCCAAAATTCTTAATTTTATTTCATCCCATAAAGTGCATTATATGGAAATCATTGAAATCAAGGCAAAGGTAACCTATTGTTGACTTTAGTAAGAAAACTAAGATGAAATCCAAATTCTTGGAAGCCTCTAAGGATACGAATCCCAAGGACAAGAAATAACATGTGAATTAGTTCAAGGGTATTTTCTTCTCCTAAAGGGTTTGAAATTCTGATGATTTGTTGAATGTTTGTTCTAAAAAAAATTCGATTGAAAAAAATGTGTTTTTTATTCCAAGAACATCTAAAATCCTAGGATGAAGAGACAATATTTTTTGGGTTCCCACATAAATGAATCTAGTTGCCCAGATTTAGTGCGGATGATTAGATGATTCATCACACTTGCTCCTCTCCACGACACACACTTCTTAGGTCAACCAAGCATTAGTACCCATAAATCTCCCATGGGTTAATTTTCATCTCTACAATGGAATCATATATATACATGGGGTGGCTTCAAAGGACATGACCTTTTGCACCAACAAATAGTTAAACAACAATATTGATATTAAAAAATAATGAAACAAAGCAAAATAAGTAATGTAATTAAAGGAGGCGTTGTGATTTCTTTAAAGTGAGCAGTCCACTCAAAGAGACATTCTCGTTTACACCGCATTTACCCTTGTAAATACCCTATAGAAAAGAAAATCAGCTCATATAAATACAAAAAAAAAAAATTAAGATCAAAATACACATCAAGTTGCATTTACTACTGACAACCATTTTTCATGAATAGACTCAGAATTTCCATTTAACATTGACTGCTATAATTGTGATTTTTCTTTGAGATTTGCTCGCATGAATGCCTAGAGGTGTCCAATTATCGAAGTTTATTTTAAACAAAAATGAAAAGAACTTTCATTCCCATTGAATGCATGAATCGATGTTAAAAGGAAAAAGACCCATAAATATAGGAATATGCGCAAGTTTCTCCAATATGTAATGTAAACACAAGATTCTAAATTGTGATAAACAAAATAATATAGGTGAATTTTTTATCATTGAAATTATGACAATAATTGAAATGCTAAAGGCGCAACCCCTCGACTTGATGTTGTCCCGCCTTAAAATCCATGCACATGGACTACATATTCAAACTAGGCTCTGCTTCCCGCATCGGAATTTATTGCTCTCGACCTAGACATGCACATGCACCGATATTAATGAATCATTATTCAATGAAAAAAGCATAGTAAACAAAGATTTTCACTATCAAAAGATGAATCTTCTTAATTCATTGTAACCATATCTGTTTACACTATGGTTGAGGAATGCAACAATAAATGCATTAACTACCATAATTTTGAGATGTTATGCAAATCACCTAACACATGAATTACTAATTTTTTTGATGAATAGGCAGATATCTATATTAATATAAAGATATAATTACAAATTCACAAAAAAAGGGAAGGTGGTGAAAAAGCACACCCCGAATGTCACATGGGTAGAGCCTAGAAAAGCCAAAATATCAATCACATGGGCCTAGCTCAGAAGTCCAATAACAAAAAATAAAATTAAATGGCCAAGGCAGTGCCAATAGATCCTGGGGGATCCCTGCCATCCAGATTTTTCCCCCATACATCAATGGGGTTTGAAGTGACGTGAGGAGGTGCACCCCAACAATCATCAACTTTATATTCATCTTTTTCTTTTTCTTTTTCTTCGTATCGATGCGAGATTGCAAGTGCCAGCTGGGAAAAAAGAATGAATCAAGATGCAAACTTTAACTGGTTTTTAAAAATTTAGGCTATTCATATGCGGTCAGTAGTGGTCCTCGAAAGTAGGAAAAATTTCTGAAAAGAAAAAATTAGAAGAATAAATGTTCATGAAAGCCTGAACAATATGTCGAGCTTCTTTCTGGTTCTTCCCCTAGTCACAAGATACAGACTCGAGCATAGCAAGAGAAAATTCTGAGACCCACATAATTTTATTCGATGTGTTGATTCACCCCCTAATTTCACAGGCAATGGGTCATAAAGATCAATTCATAAAGCAAGAAATACAATGCTCTCTTCCTCTCATCTCAATGTAAATCAATTGAAAGCCAATGCAAAGTGAGAAATGCATCTAAGAAGGAGAATCGATCATGTTTTAGTCCAAATATTTATTAAAAAATAAACACAAGAAGGAACGACCCTTGCGCTACGAAGAATGAACAGGTGTCCATTGAGCTACACTCCACTAAGTGGGTGTAATAAACCTCTGGGTATCACGTTCTAGTGGGCAATCCAAATAAAGTCCGCAAATGCAAGAAAGTTACACTGACAACAAATGGGTAGCAAGAAAATCAATACAAATGATTAAGAAAACTTCAAAATGTAGAATTTGTAAATGCATCAATTGTTTCTCTTCCACTCCAAAGAGAGAGGTTTTCATGTAAGGGATGATGAACATGATGTGAGTGCATTAGCTACTAATGAGAAAATAGATGGCCATGGAATTAAGGAAAACCCTCGGGCCAATTTAGTTGTTCGACTTCATCCAGGTAGTCAAGAATTTTCATCAATAAAAATCAGTTGTAAAACCATATATACACATTTTCCAATAATTTTCAAATTATGCAAACATTGTACACTTTTCTAGCAGTCATCCATGTATTTTGCATTGGATTTTTTTGTATATGCATGTATAAGTCTATGTATGGTTGAAGAAAATGAAGATTAGCACAGTATACAATGCAAGCTCCATATCTCGACATGAAATCGAAAGAAATTTTGCATATATTGTCTCCAAAATAGCAATCATACAAAAACCTAGAGTGTAGTATATCCCTTCATTACATCATTGAAAAACATGATTTGTACAAAATGTGACAAAGGAAGTGACAAGTCTTTGTAAATCCAAAGCAATCCAAAGCAGATAGTTTACTAATAAATACAAGCTACCAAGTGATCAATATTAAGACCAATGTTGAACAAGAAGATTATATTGAGCGGCGATATTAAAGACAAAGAATTTGAAATGATAGTTGCAAGAAAAACAAATCTAATTCTTTGTGATAAGACATGCGATTCCATAAAACTCTAAATGATTCACAATTCTCTAGTCAAAATGCAAACATCAAACCATTATTGTGTACTTTCCTAACTATTGCAAACCATTAGTGCAGCCAAGCATCATACTAATCAATGCCCAGGTAGAAGGTTGAAGTAGATGTGTGAGAGAGCCCTCCTTCTAGTGTTATTTGTAGGATGTTAAAATCTACAAATTCTTAAACTCTATTAACATTGTTAGCCAATTTAAACAAAGAAAATCACAACATCCTTATGAAATATTTGACCATTTTAGATATGCAAACAAGATAACATAAAAAAAGGAAGCTAAGGGGTAAACCCATAATAATGGTGTACAATTTGGATGAGGAAGGAAATTTGTAAAAATGTTCAAACATTCAAAATTTCATGTTTTTAAGGATTCGTTCGAACTAGGGAGTTCGTACGAACCCAAAAGAGGGGTTCGATTGAACCCCTAGTTTGAGCAAACCCCCTTTTGCATGGTGGGTTTGCTCGAACCCTATGATGTCACATTTCTTCATAGAAACGAATGGAAAATTCAAAAAAAAGGGAGGTTCGAGTGAACGCCATTTCGAATGAACTCCCCTTCACCCTTTTTGAGCGAAGGGGGGTTCGTTCGAAGGGGGGTTCGCTCAAACCCCCCTTTTTCACAGTTCTCCCCCTCTTCCACCAAATTTTAGTAGATTTCTGCCCTTTGAACCTCGGGTTGAGGATGAAAATGGAGGAGAATTCACAAACTGAGCTGGAAGATGGTAGTCTTCAGATTGAGCAATTCAACGAATTAAATTTTAGTATGTTTTGGTTTTATTACATATGCATTTTTTTAGTTTTATTAAACAAAGGTTTCTCACCGAAAATCAAGCTCTCTATTTGTACATGTGGAAAAATAGAAGATTATCAAAAATATATTTTTTTAAAGATGTTGAGGCTGGGTATTGATGTCCTTGATCCATTAAAAGAAAAAATGAATTTCAATTCATATGAAAAAAGTTATGTTATATATAGTCTGTCTATGTCTGAATTGCAATTGGTTTGACTTTGAGACTTGATTAAGGAAAAAATATTCAATAAAAAACTACAAGACCAAATGAAAGTGCTAGATATCATAGTTGCAAATCTAAATTCAAAAAAATTAGATTTTTATCCTTCATAAAAAAAAAAAATTATGTTGTATATAGTGAGCATCACTTTTTAAAAATGTTGTTTTCCGAAAAAAACCAATTTTTGTGGGAGATGGAAAAAAAAGTGCAGTTTGATTCCAAATTTTTTTAAATTTTTTTTTAAGAATCTACAGAAAAAATGTGATGAGACTTTAGTTTACATCATCTTCAAATTCCTCACGATTTAGCCGTTATAGGTTTCCGAGTATGAAGATTTAGTTAAAAATAATAATTGCAGTGTCTAGTTTGGCCAAAATTTATAAACCGCTATTGTGGGATCACCCTAAGTAAAAGCATATGAAAACATGAACCAAACTCTATTTCATAGTAGGATTAGTGCTCCTGATGATGTGGAAATAAATTCCTTTCCCACCCCCTGATAAGCAAGAATGCCAAGATGATAATGCCAATATTGAGATTGTGCATCAAATTGTGTAGTGAATTCTTGTTGTTGAAATGCTTTGAATTTATAGATTCAAGGTTGGAAGATTGAGGGATTTGGATGAATATGGGATCATTCATGAGCCAATGACAAGATTCCACTTGTCAAGATTTGAGAGCGTGAGGGTTGTGCACATTTTGGTCAATGTACCAAAGAGAGGGAGATTTGAAATTCAAAAGATAGCTTGTTAGAGGGAGAAGAAAGAGTCTTAAATTTCAAGTGGGAGACATATAAGAGACAATGTAAGAGGATTTAATTCTATGTTGGAGTACAAGACATGTGGGAGGGAAAATTAAAATTTTAAGAATATTCCATCTTGATGCCCCTTTTGAATGAAATTAGAAGAAATAATAAATTAAATTAATCAATTTATTGTGTAAGTGGAAGAATCTAGAGGATTGAGGTGATTAAGATTAAATTAATCAGGATTTGATTAATTTAATAGGAGATTAGGTGATTTTGACTTTTGACTTATATTTTAGGATTTAAATAAATCAAAATGAGAAGAAAATGATTTTAGATTTGATTAAATAAGGATTTGTTTTATTTAATCAAAGATGATGATGTTAGTGTTAAGATGAATTTATTTAATTTAAGTGGATGACTTTTGGATATTAATTAAATAAACCTCATTTATTTAATTCATGGGTGAATATGAAAATACAAGGAATGCATGATGTCAATTTTGCATGTCTACAAATCCTTATATGTATCTATTATGGCTGGATGATTCACTTTTGATACTAGTTATATATGTTGATGATATTTAAATTACTAGGAGTACTTCATCTGCCATTTCTGCAATGAAGGAACAATAATTCATGATAGATTTGACATGATATAGTTGGATTTATTGTACTACTTCCTTAACATTGAGATTTCACAATCTATTTTAGGGACCACTCTTGAACAACCTATGTATAGTCTTGATCTACTTGCATAGTTTCACATGACTTGTTGAAAACCATCTCCAACTCCCTTTCTGTCTAGATTCAATAGATTGAGACTTCCTATACTACATCAATGGTTAGTTTTACTTTGTACTGATAAATTTTTGGTAGTCTTATATACTTAACCCATACCTGGCCCGACATTGCATATGTAGTTGACATGATTTCAAGGTTTATGCAAGAACCCCATGAACTACCTTGGAAAGAAGCTAAGAGGATCCTTCACTACCTTTATGGTGAGCTCTTGGGTTTGGGATGCACTATAGAGCTGGATCATCTATTGACTTGGTTGGTTTAATAGATTTAGATTGGGCTAAGGATAATGAGCATCACAATTCCACTTTAGGTTGCAATTTTTCACTTGCTTCATGTCCTATTAGTTGGTCTAGCAAGAAGTAGAATGCTATTAGTATATCATCCACTAAGGTAGAGTTTAGGGGATGTTAACTCATCTACTAAGGCTATATGGCTTCAAGGCATTATTTTTTAGTTTGGTATTCCTTTTAGGCATCCTAAAGCAATTTACTGTTATAATTGCAACACCATTTAGATATGAAAGAATCTAATTCAACATCAACAAAATGGACACATAGAGATTCATATGCATTATATTTGAGATCTTATTCATGGACATATCATCAACTTAGTCTTTTATCACTCTTTCGATCAAGTTGCTCACATTTTCACCAAAACCTTTACTTAGAGAAAGTTCACTTGTATATGAACTCTTTTAGGCATGTGATCTACATCAACAACATCATCATCTTTGGGGGGCCTTTCTAGCCTTCTTCTTATCTTATCTCTATTTTGGAGGATAGTTTTTCCCACTATATTTTATATCTTACTCTATTTATGATAGATTGCATTGTACATGGGTATCTCACCAAGCCTCATAGTCTGGACCCATTAATTTTGTACCCACATAAGTTATGCTTAAGGCGGGTGTTAGTGTACACATATCATACACAGGTTTTATACCTAGTTAGGCATCCATAACACTTGTACATGTGAGGTTTAAAGGTTATTTAGGAATCTTGAGAGGTGTCAACTCACTTTCATCAAATCTTGCTACTTTCGTGGTAGGAAAATCGCCACCACTCCATGAGTTAGATGTCCTATCCTCATTTCATGGAGATCAACTGCCACCTTCATGCCTATTTATGTATGCCATGTTGATCTAATTCAATGGTCAACTTCATACATTTTTATGTTCATTTTGGGCTTGTTATTGATTTTTATATTTCTATGTTCTTTCTTTCTTCTTAGGAGGATCTTTATCATCACCCTATCCTCCACTAGCAGTTTGTGAGTTCATAGAAAATGAAGGATGAGAAGAGGCTAATTTTTTTCTTTTCTTATTTTTCATCGATATATTTTCTATATAAATACTTTGAAGTTGATAGTACTATAACCTTCCTCTACAACCATTCTTTAGATCTTATAATAAATAGTACCATCCTTTCCTCCAAATTTAGTACCTCTCTGACACCCTAATTCATGGGTAGTAATGGTTGTCCTTGAATGTAATTAAAATAAATTGTATCCACTAGGTGTGATTCATTGTCGTTAATACCTTAGATATCACAATTTAACTTGAAGTCCTTAATTTTCTACAATGATAATCTCATCCAATCTCTTTTTTGACTTTATATTCAATATGGCTATCAACCCAATAATATTCAATCCTAGGGAGATGATAGACTCTAGGCCCAATACGTAACTTATTCATGACATAAAATTTGCTATCATATAAAAATTGCATATAATTAAAGTATATCATGAATTCCACCAAATATCTCTCAATATTTAATGTCACAAATGATTATTTGTATTGATCATGGGATAATCCAATGAGAGGAGGAATATTTTTCTTTTCCTCTCTTTAGACCTTGTATTAAGTTAGCCAATTTATCAAGAAAAAATAATAAGAATAAAATTATCACTTAATTTTTTTGGAAATCCATTTAAACGTTTAATTCTAATGTAAGCGAATCTTTGAAATTGGATGAAATAACTTCGATACATTTTTATTTATTTTTGCATCCTCTAGAGATATTCTCATGCACATGTCACCTTGGATTTCCCTAGCTACATGCATTGTGAGTGCATCATTCACTCTTATAAAATTTGTATAGTTATGCTACAATTGGAGCAATAGGTAGTTGTCATAAATTTGGGTCACCTCATCAAAACTAGATCTAATTTGAAAAATATTAGCTAGGTGATCATACTAGCTATAAAAAAAATAGAAAGATAAATAGAAAGAATTGAGAGAGATGTCTATGTAGTTTATGACGAAATATATTGCCCAAATTAATAAAGTTCTTACCATTGATAATGATATCAATAAAAACATATATCCATTCCTAGAAACTATGAGTATCTTTTTTTTTATAAAGGAAAAAATGGGTTTTAGAGGTACCTGAAACCACAAAGTTTACAAGCAAGAGAAAAATAAACCATCAAAGAACCCAAAGAAAGGAAGGCTACAACAGAAAAAACCAAAAAAAAAGGACAACAACCACCAACCAAGAGCCAACGAGAAGCCAACAACAAGCACAACCAAATCTAACCTAAGGACTTTAAAATCTCAACAACCTCAACTTCAAGGTTGCCCATCTCCTGGGTCACCTTCTTTATATCCTAGAACTCAAGAGGTGAAGAATCTTCTTTTCTTTTCAGGTTGGTTCTAGTCCTCTTCGAGGTGCAATAATCCTCCATCTTACTTTTATTCTTGTCAACTTTCAGATCCACCATAGTGCTTGGGATAGTATCATTTTGTTTCACAACTTTGTGGTTATGCTCCGTGATGGTTTTCATGGTCTCCCTGATTTTGCCAATTTCCCTTTCCTGATGCATAACCTTGTTATCGTTATCCTTCTTCATCTTGTATGTGAGCTCAAAAAATATTTGAAAGCATTTGACCATCGCCCTCTTCTCTTCCACAGTCCATAAAACCTCAGCAGTATTTTGGGAGACACCTTTAGCTTCCATCACCTCCAACTTGATAGTGACAACCCTATTTATTAAATTGAGGTCCTTAATCTCATGAAAAACCCACCTCACAATCCTAAAGAAGTCAACAGCTCCATTTCTGGCAATTTCCAGTATGTCATCAATAAATTCCTGGTGTGGCTTGAAGTAGTGGTCATCAAGATTAAGATCACTAGGGAATTTGGGTCTATTCTCTCAGTTAGTGATAGGGTAAGAGGTAAAAGAGTCCTCAATGGCTTTAGGGGCTTTAGGGTTGTCTTCCAGAGAATCCTCAAAATTAGAAACCAACTTATTCATGAGGGGATCCCTCTTGATTTTTCTCCTTTTGAGAAGAACCAATGGGAGTATTCACAGAGAAATCTTTTTTTTTCAAGGGATTTCTCAGAAGGGATTTCTTATTTTTAATTTTGGGGGAGGGGGGATCTTCCTCTTCCCCCTCAGTGTTTGAATCATCTTTGTCTTCAGACATACTAATATCAATATCATATCCTTTTGAAGTTGAAGCTAATAAACAGTTAGACAAGGCTGAGATATTTCTAAAATTCTCATGAATAAGCCAAATAAGGCTAGTATGAATGACCAGATTCTTCCTAGGAATTTTTTTATGTTCTTCAATACTATTATTCAAGGAACAAAACAAGTAGTGGGGAAAGGAGACCCTTACCTTGTGTCGAAAGTTATTAAGGAGGGAAAAATGGTAACCATAGACTTTGGTAAATCTATAATCCAGTGTAATGTACTCCATAATAATTCTAAGCACCTCCCTCAAAATATTCTTGACCGTCCCAACATCGAAATAACTGTTAGCTATTTTGACGAGTGCCTTCCTTTCCTCATCATTTTTGTAAAACTGATAACAACTTCATCAAAGAACTTTCTGTCATGAAAGAACTTAAACCCCTTGATAAAGAGACTAGTGATTTCCTCAATAAGAATCTCATTCACCTTAACCTTCCTCCCTAAGAGAATAATTTCACCATTCTTCCAATGTTTAAAAAATACTTTGTAGTTTTTGGTTCAAACCCATGGAGCTTATCAATGAGAGGCTGCAGCCCTCCTCGCTCAATTTTCTTCCAAACCTTCAAGTTTTTCTTATGCTTACCATAGCTACAATAACCTTTTCATGTTACCAGCAAAGAAAATGAACAAAACAAAGATTCAACAACATAACGAAAACACCCACAAACTATTCCAATCCTTCCAACCTGTCAAGATAATTACGACGCCACAATCGTATCGAATGTTGTCGAGGAACCTAGCTTTAATCTCTTTAATCATTCTTAAATGTGGAAAATTTCCCATGAGTTATATCATAATCTATTAAGGCTCTTACTTCAGCTCCTAGATCAATATAATTCTACCACATTTGTTGCCCATTTTGTTTGACCCCTTCATTAGCAAAATAGTTGGCCACACTATTTGCTTTCCTATAGACATGGGATATTCTTACCTTGTTGAATTTGGATAAAATAGACATAACTTCTTCTATCCAAAATTCAATGGTGCATGAGGGGGGGCACTTTTCTAGGAGACACCCAATAATAATTTTTGGAGTCACCCTCAATCCATCTATTTTTAAAGTTCATTCTATTAGCAAGGTCAATAACTGTAGACATGCAAACATAACAATCATGCATCATACAAATTAACATTCATTTCAGTTATTAATCAATTAAAGCAATTTATTGATTAATTTCCTAAGGTTCATTAAATAAATCAAATTATTTAATCCTTATGTTCTTCTCATTTGATTTAATAAATCAAAATGATTTAATCAAATTTCAAATCCCTAAAACTCCCCAAGTTAATTAATCTACATTAATTAACTTCTAATCATGATTATCATTCTCTAGCTTTTGACTAAACTAGAGTCAAATCTAAACTCCTAACTAACCCACCCACTTGCACCAATAAATCATTTATTTGATTTATTATTTCCTCTAATTACATTCAAAATGGAATATTCTTCCAATTTGAATCTTCCCCCCAAAAGGGACTTGTCCCTTCCAACAAGGTTTTAAATGCTATTTGCACAAGTCAAACATGGCATTTATTGCACCTTTCATCCCCCCTAAACATGTCTTTCATCCAAATTTGAATTTCAAATTGGCACATTGGCCAAGACTTGCACATTCCTCACCCTCTCACACTTTGACAAGTGGCATCTTGTCATTGGCTCATGAATGATCCCACATTTATCCAAATCTATCACTCTTCCTAATCTTGAATCTATAAAATGCAAAGCATTTCAACACAAATCAGACACAACACACAACACATTCTCACTTGCAAGGTTACTCTCTTCATGAGAGAACTAATCTTGCTCATCACAACACCATTTTCTTAGCAATTACATCTTGAGGCAAGTTTGCTCTCTTCATTTGAGAGTCAATCTTGCTCTTCATCATCTATCATTTGGCATCTTGCTTATCATGGATTGGGAAAGGGCAGCTTTCTACAACACTAAGTTGCACCAATCCACCATAGGATAGATATACTTCATGTCTTCTTTGCATGTTTAGATTAGTTTTGATTATTTACTTGGAAGAATGTTGTATTATTCTATGAGGATGTTAGAATCAAGCTAACCATTTGCAGATTTTCACATCCTACAAATGGCACTAGAAGGAGGCACCCAACAACGATTTGATCTGTGAGATAAATGGGCAGATTTAGCAAGAAAAAATATTACAAGCATTGCTCAATCTAAAATGTTAGACCAAGACTTTTTGCAATCTTTCATAACTAACAAATTTAGCTTATAAAGTGATTTGCATGAAAGCTTGTGTCGAAAATCAAAGATAGATCTGCCAGCTCAAATTTATGAAGGGACACTGAGGCATTTTCCTATTGCAGACACGAGAAGCCAGTAATCTTCCTCGAGCAGTGTGGACACCGAAAGGGTACTAAATGTTGGTAGATGGAAAGATTGCAGCTTGAGAAATAAAATTTCAGATTTTACTATGCCAGGCGTGAGAAGCAAATCTATCTAAAAAAAAACCATGAAATATTTGTGCTTGTTCAAGTATTTATTGGTGCAGTGGTTAGAAAAAAAAAAATCCTCATTGCTTTTCACATATAATCTTTATTAGGCTCAACTGCTTGCATTTAATCAAACTAGCTTGTGACAGGCAATTAGCTAGCTGTATTTAATCAAGATCTTTGTGCAAGTCCTACAATCATTGAATAATTGTGATTTTATACCCACTGAGGATTGATCTTCATCCACTCGACATGAAAGGGATTCACTCTCCATCAAATCAGGAAAAGAACATGACCAAAAGCTACTGGTACCAATTTACTCATGAATAGGAACAAACATTGTTATCATTGTTGTCAAAAATTATAGAATTTAATCTCGCACCTACCAATGACATTCACTTGGAAAGTTTCTTACGCCTTCTTCAATTAAGACTCTGCTACGCGGGTCCTACAACCTGTTGCATTTTAAAATAAAGTCATAAATGTTGAGTTTACACCTGCTAGCTGCATTAGTTTGGGATTCTCTAAAGTTTTTTCAACTAGTCCTTTTGTGCGAATCATATCACATTTTGCATTCATTACTTTTTCAACATTATTGACCTTTCACCTGTTCATTAGTACGGGCATAGATTGGATAGATTATTTGGATGAAGTATCATATGAGTTGTTTTTGTTTTGTACCATTAATGCTTGGGTTCAATGGGAAACAATATATTGTGTGTTTATGACATGTTATGGATAGATTTAGATTTTCTCTTTATGACAAGGTCCACATTTGTTTTATGTTTGCCTAGTCATTTAGACGAATTTCAACCACTTTTGCACATATATTTCAGTGTTTCATCCTTAATAATGGTTCAAACCTATTTAAGAGATCATCAATAAAGATTTATGAAAAGATCATTAATGCAGATTTTTGTAAAGATATCATAGATCCTACTTCTAATAACCTTGTATTGTTTTATAGGTTGAAACATCAAGGTGTTGACATCAAGGTGTTAAAGGTTGAAATTGAAGGTTGAAATCAAGGTGTGGACATCAAAGTTGAAAACATCAAGGTTGACATTGGAGATTGAAATTGAAGGTTGAAGCAAAAACGAAGGCGAAAAGAGTGGAATTGAAGATTTTCTTGACAACAAAACTTGAAAAGCATTTTTTAATGCTTGTTTTAACAATCTTGGAGCTTCCATTTACTACCCTTTTTTTTCTGTTTTTAGCTAACTCACTTTTCAATTTGGGTTTAAAATCAATCAATGACTTGATCTTTTCAAAGTTGGTTAAAATTGAACCTTAGACACTTACTAGAATTTCAATTTGGACTTAAAATTGAACAAAGCAACCTTCACACATGGATTTTGGTGCTTAAAACGAATTCATCACTGCTTTTTGGACTTAAAATGAACAACTGTTTGTCATATTTTGCAATCTTTTTCACAAAGTAATATCATCGAAAAGACGTATGCGCTTCTCTTGCGCCTCACAGCGATCTTGAGAATCAATTTTTTTTTATGATATTAAGTTGTCAAAAATATTGCCTCCACACTTCAATTTGGGCATTTTAAAATTGAACAAATCATGCGAGTGTGAGCACGATATATTGCGGAGGTTCTCCCCTTTGTTTTTCAATGAGGGTTGTGTGAACGATGGGATATGTTAGCTCGCTATTATTCATCTTAGAGGGCCTGCCTTGTGGGAAAAAGTACTCACCCAAGGGAACGACCCAACCAGGAACACGCTAAAGCCAAGTGACTTCCAACCGGTATATAAGTGTGGATTCTTGAGGAAAGTTCAAGAATCACGAGGATTATTCTAACGAGATGGATAGCAATGGACTCTCGCCGATGTTGGATAATCCCCCACAAACGGAATGCCCAAATTAGAACCCCTTGTTTAGAAATTGGCCAAAACCTTGTCTATCTTGTTGGTGCAAAAGGTTATGTCCTTTGAAGCCGCCCCATGTAACATGCGGTCTTGTTGTGGAAATGGAAAGTATGCCATGGGAGATTCATGGGTACTAATGCTTGGATGACCCGAATAAGTGAGTGTCGTGGAGGGGAGCCAGTGTGGTCAAGCATTTAGCCATTTGCACAAGATATGTGCAGCTAGATTTATCCAAGTGGGAACCCAACAAGATATTGCCTCATCATCCTAGGGTTGTAAAAGTGCTTGGAATCAGAAACAGTTTGCTTGGATTCAAAACATTGAAAAATGAACATTCACATGAGCCTCAAATTTCAAACACCTTGGAGGAAACAAATACCTTTGACGAATTTAAGCACTCTTGCTTTCCCTAGGGATCATATCCTTAGAGGTTTCTAAGTGTTTGAATTCTATCGTCATTTGTTTTCACTAAGGATAAACCTAGGAAACTTTTGCCCTAATTTCTTTGATTTCCACATAATGGACATTGTGGGATGAAAATGAAAGCAGGACATTAGACATTCAGTTTGAAAACATAATCAAGCAAGTGACTTTGGTAAAAAGGATTCACTAAGACAAGATAAAAGACAAATTTGATTACACATGTGTTTTCTAACACGATCAAAATCCCAAAACCAAAGTTCAAAAAGCTTAGTGTGAAAGCTAGTAAGGAGCGTCTTGAGATCCTGAATTGTTTGAAAGGTTTGCTTTCCTCCCATAGGAAATATAGCGTGTTCTTCAACACTAAGGTCTTGTAAGAAGAGGTGTTATTCTAGGTCAAGTCTAGGATCAATTCAATCGCTTTCATCCATTCTTCACCCATTTCAAACATCAATCAAATTTCCATCTCACCAAAAACTCTTGGAAACTTTGTAAACATCTTTTATGCTAAACTTCTAGGAAAAATCAAATCACTTTGTTTGACTTAACACAACTAGTCAAACCATCATCCTATACACAAGTTCTCTCTTGGATAAAACAACTTCCTAGGGTTTACAAGTTCATCACTTTTGTTTGACTTAACACATCTAGTCAGACCATCAATCCAACCATGATCAATCAAGTCCTAAAAGTTTAGCATTTCCTTCAAAGTTTCTTTAAGAGTTCCATTCATCTGTATCACTTATCTTCCATTTATCTCATCCTCATTATCGCTTTGATCCTTCAATTATCCTAGTTCTTTGCTTCTTTGAACCTAAGGTTTAGACCGATCTAAAGGATTAGAGGTTCATCTCTTACATTCTTGAAAATTGATCTTCATTTTATGGTTCAAACTCGATCTCAACACAAGAGGGACATGGAATATAAACTTGATCCATCCATCATGAGCAATTTGATTCAGCCAAACTATCCAAGCCTTGCAATACCATTTGATTTTCAAAGCTTGTACAATACATACATGGGAGCATTATCTCATACAAACATCAATGGTACAACAAATATGAGCATACCCAATTTGAAGTTTGGAACAACTTTCCCAATGATAGATTTAAATCCAAGTCCAAATCTGCAAATCTATCAACCAAATGCTCAATGCATGAGTTTTCTAAACAACATTATCCCACCAAATCCACACATACCAAGTGCAACTTTACCAAACATGACCATTTCAAATCCACACTTGGTAAACTTTGGGGTCGACATGTTTGCAAATCCCCCTAATGTTGTTCAAAATCCTAGCAATGTATTGGCAACTCCATATGTTGATTCAAGTCAAGGTAACACCATGCAAAATCAAAGTTACCTAAATCAAGGAAATATGATTCTATACCACAACAATGTTCAATTTCAATCCATCATGCCAAATCAAAATATCATACCAAATCATTCCATTTTTCCATCAACATCGCAAAAATAGATGGCAACCATCCAAATGACCGCAACAATCAACACCATTCCCATTCCGCCACCACCGCCAAAGTACAACATGACCAATTCATTCTCCATCATGTTGCAAGCCGCTCAAGAAGCTTCCCACAAAAAGGCACTCCAAGCCCAACAAGCTACACAGCTAGTTGCTCAGCAAGCACAAGCGGCTCAAGTAGCCCAGCAAGCACAAGCGTAAGCAGAATTCTACGCACTTTTGCAATCAATCCAAGAAGAAGTAGCACAACAAAGAGCCCAACAAAAAGCATTGTTGGCACAAAAACAACATGACGAACAACAAGCGTTGTTGGCTCAGCAGCAAACGCAAGCCTTACTCGCCCAACAAAGCTTGCAACAGATTCCCACCGCAATTGTTGAAAACAATGATCAAGATCTATCCATCAATGAACACATCGAAGATGTTCCCACCTCAACCAATGATCAAATCAACACACCCCAAAAGCCACTTTTCAATCATGATCAAAACTCACCAACGATGTCTAACAATGATCCATGCAAAGGAGGGTTAACATTATTTGATCCTATAATTTGTGATCCTTCAACTAATGACAATGTTGAAAATGTCTCTACATCACCTAATGAGTTACAAGACATATCTCAAGAATTTTTTCCAAAGCATGATCAACATCTTTCACCAAGGTCTAGCAATGATCCTCTCCAAAACATATGGCCATCCTTTGACCTCATGAAATTTGAGAATATTCCTATGCCTAATGAAGATATCCAAGAAACAAATCCATTCTTTGAAATTGACCCATGTCAAGAACTTGATCCAAAGCATGTCGAAAGCAATTATGAAATCATTCAAGATCAAGAATTTGCATCTCCAAGCTACTACAATGATATAATGAACACTCTCCTATCCATACAAGATGACCACATCCACATAGGACATACTCCTCCATCGACCCATGAGATGCTTTCTTTGGATGGACACGTGGATGATCTTCATTCAAAACAAGAGTCTCATACTCTTGAAATCATTACCAACGAACAAGAGTCTCCTACTCTTAACATTTGTACACATGATCAAGATATAGAGAAATCCAGAGCCATATCAAAAATGGGTCAGAAAGATGGTTTCTACATAAGTTGTGAATTAGAAACATCATGTGAAAGCATATCAAGAATGAATCATGAGGAAGACTTTTGTGTGGACATTGAATCATCAAAACCTCTTGAAGAAGAACTACAATCTGATATCTCACAAGATCAAGCCAAAGAGATCAATCAGGAGTTTATCCCACATGTGGAGGATCCTATCACTTATAAAGTTGGATCACTCACCTTTCTTAGAGCAAGCTATCTCGTCAATAAAGAAGCTGACACTTTTGAAGATCCATGACAGAGCAGAGAAGGAGCAACACCTTGTTTCCAAGGGGAATCATATCCTATGGCAAATAAATTTTTTCAACAGATGAATTATCAAGGCAGAGGATTAGGCCTACATGAACAGGGTATCCTGGAACCAGTGCAGATTGTTGGAAATCCTAAGCATCAAGGCCTTGGTTACTCAACAATCAAGGGATCTCAACATATCAGTAATACTATCACCATACTGGGGGCAACTTCATCTCGAGCAAACATCAACATAGGGAGCACGAAGAATCCTTATGATGAAACCAATGCCAATACTACAACCCGCCATTTCATGAATCTTCATCCACCCATCACCCCATCCACAATTTGGGACCAACCTCAAAAGAAATATTCGAATCAAAGGATGAAGCATGCAGGACAAATCAAATACAAGTGGATACCAAAGAATACAAAGAAAGATTATCCCTATCAAACCCCATTAGTCGAAGAAACTATGGGGCAAAATAAAAAAGGGAAATGTATCCATCAAAGATTTCCTCAAAAGCAAAATAAAGCTTCTCAAGCAACGTACAAAGTGTATCAAGCAGTTGGTCCTAATTCCATGCACACTTTCGTATCCACCCACCATTGCTCATCTTCCCAAGTTTGGAGAGTCAAAGGTTCCAAACTGACAACCAATCCATCTTTTATACCTAAACACACTCCATCCACACCTCCATGCAGGATATCCAATTCTCATATTGACCATGTATTGGCAGTGACCCTTCATAATAAGGATTCAGAAGGTACTCTATCGCGATGTGTGCACAAAGACAGAGTTAATTTCGGTATCAGCAAAGTAGATCAAGAATCTCAAAAGTTGCATTCAAGTGCACGTATCTTGACAAAGCAACTTCTTCAAATAGGATACCGATGGCACATTATGACAGAAGCATCAACATCAGCACCATCAGGTGGTTCAGCATCAGCTTAAAATCTCTCAGAAAATACAAAAAAAAATAGAAAAATGTCCTGAAAAAATGGTCACCTTGATGAAAACTTGGCAAACAGGCATCTTGGCGACAACAAAAAAATCAAAAGATCAAAAAATCCAAAAAATCAGAAAAGGGATTGAAAACAGTAAAAAAAAAAAAAATCATCCTCTAGCGAAAACCATTTCGGTGGCGCTTTGGACAGGTACCATGATGAAAACCTGGCAAACATGCATCATGTGTAGAATCGAGCATCTACGTGCGCCAGTTCAGGAGAAAGCATCTTATCGCATCCATAATGAAGCCAACATTCCATCCATATCATCTGTTCATCCATGAACTATTTATCCAACCCATTTTTATCCATCTGCATCCAAGGTCCAAGTTATCTTTATCTTGATAAAAGTTTGGTACACACTTTACACATGTTTATGGTAAACATCTTGACATGGGTCATTTTCATTGATCCCATCATACCGAACGCTATCTGAGCCTTGAAGCATTATCCAAATGAGCATTCCTTAGTTTGAACACCCTTATCTTATCGCAAGATAATTCATATCCATTCATCTAGGAATCCACCCATGGCATTCCATACATTGCTAGACACTGGGGGCAGATAATTACATCTTGCTTCATGAATAAATCTTGATTTATATCCTCCAACTTATGTAGAGATCCGAGCATTGGAAAATGTGAAATCAACTTGGTCAAATCATTTGTGAACACGAATCCAAGTCACTAGCCCATGGCATATTTTGATGAGAATATGTTCCTTATCAAGCTTTATCTTTCGTCGAACATCAATCCAAACAATCAATATCAGTTGCATCTAATGCGCACATTTGTGTCACATGAAATCATCAAAGCTATTTTGTTCCAAATCAAGCTTCATCAATATTGATCAATCGAATCCAATCAATCATCATCTTGTTTGACTTAACACACTTAGTCAAACTATCATCTTGTGCACGAGTTTACTCTAGGATAACACAACTTCCTTGGGTTTACAAGTTCATTATCATCTTTGTTTGGCTTAACACACTTAGCGAAATTATCAAATCCATAATCACCTTGTTTGGCTTAACACACCTAGCCAAATTATCCTTTTTGTACGAGTTTACTCTGGGATAACACAACTTCTTGGAGTTTACGAGTGCATTATCACTTTTGTTTGACTTAACACACTTAGTCAAACTATCAATCCATCAGTCCGATTGATCAACATTAAGCTTGGTTTTCAACAAAATCTTGAAATAGAGCATTGATATCATCACATATCCGAATCGTCAAAATTCATCAGAAAAAACCAAAAACATTCAAAAAATCATCAAAAATCCAAAAACATCCAAATCATCCAAAATCCAAAAGCATGTCGAAATATCGAAAAATCTTCAAAATTCATTGAGTCTTGTCAATTTGTCACCTTGTCGAACTACGTCATCTCTGAGCTTGAATGTAGGCAAGGTTGATCTTTTATCATCCCCCGAGACAATTAGGTTAGTCTTTATGCATCTGTCGCATTGGCATCCATTTGCCCATCTAGTTAGGCATCCATCGCATTGGCATTCGTTTGCTTATCTCTTTTTACAATCAGGTCCATCCTTATGCGTCCATCGCATTGGCATCCGTTTGCCCATCTAGTTAGGCGTCCGTCGCATTGGCAATCCGTTTGCCCATCTATCTTTTCATTGAGTCAGGTTTTTTATCCGAACTACGTCATCTCTGAGCTTAAATGTAGGCAAGGCCATCTTTGATTGGTCCCCGAGACACAAAATCCAAAAACATTCATAAATCTTGAAAATACCAAAAACATTTGTAAAACATCTCAAAAATTCCAAAAACAGCCTCAAAACATTTGAAAAAACCAAAATGGTGCATCCATTTCATCTCGCTTTCACCCGTGATTGTCATCACTCATAATAAATCATCGTCGCTTTCACCCTTTGGTGAGTTAGTCAGAAGCAAGTTTAGCAGGTTCTAAAGTGAACGCCTAATCGTCAAAGTCTCGAAGGTCTAAGACAGTAAGTCAGCAAGTTGGTCAACTCGGAGTATCAATAGATTATCACCCAATCAGTCCTACCAAAACCCTGATCACTACATGTCCTAGGATGAAGCTTTCCCATGATGGACATAAGCATCAAGTACCCCACAATAGTTTAGCCTTGGCTAGTGGTACAAAGAACATTAGCTTGTTTGTTTACTTTATTTTGGTCTTTTTAGACTTATCTTATTTTGCGCTCATTCCAAGGACCTCTCGATGATGCCTAAACAAAACAGGTTTAGAGAGAAAGGAATGGGGCAATGATCATTATCTTTTTGTCTACTGTGCTTGTTGGATGTTCTTGTAAAATAACTTGGCGAATACTTGCCTTTCTTGGGTTCGTCCTAGCAGGGTTTCCGTATGTCAAGTGTGAACAAGAGCACTCCTATCTGATTGTCGATTCAAAGTCCATCACACTAGGCGCCACGCCATCTTGGTTCTTAATACCTTGATGCATCGCACCTACGTGTGTTATCAAACATAAAGAAAGGTACGCTCTCTCCCATCCCTCGATAAGCAACACATCATCATCATTCATCGTCATATCCAATAAAGTCTTGATGACTAGGGGACTTGTTGGACTTCTTCATCTTCTCGAATTTAAGGGTTGATCCCTCTCATTCTTCTACCTTCTTTCACGCTAACAATGCATCCATCTTGCATCCATGCTGCATTCATCCTCTCATCTTGCATAATCACATCATATCATTATAGGACAACATCATCCATCTCATCCATCTCACATGCATGGCATAATCATTTAAGTTGTTTAGGATAATATAAGTTTGTTATTCTAAGCATCTTCCGAACATCTCATTTACATCACCATTATCATATAGTCTCGTCATCCATACATCCATTTTTGAACCTCTTTATTGTGAGATCCACCTCAAATCGAATCTTTTTGCTCGATCTCTCGAGGGGGCAATGTACTAGCGTATTTCTTTTCGTTGGGGCATCCGAAAAATCAGAAATTTTTTAATTTCAATATCGGCAACATCATTCTTTGAACCAATGTAACAAGTACATTGCTTCAAAGAGGGGCAAAATGTAGACATGCAAAAATAACAATCATGCATCATACAAATTAACATTCATTTCAGCTATTAATCAATTAAAGCAATTTATTGATTAATTTCCTAAGGTTCATTAAATAAATCAAATTATTTAATCCTTATGTTCTTCTCATTTGATTTAATAAATCAAACTAATTTAATCAAATGTCAAATCCCTAAAACTCCCCAAGTTAATTAATCTACATTAATTAACTTCTAATCATGATTATCATTCTCTAGCTTTTGACTCAACTAGAGTCAAATCTAAACTCCTAACTAACCCACCCACTTGCACCAATAAATCATTTATTTGATTTATTATTTCCTCTAATTACATTCAAAATGGAATCAAAATGGAATATTCTTCCAATTTGAATCTTCCCCCCAAAAGGACTTGTCCCTTCCAACAAGGTTTTAAATGCTATTTGCACAAGTCAAACATGGCATTTATTGCACCTTTCATCCCCCCTAAACATGTCATTTCATCCAAATTTGAATTTCAAATTGGCACATTGGCCAAGACTTGCACATTCCTCACCCTCTCACACTTTGACAAGTGGCATCTTGTCATTGGCTCATGAATGATCCCACATTTATCCAAATCTATCACTCTCCCTAATCTTGAATCTATAAAATGCAAAGCATTTCAACACAAATCAGACACAACACACAACACATTCTCACTTGCAAGGTTACTCTCTTCATGAGAGAACTAATCTTGCTCATCACAACACCATTTTCTTAGCAATTACATCTTTAGGCAAGGTTGCTCTCTTCATTTGAGAGTCAATCTTGCTCTTCATCATCTATCATTTGGCATCTTGCTTATCATGGATTGGGAAAGGGCAGCTTTCTACAACACTAAGTTGCACCAATCCACCATAGGATAGATATACTTCATGTCTTCTTTGCATGTTTAGATTAGTTTTGATTATTTACTTGGAAGAATGTTGTATTATTCTATGAGGATGTTAGAATCAAGCTAACCATTTGTAGATTTTCATATCCTACAATAACCTGGAAAGCTCCAATAGCCTCAACTAAGTGATTAGTTTGTGTGGCCAACTAGATAGTGATTGCTACAACAAAATTTCCATTATAATATCTGTGTTACCTATCAATCAATGTAAAAGTATGATGAAATTTGAAATATCACAAGTGAAATGTAACCTATGTAAATTATTTAGAAACCACGACTTCCCTTTTTTAGGGACTAGTAACCAATGCATCGTAATGGTATTATCACACAAACTCTTCTTGGCAATAATTCTACAGTCCATTTCTCTTAATCCTCTAGTCTTGATAATGTAATTTTCTTCCTAAACTCCAAAACTAGGTTTGTGCATTGCACGACCATGATAAATCCTATTTCCTATAAGAAACCACTCTTCACCACTTTCTATGTAATTGGAGACTATTTTCACTACACATTTTATTCCAAAATTCTTCGAGCTCCACATGACCTAAATTTATATCTCTTATTTTAGCTAGTGTGCTTTCAAAAATGATTAAATTCTCACATCCTAGGTATTTATACTTTATATTTATTAAGGAAAATTTGTATACAGACCTTAGGGGATTCTTCGAATCTTTAGAGATATTTTACTTTGCATTGCTCTTGAAATATCCTATGTGTGATAGCTACAATACACTCTATATTTTTCTCTCATATTTCTTCATCTACTCTTGATAAATTCTTGGAAAAGTATCTTCCAATTCACTTTACATTAATCTTCACTAAATTTTCATATGATTTTTGAGATCATTAATGAATATGTTTTCATGTTGAAACATGTGAATTTTCCCCACATTAATAGCACTCCTATGTGAAAGAAATAATTCAACTTTCTTGTCAGAAGTTTGAAGGGTCATTGAAACTTTATGGGCTTCTAATTATGGTTTCAAAACCAGACTAAAATGCTAATGGAGAGGATTTTCCTTTATCACATCTCTTTATAATTTTCAAAATTATCTCATATATCTATAATGAATTGCTCATGAAGTGTTATCCTTAACCTTTTCAATGATTATGAATGGTTTGTTAAGTTTTGACAAGGGTGTGACAACCTTGTCAAGAATCAACAAAGATTTTGAAACCAATGGACCAAATGTTAAAACTCTTCTTAAAAACACTTTCCTTCATTTTTCCAACATTACAATGATTCAAACATATCATTTAAAAAAAGTTAGGGACTATTGTTGTTGTTGTTGAGAAATTCTTCACTTCATTTCATAAATATTTTAGATAGTACTTTAGCTTCTAACATGGTTGTGACAACCTTGTTGAACACCGATGAATGTTTTGCAACTATCATATATCTCTAATGTCATGTTTTGAAAATATTTATTTCACATTCAAAGAAAGTTCAAAAACTTCATTGGTTAGTTAGAACAAATTCCATAACTTAGATGACACACTAAGATACATAAATTTTCATAAAAAAAGAGGTTGTGAAAGTACTATCAAATTTTGACAAGTTTGTGATAACACTTTTGGAAGCTAGCATAAGTTTTGAAACCTCCAAATTTTGTCAATGAATTAACACTTATATAACTTCTGAGGGAAAAGCAATGACTAGCAGATGAAAATTACTAAAAGGGGAAAAACTAGACTCAAGCCAACAAATAGATGTGAGTAACGTGTAGGAATCAATATTAACATATGATTGATAATAGCAAGGGTGATTGCAAATTATTGTGCCAATCAAAAATTGAATTTAATGTGAAAACTATACATTTACAACTTCTCTAGATAATACCATAAATCAAAAGATTAAAGCCATAAGAGATACAATTTTATCTCTTACCATTTCATAAAAAGAAATTATATTTTTTTTCTTGCTATTCATATCACTTAACCTAATATAATTATTCCACTAACATTCTATTCTAATTAATTTATATTTTAATTTTTAATATTAAGAATAAATAACAAAATATACAATATAATTATTCATTTGTTTGATTTTTAGCTAAATAACATAAAATATATGATTCATTAACAAATATTATGAAGATTTAAAATATTAAAAACCAATTTTTATAAAATTGAGAAAAAAAATTGATTTTTACAAGCATATATTTAATCGATAGATTATTTTGTTTGAAGTTTTCCTCGAGATTTTTGCCAGTACAGCCGTGAATTGGATTTCGTAGCACCGGAACAACAACTTGCTTTAGATTAAGAGGTAGCAACTGTAACTTCTTATTTAGCATTTGTACTATAACCACAGAGCACTGATATGCATACACAGCACTTATTAGTTATGGAGTGCCATTGATATATACAGATACAGCCTAAACAGTCGGTACACTGTGGTGAATGTACCAACTGTCTAAGCACTAATTGTTGACGGTTGAAGTGAGGTTTCTCCCAGACAGAGAGTAGGTGGTAACTGCAGTGACGCCAGGAGAGCACTGAGCAAGGCAATTGCCTTTTCCACAGTAAGCTGAGCCGGTCCCACACCAGTTATAGATTCTGCAGCATCGCCCACTGTTACAGAAGAAGTTTCCTCTTGGACTGCATGTTGGATCCCCCATCACCATGGGAAGGCTTATACTGCATCCCAAAAACACTATAACTAGTAATGCTGCCACGGTTGATTTGTACTGACTCATCTTCTGCATTCACAAACAATAATATTACTCTCACTATTATGATACATGAGACCACAGTGAGTATTTAACATTAATCTTAGTCTAAGTATTCAAACTGAAATCAAAGAAACATCCTGCTCAGTGATCTATATTCCTATTGCTCTAACATGCAAAAACAACAAAACCATCCGAGAGAATAGGTCGGTCCAAAACTTACAAACGCCGCTGCTTAATGTTTGCTATATGCTGGATTGGCAATGTTGAGGAGTATTGAGCATGCCATCTATTTATAGTGACAAATCTAATACATTCGATGAATTTAATCTTACCAAATCCTCACAAATTATTTACATTTAAAAACACAACTATCGTTTTCTGGCCTTATCTTCTCTCTAGTCTTCATAATTGAAGTTTGTCAAGTCACAACACATAGTCTTCAATGTTTATCCTGTGTCCTTTTAACCTCATCCAAAAGAATAGTGCTAAGTCAATAGTGTGGTTGGGCATGAGAGAAATTTAGGGAGACAGGTTAATAGTTGGGTAGGATATAGTATTCTTTGTAATATATTCATGTTCAGGGTATTCTTGTAAGATAGAAATTAAGTTAATGCTATCATCCACGGTTTTAAGATAGGCATGTGTAAGAGGCGGCTGGACATAAAGGTCCTGGGTCCTTTCAACCGCATGCAAGCGTGCAATATGTTAATCAACAAAGATTTTTAATCCATTGGACAAAGGGCTAAAAATATTCTAAAAAAACATTCTTTATTTTTATAACTTTAGAATGATTCAAACATATCCTTTACAAATTTTAGGGACTATTATTTTTGTTGCTGAGCAATATTCCACTTCATTTCATAAAGATTATAAATAGTATTTTATCTTTTAAGAAGGTTGTGACAATCTTGTTGGGCACTGATGAAAGTTTTGAAACTATCATAGATCTCTAATGTAATATTTTGAAACGATTTCTTTCACATTCAAAGAAAGTTAAAAAATTTCATTGTTCAATTAGAATAAATTTCATCACTTAGATGATGTTAGAGTAAAGGTTTTAATTTAGTTGTGTTGATTAAGTTACCTTTGTTCCCTTCTTAAAATTTCACGTTAGTTTGCATAAAGTGATATTTAATAATTATATTAATTATTAAATGTTTTCCTATTAAGATTTTTTTTAGGGTTTTTCCTATTAGGGTTCATTTAGGGTTTGCATGACCTCCTTTTATAAGGATTGATCCCATTCTATATTTTATCAATTCTTTTTTGTTCTGATAAGATAATTTTCTCTATTTTTTAGAGCTTCAAATCCTTATTTGTTTTTTCCATCCATTCTCTTCCTTGTGACATATATCCATGTGCATGCAAGTGATTTTGGAGTCTGAAGTTGGATTTCTCAACTTCTACATAGTATCAGAGCTTTCCTGTTGCATGCTTGTTCTTGTTTGAAGAATTTGAAGCTATTTGGAGCTACAAGATTGGATCAGGCATTCACAGTTTTGAGGTTTGCATTTTTTGATCTAGGGCTTCACCTTCAATTTTCAATGTTTTGTCCTTTGTGGAAATTTTCAGCATCATTTGTAAGCAATGTTTAATGTAAACGCACTGAGATAAAATGCCACACTATTGTACATGTATTTTTGACGATTTTGCACATAAAGCTGTGTCATATTTTGTAATCACACTGTTTTATAAAGTGTCATCGGAGGTTGTGTAGTGTCTTTGTTTTGCCATCACACCTTTGTCCGGTGAGTGTCTCTCCACGATGAGAGTGGATCCATATGATTTTAGCCTCATGCATGTGTGCTTTATTTTGCACACCACTTTTTTAGTTGCAGGTGCTTTCTTGTGCAGTTTTAGATGTTGTATCTTCTTCTTCATGCACTACAGGGTATTACACACCATTTCAGTGGATCTGTCAAGCTCTCCAGTTCAACATTATGGGGGGGCTATTATATTGTTCATATTAATTCTTCCTTGGTTTCACCTTAGAAGGAATCTTCCATTCTCAGTTGATCAATTTTTTCAAACTATTGGTACTTGTGCCATTTGTATCTTCGTTCCAGGTGTTTGTCTTTGTTTGCCATTTGTTTTGAGTAGTGTCGTTTGGGGCACTCACGCAAATTGTTTTCTTTTTGATCTTGATCATCCTATCTTAGTGGAGGTTCTTCAACATAATAGCAATCATCTTTCGACAATTGTTTGTAACTTGTTCTACTTCGGTGATGTTCTTCTTGGCTTTCTACATCTCTTTTTGGAGTAGATATTTTTCCCATGAGTTTTTCTCTATTTCTCCATTTATACTATTCGTGTTAATTCTTCTTTGGTTTCACTTTGGAAGGAATTTTCCATTCTCAATTGATCAGTGTTTTCAGACTATTGGTACTTGTGCCATTTGTATCTTCGTTCCAGGTGTTTGTCATTGTTTTCCATCTGATTTGAGTAGTGTCATTTGGGGAACTCATGCAAATTGTTGTCTTCTTTATCTTGATCATCCTATCTTCAGTGGAGGTTCTTCAACACCATAGCAGTCATCTTTCGATAGTTGTTTGCAGCTTCTTCTACTTCAGTGATGTTCTTCTTGGCTTTCTGCATCTCTTTTTGGAGTAGAGATTTTTTTCATGAGGTTTTCTCTATTTCTCCATTTTACAGAGATTTGGTTGTATTTGGGTACCTGATCTGGCCTAGTTGTCAGGACCCATGTTTGCCTTCTTGCATTATAGTTACCTTTTCTTTCTTGCACTTGTTTGTGGTTGCATTGTTGTTCATCTTAAGGGGGGGTGTTAGAGTAAAGGTTTTAACCTAATTGTGTTGATAAAGTTACCTTTGTTCCCTTCTTAACATTTCACGTCAGTTTGCATAAAGTGAAATTTAATAATAATTATTAAATATTTTCCTATTAAGGCTTCTTTTAGGGTTTTTCCTATTAGGGTTCTTTAAGAGTTTGCATGATCTCCTTTTATAAGGATTGATTTCATTGTATATTTTATCAATTCCCTTTTGTTTTGATAAGATAATTTTCTCCATTTTTCAGAGCTTCAAACCCTTATTTGTTTTCTCCATCCATTCTCTTCCTTGTGACCAGGTATCCATTTGCATGTAGGTAATCTTGGAGTCTGAAGTTGGATTTCTCAACTTCTAAAGATGACACACTAAAATAAGTAATTTACAGTCATAACAAAAGATGTTGTGAAAGTATTATCACATTACTCTTGATAAATGCTTGGAAAAGTGTCTTAAAATTCACTTTACATTAATCTTATTTAATGTTCAAATGATTTTTGAGATAAAATTAATGGATTTTTTTAATGTTTGAACATGTGAAGTCTCCCCACATTAATAGCGTTCCCATGTGAAGGAAATAATTCAACTTTCTTGTCATAAGTCTGAGTGGTCATTGAAATTTTATGGCCTTCTAATGGTAATTTCAAAACCAAGATAAAAAAGGATTTTCCTTTATCACATCTCTTTATAATCCTCAAAATTATCTCCTATATCTATAATTAATTTATCATGAAGTGTTCTCCTTAACCTTTATAATGATTATGGTTTGTTAAGTTTTGACAAGGGTGTGACAACCTTATCAAGACTCAACAAAGATTTTGAAACTAATAGACCAAGTGCTAAAACTCTTCTTAAAACCACTTTCCTTCATTTTTCTAGCATTAGAATGATTCAAACATATCCTTTAAAAACTTTAGGGACTATTGTTTTTGTTGTTAAATAATACTCCATTTGATTCCATAAAGATTCTAGATAGATTTTAAGCTTCTAACAAGTTTGTGACAACCTTATTGAGACTGATGGAAGTTTAAAAACTATCGTAGATCTCTAATGTCATGTTTTGAAAAGATTTCATTCACATTCATAGAAAATTAAAAAACTTCATTGGTCAATTGAAAAAAATTCCAAGACTTAGATGACACACTAAGATAAGTAGTTTTTAATAAGAAAAGAGGTTGTGAAAGTACTCTCACATTACTCTTGGTAAACTTTAAAGCAATGAATAGGATGTGCAAGTACGTAGGAAATACATATTATAACTATTGGCATTAAATACACATTGTAAATAAAAGGGAACAACAACTAAGCTTATTTAAAGAGGTAGCAACTGGAACTTCTTATTTAGCATCTGTGCTATAACCACAGAGCACTGATATGCATACACAGCACTTATTAGTTATGGAGTGCCATTGATATATACAGATACAGCCTAAACAGTCGGTACACTGTGGTGAATGTACCAACTGTCTATGTCCTAATTGTTGACGGTTGAAGTGAGGTTTCTCCCAGAGAGAGAGTAGGTGGTAACTGCAGTGACGCCAGGAGAGCACTGAGCAAGGCAATTGCCTTTTCCACAGTAAGCTGTGCCGGTCCCACACCAGTTATAGATGCTGCAGCATCGCCCACTGTTACAGAAGAAGTTTCCTCTTGGACTGCATGTTGGATCCCCCATCACCATGGGAAGGCTTATACTGCATCCCAAAAACACTATAACTAGTAATGCTGCCACGGTTGATTTGTACTGACCCATCTTCTGCATTCACAAACAATAATATTATTCTCACTATTTTGATACATGAGACCACAATGAGTATTTAACATTAATCTTAGTCTAAGTATTCAAACTGAAATGAAAGAAACATCCTGCCCAGCGCTCTATATTCCTATTTCTCTAACATGCAAAAACAACAAAACCATCTGAGAGAATAGGTCGGTCCAAAACTTACAAACGCCGCTGCTTAATGTTTGCTATATGCTGGATTGGCAATGTTAAAGAGTATTGAGCATGCCATCTATTTATAGTGACAAATCTAATACATTCGATGAATTTAATCTTACCAAATCCTCACAAATTATTTACATTTAAAAACTCAACTATCGTTTTCTGGCCCTATCTTCTCTCTAGTCTTCATAAACGAAGTTTGTCAAGTCACAGCACATAGTCTTCAATGTTTATCCTGTGTCCATGTAACCTCATCCAAAAGAATAGTGTTAAGTCAATAGTGTGGTTGGGCATGAGAGGAGTTTAGGGAGACAGGTTAATAGGTGGGTAGAACATAGTATTCTTTGTAATATATTTATGTTCAGGGTATTCTTTTAAGATAGAAATTAAGTTAATGCTATCATCCACGTTTTTAAGATAGGCATGTGTAAGAGGCGGCTGGACATAAAGGTCCTGGGTCCTTTCAACCGCATGCAAGCGTGCAATATGTTAGTCAATAGAGTCGGCTGGTCTGACATACGTTTATGGTCACCAAGAGATAATATCTTTCTTATTTAATTGTATTTAATTTCTTGTCCGCAAGTTGACATGCGTTTGAAATATCTTTCCAAGAAGTTGATAGTTTATGTGTAGAACAGGCCATTTTTGGTATCTGTAAATATCGGAAATCTAGATCAACAAGCATTTTCATGCTTCTGCGTAAGTGGCATTTCTTGTTGGGTTAAACTAGCTCTTGGGTTAGAGTTAGTAAATTAATCATAAGTGGTTTTTAGCCCATGGTTTTGCATGTATGAAATCCTATATAATGGTTTGGTGACTCCCTTGCATGTGTGGCTGGTTGAAGCCTCCAGACTCAACCCGATTGGAGTTGAGGGTTAATATGAAGATCTTCATTGTTGGGTTTTCCCCGGTTTGGGGTTTTCCAGGGTAAATCACGATGTTGTGATTGTGTTTTTGTTTTTATTCTTCATTTGATTCCTAACAAGTGGTATCAGAGCAAGGTTTTGGGATTTGCTTTTTGCTTGCATGTGCAGGTTTGTGAGTTGCATGTACTTGCATGGACTCGCATGTGGCTTGCATGTGCTTGCATGTTGATGCATGTAAGGTTTGATCGGTGTTTAAGGTTCTGGGTATTTCTTCCATGAAGATTGCTTAGCTTGACAAGCTTGAGGAAGTTTGAAAGAATCAACTGAAGATTGAACCTTGGAGAAGTATTGAGCAATCCGACAGATGCATTGATGAAGACAGTATAATGGGAGAAGTTTGAGCATGTGTGCAGCTAGAATGTTAACGAAGTGACGCGGTGAATGCACTCATTCTAGTTGTGATGGAGGTCTTGTTTGGCTTTCAAGATGAAGTTGTATTTCTCTCAGTTTTGTCAAGACAGAAAGTTGAGAAAGTTTGTGTAAGATTGGTTGTGGTTGCTGTTGTAAGCATGTTGGTTGTAGCAAGAACAAGATTGTAATGGAGTTGTATGTAATTTTTTTTTTGTATACATGTATATGGGCCAATGGCTGTAAGACCTGGTATGGCTTGCTTGATCCCTGAAAGGAAAGGCCTTGTATGTGCTTGTGGAAGGGGGGTTTGGTGCTAACCCCAAGACCAAGTTTAAAGGGGGGATTGTTGGGTTAAACTAGCTCTTGGGTTAGAGTTAGTAAATTAACCATAAGTGGTTTTTAGCCCATGGTTTTGCATGTATGAAATCTTATATAATGGCTTGGTGACTCCATTGCATGTGTGGCTGGTTGAAGCCTCCAGACTCAACCCGATTGGGGTTGAGGGTTAATATGAAGATCTTCATTGCTAGTTTTTCCCCGGTTTGGGGTTTTCCAGGGTAAATCACTGTGTTGTGATTGTGTTCTTATTCATGCTTGTTTTTGTATTTCTGTTTTCATTCTTCATCTGGTTCCTAACATTTCTTGTCCTATCCATATCCTTTAACCACACCAAATAAGTCGGTCGACTGTTAAGAGTTATAGTTTTGATAGTAGATATTTTTTTTCTCATCTATTTTATAAATATAATTAGTATTAGATTCAGAAATCACTTTTTTAGAAAATTAAATGTATGTTTATATGTTAGACAGTATGTGTTTGTAGTGTATATGGATGTTATGTACTACAAATTCTAGTTGTATGTAGTTAGATTAAACAACTAATAATAAGTGTTAAATAATGAAATGAAATAAACTTAGACGAATCTATATTTTTTCTTTAAAGAAATTAAGTATTATCTGATTTTGAAATATTTGCATATGGATTTAAAACATAAATCAATGCAAATGAAAAAGAAAGTTGTCATCAAATTGAAATAAATCATTCCAAATGGAAATAGATTATTCTCATCCAGTTGGAAACTAGAAAAATAATATTTATCTAGATTTTATGTGATAAATAAGATTTTCAAGGCTTTTACCATTAAATGACAATTGGTTTACTATTAAATGCAACTAAAACTTGTTTTGATGACTCAACAATGGTTTGCAGCATGTGACTTGTTTCAGGCTCAAATATCACATTGTATATAGCCTATTGACTAATAAATTCATTTAAAAATAGATATTTTAGAAAGAACATTCTTGATGTATTTTATATAGATTTTTTAAAAGAGATAAATTATTGACATCCCAAATTTAACATAAGATGCTAATTTAGACTCTAATATAATATTAAGGTAAATAATACTTATACATTTAGATAGTTAAATTTTTATATCTTGAATATATATAAAACTAATATTACTTATATATGTAAGTAATAATAATAATATCATAGTATAATATTATATTATATTCAATTTTAAGGTTAATGTAAAGGTTAGAATTCAAATTAGAATTAGATTATAAAAATATTCCTTATGCCTTGCAAACACAAATCTATAGTAATATATATTAATATTACTTTTATCTACATACATGTTGTATAAAAGAATACTATTATTTA
Source organism: Sequoiadendron giganteum (assembly GCA_007115665.2). Lineage (NCBI taxonomy): Eukaryota > Viridiplantae > Streptophyta > Pinopsida > Cupressales > Cupressaceae > Sequoiadendron > Sequoiadendron giganteum. The sequence goes on from CM021104.1 coordinate 670,871,996, forward strand.
TATGTATGTATAGACATCTAAAATAATTCACCCAATCATTAAATTCTAATTATTGTCATTTTCATCATCACATTAAATATTCATTAGTCATTATTAATTAATTACAATTTACCATATATTGTCATTTATAAATTAATAATCATTAACTAATTCCTATTTTTATCCATTTGATTAAATAATATTTTATTATTTAATTAAATGTGAGCTAATTCCTACTTTAGAATCATTTATATTTTCAAACTCCTAATTCTTAATCAGTAAACTCTTCATTTAAGAAATTCCATCTTCTCTCATCAATTAACTACTATCCATTTTAGAAACTTCTTTAATTTTCATCAAATAAAAAGTTTGTGTGCACAATTATCCATAAATCAAATTAAATAATTTGATATTATCTATTTGTAACAAATTCTCATAATTAATTTATAAATATGAAATTAATGAATAATTAAACATAATATTACTCAAAATCAATGATTCAATCACTTATATCATTTTTTTTTTTAAATATATAATTTTTTTTAACAATCATCGCAATTATTGTAAAATCTATTTACAATATTTTGGTAGGAATAATAGAAAGAAAAATTCAAATTATTGGTATTATAGATACAATTTTACACATTTCAAAGCTAGATTTATATCATATGCAATAGATCACATTTTAACAATCAAGTTCTTCTATAAAAAACAGAATGCCATAGTATTGTAATGATAAGTATAGGAAAATAAGTATGAGTAGGTCACAAGATTGATAACACATTAACACTTCCATTACTGACCTCTTCTATTACCCCTCTTTGTAATTGGAAGTGAGAAAGAGAGAGTATCACTAAAGTGATATTCTCCTTGCAATGAAGCATAAACCTTCCCCATTCTATTATGTTGGAGGATCTCAACCGATCAAAAAGGGTCTAGCTACATAGGTCAATGCGAATGAAGGAGTTTAAAGTACTAAGTAAATCATTATCAAGCTAACATACCTATATGCTCATGGAATGCATATTTTATTCACCCATCTATTGATAAACATATTACGAAAGAGAATTTAAATTAAAAAATTTACTTATGAATGTAACCAATGACTATCAATATTTATAGCATAAAAATGTGCACATCATCTTCCTATGTTATCTAGACATTCTATGGGATAGATGAACAATATCTAAAAGACAATTTTTATCTGGCATTTATTCCTGTAAATTCAAATTGAATAGTATATTTCAACATTAAAATGTCTAATGAATAACACTAATGAACCCAATATACAACACAACCATAATTCTTAACTCCATTCAACACTGAGTAATTTAGGAACAAGAGGTCTTACCTCATTTTTTATAACTCCTCAAATCTGGAACCCTTCCCTAGGATTTGATGATAATATATTTAATAAGTTCACGAATATTATCAATAATATTCACAAATAATGATAATAGTCATTAAACTTACATAGTTAAACTATATAAATCATTTCATAACTTTCAATATGCAAGTCACAACAAACAAGGAAGATTTTAAATTGTCATACCTTTCACATTACCAAGTAAAATTCCAAAATTTAATATATTTTAGAAAATTAAAAGGTCCAAAAATAAAATACTAAAAGTGCTATGTTAGAAACCTAAACATGTGTGAGCTATTTTATCTGCAACTCAACTCATATGTTTCCATCACAAAATCAACATTTTAAAAAAGAAAGTTCATCGACTATATTTATGAATATCTTGTATAATAAAACATTCCACTTAGCAACTAGACTACCTAAATAAATGTTTACAATATATTTGATCATTCAAAAGATTAAAGGTATAATTGGGAAGGATAAAAGAACATGAGAAAGAGCTTTTATCCTTTGACCATGTCACACTATCCATGTACAACTTTTAATATTGTGGAACTTTACATCCACATAATAAAACATGGATATTAACAACACTAATGTATCCCCAATGTGCATAATAAAGGAACTAAATGATCATAAACTTAACCTTAACACATAATTTTACTCATTTCTTTCTCAAATAAGTACCTTGTAACTATCAAAATTTAGTAAAAATTACAAATCCTAGTGAACAAAGCACCAAAATTTATTGTTTAAATTATACTTCCCTAGTATTCAAGAGGGATCCCAACATAACATATTTGATATTTATTTAGATGATGAAAAATTGAACAATATTTTCTTGAAAAAGTGGAAGATAACCATCATATCCCTTATTAATAGATGTATGATAGTTCTTGGTGGTTAATAATCTCAAGGATATAATTAGGGATAATATTAGTTGTGATCTCTTTTATTATTGTTTTTATAGAATTTAGAACAATAAAACAAACACGGTCCACTTGTGACCTAAAGATAAAGGTGTAGATACCATATATGGTGAAAGTGAATTGCTACTTCAAAGAATTTATGAAAATTCAATCAATATTAATTCTTTAAGAATCATCTTACAAAATCTAGTTTAAATAAAGTATAAATTATAATATGCCAAAAGTGGTGTATGAGTCCCATTTGGCACCTTTTTAGGGTTTGAGTGAAAAATTCAAGATTTTAATTCAAATTTTTGGTTGATGTCAACTTTTGAGATCTAAATAATGGTAAATTATGTGTGTTGCCTATATAAACAAGATTCTAATTTATTATTTCATCTAAAAAGTAATCTAGAAGAATAATTTAAAGACCTAAGCATTCACAAGAACTTAAGCATTCTTTCACAAGAGTGTTCAAGAGCAAGTAAATAGAAAATTTGAAGTCTTGGAGTAGGACTAAAGTATTTTTGTAGGTCTTCAAGATCACTTTCATTCAATATCTAGCATTGTTAAGGATTGATTATGGTTGCCTATGGTGAATCATGAAGGATTATAGGTTGGGGAGATGCAACTAGCCACCGAGCCAAGACTAATAACTTGTTTCTATATACATGCAAAATTAACATCATATTTAATCATATTCTCTTTAATTAAATAAATCAGGTTTATTTAATTAATCTCTAAAGTCCTTCATCAAAATTAAAAAAAATCACCATTAACACTAACATCATCCCCTTTAGCTAAATAAATCAAAACATTTATTTAACTAGGTCTAAATCATTTTCTATCTCCTTTTGATTTATTTTAAACCATAAATATAAATCAAATAGGTCAAATCACCTAAGCCCTCATTAAGTTAGTCCAATCATGATTAATTTAATCTAAACTCATGTACCATCCTCTAACTTTTCCCACTTGCACATATAAATCATTTAATTGATTTATTAAATCTTCTAATTTCCTCCAACTTGGCATCTTTGAGAGAATATTCTCCCAATTTGGATTTTCCCTCCCACATGACTTGTCCATCGAACAAAGCATTTAAGAGCTCTTACATGTCTCTTACACAAGCCAAACTTTACATTTAATTCATCTTTCATCCCCCCTAAACATGTCACTTCATCAAATTCAAAATTCAAACTTGCACATGGATCAAAATGTGCTCAAGCTAACTCTTCTTACATCTTGACAAGTGGCATCTTGTCATTGGCTCATGAATGATCCCACATTCATCAATATCCTTTAATATTTCAACCTTGAATCTATAAATGCAAAGAATTTCTACTCCAAATGATACATCACAACTACATAATAACACTACTATTCAACTTGTTGCACAATCTCTTTCATTTTCAGCATCATCATCTTGGCATTCTTGCTTATTAGGGGGTGGGAAAGGGATTTATTTCAACATTATTGCTTTGTGGACTTAAAATGAGGAAGTGTTTCTTTTTTTTGTAGTTTCTTACCCAGAGTAATACCATCGAAAGGACGTATGTGCTTCTCTCGTGCCTCACGGTGACCTTGAGAATCAAAAGGCCTTTTGGTGATCTTAAGTTGGGTAAACTAATTACCTCCACATTTCATTTTGGATTTAAATTGAACGAAAAATCTTGCAAGTTTGAGTAAGCCTCTTATGTGTGTTCTCCATTTATTTCTAAACAAAGGTTGACTGAACTACGAATATGTTTGCTCGATTTTGTTTATCTTAGAGGGTATGCCTTATGGCAAAAAAATACTCACCCAAGGGAACAACCCAACTGGTAACACACTCAAACCAAGTGTATTTCAAATCGATATATAGAAGTGGGTACTGGAATAAAGTCTAGTATTACGCGGTTGGTCCCAATGAGAAATGAAATAATGGTCTCTTGCCGCATGGGTCAATCTCCTCAAATGAAAAGTTTGGATTAGAACCCCTTGTTTAGAAAAGGCCAAAATCCTATTTATTTATTGGTGCAAAAGGTCATGTCCTTTGAAGCCACCCCACATATACATGTGATTTTTCTATAGAGATAAAAAGTATGCCATAGGAGATTCATGGGTACTAGTGCTTGGCTGACCCGAGAAGCAAATGCACTATAAAGGGGAGCCTATGTGGTCAAAAATCTAATAATCCATAGTAAATATGTGTAGCTAGATTTGTCCATGTGGGATCCCACCAAATATTATTTTTCCATCCTAGGATTGCACATGTTATTGGAATCGAAAACACCTTTCTTGGATCCAAAACAGTGGAAAAAAAGCATTCAACAAATCATCATAATTTCAAACCCTTTGGAAGAAAAATTACCTTGGAGGTGTCCACATGTTAATACTTGTCCCTAGGGATTCTTATCTCTATAAGGATTCTTAACATTCATACATCTCAATTTCCTTCTCCCAAAGTCAATACTAGGAAAAAATTTCCCTAATTTCCTCGGTTTCCACATAATGCACTTTGTGGGATGAAAAAAAAATAGGACATTAGACATTCAGTTTGAAATCATAATCAAGAATATTTTTTTGATAAAAGTGTACACATGGAAAATGTACAATTCGATCCAACACATTGGATCTTGATTTATTAACACCATTTCATCCGAATCAATAGCTTATCACCAAATCAATCCCACTGAAACCTTGATCACTACATGTCCTAGGATGAAGCTTTCCTACGATGGACATAAGTATTAGGTACCCCACAATATTTAGCCTTGGCTAGCGTTATGAAAAATATTAGCTTGTTTGTTTACTTTGTCTTGTTCTTTTTAGACTTATCTTATTTTGCACTCATTTCAAAGACCTCTCGATGATTCCTAAACAAAACAGGTTTAAAGAGAAAGGAATGGGGCAATGATCATTATCTTTTTTATCTATTGTGCTTATTGGATGTTCTTGCAAAATAACTTGGCGAATAATTTCTTTGCTAGGTCCCTCCTAGCAAGTTTTTTGTATGTCAAATGTGAACAAGAATACTCCTATTTGATTGACGATTCAAAGTCCATCATACTAGGTACAATGCCATCTTGGTCCTTTATACCTTGATGCATCGTACCTATCTGTGTTATCAAACATAAAGTAATTGACCCTTTGAAAATCCCAACTTGTGTGGATCCTCCTCCCATCCATCTTGTTCTTCTTATTCCTCTATCTTTACTAAAATTTCTATCTAAAATTGGTGTGTTGTATCAAAATATACACGAGGCTACCCATGACCGATGACTGTCTATACATCATCAGAATTGTCTACATCAAAGAATTATCTTTCGTCTTCTGATCAATAGAACCACTCCTCTCGCATTTTATTGCGATCTCGATAAGAAAATTGAACTTTTTCGCTTGATCTCTCGAGGGCGCAGTATACTAGCATAATCCTTCTGCTGGGACAATAATGGGGCATATGAAAATAAATCAAGAAATTTTGAACTTTGATCACAATAGTTTATTCTTTGAATCAATCCAACAAGTACATTGCTTCAAAGAGGGGCAAAATGTAGACATGGAAAATGTACAATTAGATCTGACACATTGGATCCTAATTTATTAACACCATTGCATTATGAACAATATCCTTTGATAGTCATTTAAACGAATAATCTATATTTGATTAAATTTGTCGCTCTTCATCTCTTAATTAAATAAATCAACTTTATCTAATTAAGTCATCATCTCATGTTAATTAAATAAATCAACTTTATTTAATTAATTCCGTAAAACTCCTCTTAATTAAATAATTCATCTTATTTGATTAAATCCCTAAAGTCTTATTGTTAAATTGAATAAATTATATATTATTTAATTTTATCTAACATTATCCCCTTTAGTTAAATAAATCAAAATTATTTATTTAATTAAACCCTTCCTCTCAATTTGATTTAAATCAATTCATAAATTGTCACATCTCCTAAATTCATCATTAAATTAATTAAACTTTGATTAATTTAATCTTAATCTATGTCAAATTCTCTAGAGAATGCAACTTGCACAATAAATCAATTACTTTGATTTATTAATTCATCTATATTCCCTCAATTTGAATTCAAAATGGCCAAGTGGACTTGGTCCTTCCAACAAGGCATTTAGGGCCTCTTACATGTCCTTGTGCATTGAGCCAAGTGACATTAACTCCATTTCATTCACCCCCCCTAAACATGTCACTTCATCAAATTCAAAATTCAAACTTGCTTATTGATCAAAATGTGTTCATTCATCCTCCAATTACATGTGGGCAAGTGGCCCCTTCACATTGCTTGGTATTTTATCCTACATTCATCCAAATCCCTCATTCTTCCAATTTGAGAATCTATAAATGAGATAATCTTCCTCTCATTCTATCATCCACAATTTGAGTAAAATTACTATACTCAACTTTATCCTCATCCATAATTGCATGCAAAGTTACTCTCTTCACAATGAGAGCTAATTTTTCCTATTTCACTATATGTAACAAGGTTATGCTCAAATCTCTTTGGAAAATTCACCATTTCTCAATCACTCAACATTGCAACCTAGGAATTGGGAAAGGGCCAATTGCAACATCTCATTGGCACCAATTCCCCCATGGGATCATAAATCTATTGGCTTAATTATGATTGAACCTCATTTATTTAAGTAGTCTATTTTTCATTTTTCTAATTTTAGTTTAAATAGATGGATTTCAGGGGGAATCTCTCATGCTTGTTTGCTTGCATTTGATCTGAAAACATAACATGTATGTTGGTCTTATGCATTTGAAGGTTTAGGGGTTCACATTTTGGCACTACAAGGAGGGCAGTTCAAGAATTTAATCACGTTTTTTCAAAATTTCCACATTTTTTAACTTTATTTTTGTAGGACACTGGAAACTGTGTCGCTTAACAATTCCGCGATGCTATATTGTGCCTCTTCTGGAGCTGCAACTCAATATTTCACCGCTTTTAGAGGCGTAGTGCTATACTGAACCGCGTAAATTTTCTTAACAGTGTCGCTTTACTTTCCCGCCTATGGAATTTTTAAATTTCTATACGCACCGCTTCTAGAAGTGTGGTGCCATATTAAACCATGTTTTCCCAAATCGGGCCACTTCTGCTTTCCCACCTATAAAATTTAAAACTTTCAAACAAAGTCACTTCACAAACTGCGTCGCTTGACCATATTGCATCACATATTCGGTCTCTATTCCTATAGAGCGCTACTCACAGTCAAATGTGCGGCACTATATAGCATCACTTTTGTCCAAACTGCACCACTTATACAAACTGCGCGACACGTACAAATTTTTTTGTTTTTTGTTTTTAACTCTTTTTTGTGATGGAGGAAATTTCCCGAGGTCATAACTTTTCACTCGGATGTGGGTTTTGGCTGAAATTTTATAGGTCATTTCTTTACAAGGTGGCATAAGTTGGTGGCAATTTTTACGCATTTTGGGGGCTTGAAACTTTCATCTTGGCCCTCAAAATGACATTTTAGTGTTTTTTCCTAATTTTTTGAAAGTTGTTTTAGTTAATAACTCAAAACCCATGTTTCCAATTTCATATGTTAGTTGGCAATTCATTCTATCTTAGTTTTATAAACATTTCGGGAAAAAATAGGACTCTCAAAGTCATGTATGGAAAATGGCCAAAAATGGAAAAAAAATAACAGTTGTTGAAATCTGCCAAAAGAGGAAATTTCTTGATCAAAAGTGAAGGAAGAAAAACGAAGGCCAGGGGTTCTTAATGAGTTAATCATATCACTGTATCATGTGTTTTTAAACACTTTGGGAGAACTTATAATCCCTTTCTAAGGAATTTGTTTACTTTCATGCTCTTAGGACACTAAAATTTATTTTCGGCTCTAAAAAGAACAAACAAAATTTCTTTTCCAGAGTTTGCAAAAGGTTAAAAGAACCTTAGGAACAACATACTAGATTTTTTTTAAAGGTTTAAGAATTGAACAAGGCAAATTTCGCACTTCAAATTTGATGCTTTAAAAAGAACTCATTATTGCTTTGAGGGATTTAAAATGAACATGTTGTCTTTTGCCTTGTAATATCGTCTAAAGGGCATATGTGTTTCTCTCATGCCTCACGGTGATATTGAGAATAAAAATTATTTTTGTGATATTAGGTTGTCAAAATTATTACCCCCACACTTCATTTTTTGGGTTTAAAATTGAACAAAACACTTTGCGAGTGTGAGTAGACTTATGGCATGTGCTCTCCCTTTATTCCTAAAGAAAGGTTGATCAAACTATGAATAAGTATACCTAATTTTGTTTATCTTAGCGGGCCTACCTTTTGGGAAAAATTACTCACCCAAGGGAATGACCCAACTAAGAACACGCTAAATCTAAGCGACTTCCAACCGATATATAAGTGTGGATTCTTGAGGAAATTTCAAGAATCAAGAGGATTATTTTGAGGAGATGGACATAAATGGACTCTCGCCGACGTTGGATAATCCCCCTCGAACAGAATGCCCGAATTAAAACCCTTTGCTTAGAAAATTCCAAATCTTTGTCTATTTTGTTGGTGCAAAAGGTCATGTCCTTTGAAGTCGCCCCATGTTATACATGTGGTTTTGTTGTAGAGATGGAAAGTATATCATGGGAGATTCATGAGTACTAATGCTTGGTTGACCTGAGAATTGTGTGCCGTGGAGGGGATTTAGTTTGGTCAAGCATTTAGCCATCCACACAAAATATGCATAGCTGGATTCGTCTAAGTGGGAACCCAACAAAATATTGTCTCTTCATCTTAGGGTTGGACATGTGCTTGGAAATAGAAAATGCATTGCTTGGTCCTCAAAATAATTGAAAAACAAACATCCACAAAGAGATCCAAATTTAAAACCCCTTGGATAAAACAAATACCCTTTGACAAATCTAAGTGCTCTTGCTTTCCCTAGGGATTATATCCTTGGAGGTTACTAAGTACTTAGGGGTGATCCCACAACACTAGTTTAGAATTTCTACGAGGAACTGATTTTTGCTGAAATCACATATTTTTAGAAAATATAAGGATTTAAGCCTTTAAAAGTTCCATTTTAAGGATTCCAATTGAAGAGGGTTTGATCAAACCACCTTAGATCAAACCCCCTTGGATAGAACCTCACTAGTTTTAAACCATACCTATAAATGAGTCTCCTTTACACATATCAAAATGCTAATAAAAAATTAATTTTGATTTACCTTTTAGGGGATCAAATTAATTCATTTAAAATTTATTTCAAATGATTATGGTAGTCCTCGAAATGAGCTATCCCATGAATATAATTTTAATATGTTTTGGTTTTATTATGTATGTGTTTTTTTAGTTTTACTAAACATAGGTTTTTCACCAAGAATCAAGCTCCTTGTTTTGCACATGTTGAAAAATAGAAAATTATCAAAATAATTTAAAAAAAAAAAATGTTTGTGCTGGGTATTGATGTCCTTGATCCATTAAAAATTAAATATTGAATTTCGATACATACAAAAAAAAATATGTTGTATACAATCTACCTATGTCTAAATTGCAATTGGTTTGACTTTGAAACTCTATTAGGGATAAAATATTCAATAAAAAACTATAAAACCAAATGAAAGTGCTAGATATCGTAGTTACAAATCTAAATTTGCAAAAAATAGAATTTTATCCTTCATACAAAAAAATTTATGAAGTATACAGTGAGCATCACTTCTTAAAAATGTTGTTTTTTGAAAAAAACCAGTTTTCATGGAAGATGGAAAAAGAAGTGCAATCTTATTCCAAAAATTTTGGAAAAAATATTTTTAGAATCTATAGACAAAATTTTATGAGACTCTAGTTTGCATCATCTTCAAATTCCTCACAGTTTAGTCGCTATAGGTGCCCGAATGTGAATATTTAGTTAAAAATAAAAATTTCAGTGTCCAATTTGGCCAAAAATCGTAAACCACTATTGTGGGATCACCCTTAGGTTTTATCATCATTTTTTTTCAACAAGGTTAAACACTAGGAAACCTTTGCCTTGATTTCCTTGATTTCCACATAATGCACTTTGTGGGATGAAAGAAAATTAGGACATTGGACATTCAGTTTGAAAAAAATAATGAAGAAAGTGTTTGTTGTAAAATCTAAACAAGATAATAGACAATTGAACCACACATGTTCTTTATCCCTTTTGAGTCATTTGGTTTTCATGCAAACATTGGTCTTTTGGTTTGAAAAAATTCTAGGGAAAAGCATGTTCTTCATCACCTTAGTCTTGTAAGTAAGTCCTCATAGGGTCATCTAGGATCAAGTCAAAACAATTAATCCCCCTTCAAACATTTATCAAATTTCCATTTCACTAACAACTTTTGGAACCTTGAAAATATCATTCATGCTAGACTTTTGGAAAATCAACATCAGCTTGTTTGACTTAACACACCTAGTCAAATTATCAATATTCTTGAACAAATTCTCCTCTAGGATAATGCAACTTCTTGAGGTCTACTATTTCATGATAACTTTGATTGGCTTAACACACTTAGCCAATTCATTCTCTTATGCAATTTTTCCCTAGGATAACACAACTTCATAGGGTTTACAAGTTCACCATCAGCTTGTTTGGCTTAGGACACCTAGCCAAACTATTGAATCAAACCAACTCCTAAAGTCTAGCATTGATCCAAAGCTCCTAATAGTTCAAAACATCTGTATCATTCATCCCTTTCATCCTCCATCTCATAATTGGTCCTAAAGCCCTTGGAGGTCAACAAGTTTAAAACACAAGAGGAACATGGAAAATAAAATTGATTCATATATCATGAGTCAACGAAACTATCCAAGTCTCACAATGCCAATTGATTATCGAAACTCACATTTAGACATGGCATCATTATCTTGTACAAACCTAAAAATTATAACGAATGTCAGTCTGCCCAATCTAAAGTTTGGAACACCTTTCCCAATGATAGATTTAAATTCAAGTCCAAATCTGCAAATCTATCAACCAAGCACTCAATTCATGAGTTTTCCAAACAACATTATCCCACTAAATCCATACGTGCCAAATAAAATTTTGTTGAACATGAGCATTTATAGTCCACACTTGGTGAACTTTGGGATAGATATGCTTGCAAATCCCCCTAATATTGTTTAAAATTATAGCAGTATATTGGTAACACCATGCAAAATCAAAGCTGCCTAAATCAAGGCAATATGATTCCCAACCACAACAATGTTCAATTTCAATCTATCATGCAGAATCTAAACATCACACCAAATCAGAGCATTATCCAGAATCAACTTGTCCATGATCCAAAACAAACACCACAAGGATGCATTCCAAAGCTACTTGCTAAACAACCAATTCAACCATATGAAGAATGTCAAAGTCAAATCTTGTGAAAAAAAAGGGCTACACTCAAAATTCTCATCGATTTGCAACAACAAATGACAACCATTCAAGCAACCCCAACAATCAACACCATTCCCAATCCACTACCACCACCGCCAAAACACAACATGAAAAATTCATTCTCCATCATGTTTCAATTCATTCAAGCAGCTTCCCACAAAAAGGTGCTCCAAACCCAACAAGCTACACAAGCTGCACAAGGGGCTCAAGTAGCCCAACAAGCTCAAGCTCAAGCTCAAGCCCAACACCAAGCTTGACAAGCACAAGAACAATTCCGGGCACTATGGTAGGAAATCCATGAACAAGTAGCACAACAAGGAACCCAACAAAAAGCTTTGTTGTAACAATAGTAGCAAGACCAACAACAAGCTTTGTTGGAAAAACAACAAGAATACCAAAAACAAGCATTGTTGGCACAACAAATGCAGGCATATCAGCAAACCTTACTCACGCAACAAAGCTTGCAATAGATTCTCACCACAATTGTTGAAAACAATAACAAAGATCTATCCATTGATGAACACCTTGAAGATTTTTCCACCTCATTCAATGATCAAATCAATGTACATAAAGAGCCATTTTTTAGTCATGATCAAGACCCCTCCTACAAAGATCTATTTCAAGGATTTTTAATGTTATTTGATCCTATTGACATAAACCAAAATCCATCCATAAATGATCATGTTGCCAATGTCTCTACATCACCTAACGAGTTAGAGGACATATCTCAAGAACTTATTCCAATGCATGATCAACATCTTTCAGCAAGGTTAGATAGAAATGATCCTTTCCAAAATATATGGACATCCTTTGACCTCATGACATTTGAGAAACTTCCTATGCCTAAGGAATATATCCAAGAATCCTTTATAAGCAATCCATTCTTTGAAATTGACTCATGTTAAAAACTTGATCCAAAGCATGTCAAAAGCAATTCCAAAATCATTCAAGATCAAGAATTTGCATCTCCAAAATACTACAATGGTATAATGGACACTCTCCTATCTATATAGAATGATCATATCCACATAGAATATAATCCTCCATCTACTTATGAGATTATTTCCTTGGATGGACACATATATGATCATTCAAAACAAGATTCCTTCACTCCTGGCATTATTACACAAAAAGAGCAGGTTATTGATTCCTACAATCAAACTGAGTTATCAACATCAAGATGATATATATCCCAAATTCAGACTAAGGACATCATGTATGAAGATATCCAGTATTGTCTGCTCAAAGAAATAGGTTAGACAAAATAGGATATTCTAGAGTCAGGTGAGCAACAAATTGAAATGACATCATCTACAATGGTCATTTGTCAGAGAATACATTCTGAACAAGGCATGTCAAAACAAGGAGAATCAAAGAACAAAGGTGCTACTATCACCATACAAAGAAAGACTATCCCTATCAAACTCCATTAGTCAAAGAAACTATAGGGAAAAATAAAAAAGGGAAAAGTATCCATCAAAGATGTCCACAAAGGAAAAAGAAAGCTTCTCAAGCAACATACAAAGTGTATCAAGCAGTTGGTCCTAGTTCCATGCACACTTCCATATCCACTCATTGTTGCTCATCTTGCCAAGTTTGGAGAATCAAAGGTTCCAAGCTATCAACCAATCCAGCTTTTAATCCTAAATACACTCCATCCACTCCTCCACGCATGATATCCAATTCTCACATTGATCATGTGTTGGCAATGACTCTTCATTATAAGGATTCAAAAGGCACTCTATCACAATGTGTACACAAAGACAGAGTTAACTCCAGTATCAACAAAGCAGATCATGGATCTCAAAAGTTGCATTTAAGTGCACGTATCTTGGCAAAGAAGCTTCTTCAAGCAGGATATCGATGACACATTATGATAGAAGAATCAATTCTAGCAGTACGAGGTGATTCAACATTAACTTAAAATCTCCCAAAAAAAATAAAAAAACAAAAAAAAAAAATATATATATATATATATAAATCCCAAAAAAATAGAAAAAGGATTGAAAACAGTAAAGAAAAAACATCGTCCTCTAGTGAAAACTGCTTTGGTGGTGCTTTGGACAAGTACCATGATGAAAACCTGGCAAACAAGCATCATGTGTAGAATCGAGCATCCACGTGCGCTGTTTTAGGAGGAATCATCTTATCACATCCATAATAAAGCCAACATTCCATCCATTCATCCACGAACCATTTATCCAATCCATTTTTATTCATCTACATCCATACTCCAAGTTATCTTGATCTTGGAAAATTTTGGTGCACACTTTACACTTGCTTATGGTAAACATCTTGACATGGGTCATTTTCATTGATCCCATCCTATCCAACATTATCTGAGCTTCGAAGCATTATCCGAATGAGCATTCCTCGGTTCAAACACCTTATCTTGTCACAATATAATCCTTGGCATCCTTTGCATGCTTACCGTATCTATCCACACACCTGTCCAAGAATCCACCCATGGCCTTTCAAACATTGCTAGACACTGGGGGCAAATATTTACATCTTGCTTCGAGAATAAATCTTGATATATATCCTCCAACTTATGTGGTGATCTGAACATTGACAAACATGAAATCAAAATGATCAAATCATTTGTGAGCACGAATCCAAATCACTAGCCCATGGCATGTTTTGACAAGACGATGTTCCTTATCAAAGTTTTATGTTTTGTCGAACATCAATCCAAATAATCCATATCAATTGCATTTGATGTGTACATCCATGTCACATCAAATAATCAAATCAATTTTGTTCCAAACCAAGCTTCATCAATCTTGATCAGTTGAATCCAATCAATGATCACCTTGTTTGACTTAACACACCTAGTCAAACTGTCATCTTATGCACGAGTTTAATCTAGGATAACACAACTTCCTTGGGTTTACAAGTCCATTATCATCTTCTTTGGCTTAACACACTTAGCCAAATTATCAAATACATAATCACCTCATTTGACTTAACACACTTAGTCAAACCATCCTCTTCTATACAAATTTACTCTAGGATAACAAAACTTCCTGGAATTTACAAGTGCATTGTCATTTTTGTTTGACTTAACACACCTAGTCAAACTATCAATCCATCAATTTGATCAATCAAAATTAGCTCGGGTTTCAAAAAAATCCCAAAACAAAGCACTGATATTATCATATCCACATCCAAATCGTCAAAATCATGCGAAAAGCCAAAAACATTCAAAAAATCAAAAATCTCAAAAACACATCAAAAAATCTGAAAATATCTAAAAAATAAAAAATAGACTCATCTTGTCGAACTACATCATTGCTGAGCTTGAATGTAGGAAAGGTTGATCCTTGATCATCCCTCGAGATAGTTAGGGTTAGTCCTTAGGCATCTATAGCATTGGAAATCCGTTTGTCCATCTAGTTTACATTTAGGTTAGTCCTTTAGGCATCCATCGCATTGGAAATCCGTTTGACCATCTATCTTCTCATTGAGTGAAGTCATTTTTTGTCCAAAATACCTCATCTCTAAGCTTAAACATAGGCAAGGCCATCCTTGATCGGCCCCTGAGACCCAAAATCCAAAATACCAAAACTAGCCTCAAAATATCTAAAGAATTCAAAATGGTGCATCCATTTCATCTCGCTTTCAACCGTGATTTGTCATCACTCCTAATAAAATAAATCATCGCTTTCACCCTTTGGTAAGTCAGTTAGAAGCAAGTCTAGCAGGTTCAAAAGTGAACACCCTAATTGTCAAAGTCTTGAAAGTCTAAGTCAGTAAGCAAGCAGGTTGGTCAACTCAGAGTATCAATAGCTTATCACCGAATCAGTCCCACCAAAATCCTAATCACTACATGTCCTAGGATGAATCTTTCCTGTGATGGACATAAGCATCAGGTACCCCACAGTAGTTAGCCTTGGCTAGCGATATGAAGAACATTAGCTTGTTTGTTTACTTTGTCTTGGTCTTTTTAGACTTATCTTATTTTGCACTCATTTCAAGGACCTCTTGATGATGCCTAAACAGAACAGGTTCAGAGAGAAAGGAATGGGGCAATGATCATTATATTTTTTATCTGTTGTGCTTGTCGGATGAACTTTGGTAAACTAACTTGACGAATAGTTTTTTTGTTAGGTCCCTCCTAGCAAGGTCTTTGTATGTCAAGTGTGAACAAGAATAATCCTATCTGATTGACAATTCAAAGTCCATCATTCTATGTACAATGTCATCTTGGTCCTTTATACCTTGATGCATCATACCTATGTGTGTTATACATGTGTGGATCCTCCTCCCATCCAGCTTATTCTTCTTATTCCTCTATCTTTACTAACATTTCTATCTAAAATCGATGTATTGTATCAAAATATACACGAGGCTACCCATGACCAATGACTATCTATACATCATCAAAATTGTCTACATTAAAGAATTATCTCTCATCCCCTGATCAATAAAACCACTCATCTTGCATTTTATCATGATCTCAATTAGAAAATCGAACATTTCCGCTTGATCTCTCCAGGGGACAATATACCAGCATAATCCTTCTACTGGGGCAACAGTGGGGCATATGAAAAAATCGAGAAAATTTCAACTTTGATCACAATAGTTTATTCTTTGAATCAATCCAACAAGTACATTGCTTCAAAGAGGGGGAAAATGTAGACATGGAAAATGTACAATTAGATCTGACACACTGGATCCTGATTTATTAACACCATTTCATCCTGAATCATATCCTTTGATAGTCATTTAACCCAATAATCTATATTTGATTAAATTCATCACCTTTCATCTCCTAATTAAATAAATCAATTTTATTTAATTAATTCTATAAAACTCATCTTAATTAAATAATTCATCTTATTTGATTAAATCCCTAAATTATTCTTATTAAATTGAATAAATTATACATTATTTAATTTACTCTAACATTATCCCCTTTAGTTAAATAAATCAAAATCATTTATTTAATTAAACCCTTCCTCTCAATTTGATTTAAATCAATTCATAAATTCTCACATCTCCTAAATTCCTCATTAAATTAATTAAATTTTGATTAATTTAATTCTCTAGACAATGCAACTTGCACAATAAATGAAATACTTTGATTTATTAATTCATCTATTTTCCCTCACATGGCATAAAGGGGGAATATTCCCTCAATTTGAATTCAAAAAGTCTAAGTGGACTTGGTCCTTCCAAAAAGGAATTTAAGGCCTCTTACATGTCCTTGTGCATTGAGCTAAGTGTCATTAACTCCATTTCTTTCATCCCCCCTAAACATGTCACTTCATCAAATTCAAAATTAAAACTTGCACATTGATCAAAATGTGCTCATTCGTCCTTTAGTCACATATGGACAAGTGGTCTCTTCTCATTGGTTGGTATTTTATCCCACATTCATCCAAATGCCTCATTCTTCCAATTTGGGAATCTATAAATGAGAAACTCTTCCTCTCATTCTATCATCGACAATTTGAGTAGAATTACTATACTCAACTTCATCCTCATCCACAATTGCATGCAAAGTTACTCTCTTCACATTGAGAGCTAATTTTTCCCATTTCACTCAACCTATCACCATTTTCACAATTTGTAACAAGGTTATGCTCAAATCTCTTTGGAGAGTTGACCATTTCTCAATCACTCAACTTTGCAACCTAGGAATTCGGAAAGGGCCAATTGCAACATCTCATTGGTACCGATTCCCCCATGGGATTGTAAATCTACTGACTTAATTAGGATTGAATCTCATTTATGTAAGTAGTGTGTTGTTTATTTTCCTAATTTTAGTTTAAATAGATGGATTTCATGGGGAATCTATCATGCTTGTTTTCTTGCATTTGATCTAACAACCTAACATCTTTGCTTCTCTTGTGCATTTGCAGGTTTTGGGATTCACAAAAAGGAACTCATTAAGAAAAGAAAAACAAAATTGGACCTCGCACATGTGTTCTCTCAAATGATAGCTTGAAAAATCAAAATCCAAAAACCAAGGTTCAAGAAGATTAGTCCAAAAGCTCATTTGGAGCATCTTAAAATTCTTCTTGAAGTTAGAGAAAGATTGGTATATAATTTCTACAAGAAGACTTCAAATGAAAACTCGTGTTTGTATGAGTTCTATTATCAACAAAATCCAACTCCTTTTGAAAGGTTTTCTTTTCTCACATAGGAAGTATGGCACGTTCTTCAATACCGAGGTCTTGTAAGAAATATTCTTGTCTAGGTCATGTCTATGATTAAAATCATCACTCTCATCCATTCATCAATCATCAAAATCAAATCTCATCTCACCATCAAAGTATTGAGAAATTTGAAACATCATTCATGCTAATCATCCATTCCCTAGATTATAATACAAATGTGTATGGATGATTCAACCCCAAGCATATATGGTCCTTTAGTGTAACATCTATATGTGCTCTCTAACCATAAGGGATGCATACTAGTGCCACTATGAAAACCATGATTCGTACCAAAAGTGGTTCTTGTGAGTAGAGTAGCCTTAATAACTCAATGTTAGTCCCTGCAATATCATCTTGAATTATACCTCCAAGGTAGAGTTGTATATCGCATTTCATCTCACAAATAGACCAATCCCCTATAAAATAGACTCTATCACCTCCAATCGTAAATCAGAGAATGTGGTGTATGTCCTCTTGGGTGATCATCATCTCATATGTAGGAACATGAAGTGTACAGGTGTTTGCATCCCACCTCTTAGCCAATTCCATCAAAATATCATCAAGGTACCTCATGTGAGGCATGAGGTACACCTAGTATAGACCAATGCTCTACAATATATGTGTGTCCACCTCTAATAATGTCAAGACTAAATCTCATAGGTGACAAAGTTTTCTGTCGTTGAGACGCTATCATGACCAGGGTGGAATCTAACACAAAAGAAAAGTATGTCTTATAAGCATTATAAAATATCGAATCTACACATCAATAGTCATAAAGGTGTACTAAATTTATTCTAGTGTACTTTTCTAAGGGTCCTAGACACTCTAGTTCCCTTTTGGAACACTTTGCAGGAAAAGGGGAAACTTTGCAAACAAAAGGGATGCTTTGCAAACATTTCTTCCAATGTCCTAAATAAACCTAGAAATATGTAAAAACATAAATTAAATGTGCAACGACAAGCCTAAGGTACAAAAAAATCAACTCACTCGATGTTGCAGCTCACCTCAGGCTACCTCCTCTCATAGGACCTTGAGTCTCGAATGCACATACTCTCATCAGCTCGACATCTTCAATCACTCTCCAACAAAGTCAAGTTGCAAGAAGGTAAAAGAAAAAATGATTACAAATTACTTGACATTTTACTCTTATTATTTAAAATTAGGGTTAAAAGTGCATTCTTTCATTCAAACTAGCATATCGAGGGCTAGCGAACTCCATTTTAATATCGTTTATTGTGTTGGAATTGTGGTTCTGCTCTTGTTCCCATCAAATGTATATTATTATGTGGTATGGCACTTGGAAATACCTTAGATGATACAACTTATCCAATTCAGTATGGCTAGATTGCTACCTTGATCCCACCTCCATAAAGCAAGTGAAATCAAGGGGGGGGTGATCCCACAATACTGATTTACAATTTTTGGGCATATTGGACACTGCAATTATTATTTTTAACTAAATCTTCACTTTCAGGCTTTTGTAGTGGCTAAACCGTGAGGAATTTGAAAATTATGCAAACTAGAGTCTCGTCACATTTTGTCTGCAGATTCTAAAAATATTTTTTTCAAATGTTTTCGAATCAGATTGCACTTTTTTTTCCATCTCCCATGAAAACTGGTTTTTTTCGGAAAACAACATTTTAAAAATGTGACGCTCACCGTATATAACATAATTTTTTTTTTATGAAGGAGAAAATTATATTTTTTTTGAATTTAGATTTGTAACTATGATATCTAGCACTTTCATTTGGTCTCATAGTTTTTTATTGAATATTTTTTCCTTAATCAAGTTTCAAAGTCAAACCAATTGCAATTCAGACATAGGCAGACTGTATACAACATAACTTTTTTTGTATGAATCAAAATTCATTTTTATTTTTTTTAATGCATCAAGGAAATAAAGATCCAGCCTCAACATATTTTTAAAACTTTTATTTTGATAATCTGCTATTTTTCCACATGTGCAGACCAGAGATTTTGATTTTCAGTGAAAAACCTATGTTTAATAAAACTAAAAAATAAAATACATAATAAAATGAAACCATATTAAAATTATATTTGATGGATAGCTCAATCTGAGGACTATCATTATCTAGTTGGGTTTCTAAGTTTTTTTGCATTTTCATTTTCAAATGGAGCTTCGAACGATAATTTTTTACAAAAAAATAATTTTTTTGAGGACATAGGGAAAGAAGGGTGTTCGGCCGAACCTCTTAAAGGGGTTCTGCCAAACCTAGTTCGCTCAAACCCCTTTAAAATAATGAGGGAAATTTAGGGGGTCAATGGGGTTCGAGCGAACATAGGGTTCGGTCGAACCCTTTGGTTCAACCGAACCATGTTAAAGGTTCAGTCAAACCCCGTCACTTTGTGTAGAGGGAAAAATGACTTTTCCCTTCCTCAACAAAAGTGTTCACAACTGATGTGGGTTCACCTAGGGGCATACATCTACCCTCAAATTTTATTTCATCAAGAAGTTAAATAAGAGTATTTTTAAACAATTAAAAAGTTAGTATTGCATAATGCGGTTCCTTACATTGTGGTTTTGCAAATAGCTACTATAGGGGATTAACTCACAATGTATAAATTTATATCAATACTGGTAAGAAAGAGGCTCACTGCCTACCAAAATAAGTAAATAAAAATGGATAATCGCAAGATTTGAACTAAGGACTTACACCATATGTGTAGGCTCAATTCCTTTGATTCTTAGAGTATTCAGTCACACGATCCTCAACCATTGTTCACACACTTCACTCATACAAACTTCCTCTCTTCACATTCACATTCAATACACACATATAATTCATATTTTTCATTTTCCTTCTCATCTTCTAATTATATTTTATATATACCTGATATATTTGCATGCATTCATTAGGTCAGCCTAATTGATGAAAATCATATTTTCAAGATGACAACTTGTCGGCTTCATATCAGGAGTAATTCACCCATGTCATGCAACATCATGTTGACCAGGATTAAGTTAATGTACCAAAATTCAATCTCAAAAATTGATGCCAATGCATCACCCAATCATACAAACATCTAAGAATACATATATACATGCTTCCAACCAGTATAAGCCTTTTCCCAAAATCATAGATGATATTAATTACTAGAGGAAATATGCAGACTGAATTACTAGAGATACTGGAGCAAATTCCGAATAAGATAAGAATTAAACTATTGTATTTGAATAAAAATTTTGATGAATGTTTGGTGATCTTTTGATAAAATATTGTTGAATTACCGATGAAACACTCCTCCCCATCTCTTCGCAAGAATTTCATTGCTTTACTGATGAAATTGTTTTTCATCTAAACGATGACCCAACATTATCAGTCGACACCTCAAAAATTGTTCGAGATTTTCATTACAAAATTGATGCAATTTCATTCATCTATTGATGGCCAAAAACAAAATAGCAAAGAATCACTGGAGGTTTTTTCCTTTCGTTGGATGGTGTTCGCCGAAATTCTGATGAGGTGGATTTGCCATTATGAAAAAAAAAATGTCAAGGGTACAACAACCTCATCATATTTTTTTTCCTTTTGTCAAATCATTTTCGTTGAAATATCGATGAAACATAGCTATTTTTTTTTTAAAATATTTTTCTGCCACCATAGTGAAGCATAATAGGTTTGCCACATTCATGTTCATAGGTACATGGAGAAATTATCTTGCATACTAGATACACAACAACAATTCAAGTTGCAAGCCAATCTTGGAAAATGCACTTTTGGAGCCACATAGATTTAGTACTTAGGATACATCATTGACCACACCAATATACAAGTAGACCTTAGCAAAATCAAGACAATTTGAGATTAACCAACACAATATATCCTCATTGACTTGTGAAATTTCCTTAAACTTGCCAACTTCTATCCGAAATTTGTTCTTGGTTTCTCACATTGCATGGTCACTCAATCAATTCATGACACCAAGACACAATTCTCATGGAACCCTACACAACATACCTTTGAGGAGCTCAAGAAATGACTCTACAAAATTCCTAACATAGAACACCCCTTTGAAATTCAGACTAATGCATCTAACTACACACTCCACCCCATACGCATGAAAATTAGATCATGCATCATTCTAATAGTTTCAATATCACTATGCCTGTGAAAAAAAAATAGGTTGCCAGATTGTACTTGTCCAACAATATTCTCTACAAGCCTAACACATTTGTGTTCTAAATGAATTGCTTTACAGACAGACAATACCTTAGAAGATAAAATGGAAGACTTGGTAAGAATAGCTACGATTTTAAATTTATTACATAGTAATTTTACTATGGTATTGTTAGACAAGTATGACCTTTTCATTTTAATTTAATGGTACTTGTTAGTGCTTCTGATAATTGAACTCTTTATGTTAACAAATACATTCAGCTGCAACTATCTTGGAAAAAAATAATTTGGTGAAATATGATTGGAAAAGTGGATATTTCTAGGTTAATGATCTAGGACAGATAGCTAGTTATTACTACATTACTCATGGAACAATGGCTACTTATAATGAGCAATTTAAGCCAACAATGAGTGATATTGAGTTATGTCAATTTTTTTAATTAAGTTTAAAAATCTTAAATATGTGAAAATAAGAGAAACCACAACCAAAACACCATTGAAGATATTGAGTTCACAAAGGCTTTTAAAACAATTTAAAACCCTAGTCATATCAGGTGAAGAGAGCAAGATTTTTAGATAATAATAGTCATAAAAATTTCCAAGCACACTCATTGAAGCTAAAACAAGGGGAATTTAATTGATGACATTAGCTAAAAGACCATGACACTTATGACATTTAAAATATCATCAATAGAGGATAGGTTTCTTGCAATATTTTTACATCACAATCACCTATTAATGGGCACCAAGGATGATACAAAATATAGATAATATGACTGTGATAAAGAAAAAGGGGCATAATGAAATGAGGACTAATGAATAAAGACATGATATCATAAGAGACCTCATTAGTTGTTGAGAAGATAGTACAATCCAAGAATAATGAGGCATGACAATAAAATGGATTGTGAAAGAAAAGGTATGCAAATATAGGGTATAAATATGATTAAATGACCACACTTGATATATTTGACATGAAAAATGTTGAATGCACAATCTACAAGTATCAAGAGGGAAGAGGATGCAAGTCACATATAGTGTTATTAAGTGGTGATCATGAAGAAGGAAAGGGGCAATGGTTTATGGCAGTCACCTTACATTGAAAAGGGTGCATATATTATTCAATGTTTAGAGTTAGCTCCCACAATGAATTGTGTATAAAGAGAATTAAAAAATACCTTATGCATTAAACCCTAGGGTTTGTAGGAAGGTGACACTTAAAGTAAGTCTTATGCAATGACATACAAAAATAACAACATTGAGAGAACAAATGCAAGAAAATAGATCATATATCATGAGTCATAGAGCATGATATTTTTTGTTGAAAGACTTGTGCCATGAATTTTTTTTGGAATGACTTGGAGGCATGAAGCGTATGAGGACATGAGTTTTAGGTTTTACATGATAAATTTCAAGACATGGAAAGTGAGCCAAAATCTTCAATGATGGACAATGATCACCAAGATAGTCATGATGATATTCCAAGGATAAAAGACAAATACTGAGTGACCTTGTGAATATGGAAGGATAGTTTGTTATGACTAATAAACTATGACAATGGCATGATTTAAATATAGTTACAAGGCAACTGCAACAAGGTAGTCAAAAGCATGAAAAGATAGTCACAAACAAACATACCATATATTTGCAAGGATAGTAATGTGCATTTATATCCATGAGGAAGAAGCAATACATAATCTATGATGTAATAGAGGGGCGATGGTATGGAGGAATACTAAAGATATAGAGTTTTGATAAGAAATCACAAAGGGGTCAAATCTCAAGAAAACATAATGGCAATCAACTAACAAAAGATGATTTTCACAAGGGGAGTGATAGTAATGAGGGTGTAAAAAATATCAAACATCGTGAATAAAGCCTAGGATAGTCATTTTAGAAAATTTAAATGGCAGTGATCTTGTGAAGTTGAAAGGACAGTTATACTAAATTTTGATAGTGATTAATCACTATAATTTATGACTATGTTTTGTGCCCAATAGGTCTCTTTATGACTGTGTTATAAAGGTTTTTACTATGAATCATGATGAAAAACCTCAAGATCACTGAAGGATTTTCATATTAAATGTATGGGGTCAATGGGCACAAAAGAGGAGTAGAGAATAGGCCTAGTAGGCATGAATAAGAAAATGTCAATATTCAAATGACACTCAAATCGATTACTCAAAGAAGAAAATCACCATACATGTAAAGGGTAGTCACCTAGGAGGACTATCAACTAAGAGTAGTAAAAGATAGTCATATAAAGGGTAGATTCAAAGGATGACAATCCACAAGCATTTCAAACAAGTACAGTGGCAGTCCCCCTCACCAAGTGAGGAATGATGGAAAGAGTTTAGATTCTTCAAGAAGATGCAAAATCATGAGAGGTAGAAAACTATTTTAAAGGCAATCAATAATCAATAAACGATGGTCTTAATAGTTAAATTTTTTATTGAAATATCAATAAAATGGACTATGAGATGAAAGATCAACAATGTACATAGTGATTTGATGAATACAAGTGAAAATGCTAAGAAAAAGGAATAGTATTATATACTTAACCCATACTAGGATAGACATTGCATTTGCAGTTGACATGGTTTCAAGGTTTATGCAAGAACCCCATGAACTAAATTAGAAATAAGGTAAAGATAATCCTCCATTACCTTCATGGTACTCTTGGGTTTTGGATGCACTACAGAGTTGGTTCATCTGTTAAGTTGGTCGGTTTATAGATTTAGATTGGGCTAAGGCTACTAAGCATCGCAAGCCCACTTTAGGCTACATTTTTTCACCTGGTTCATTTCCTATTAGTTGGTCTACCAAGAAGCATAATGCTATTACTATATCATCCATCAAGGCAAAATTCAGTGGGATGTTAACTCGTCTACTAAGGCTATATGGCTTTAGGAAATTCTTTGTTAGTTTGGTATTTCTTTTAAGCATCCTAGAGTCATTTATTGTCATAACCACAACACTAGTAAGATATGCAAGAATTTGGTTCAGCATCAACAAACAAAACACATATAAATTCATATGCATTATATTTGAGAGCTTATTCATGGACAAATCATTAACTTAGTCTTTTATCAGTCTTTAGAGCAATTTTCTCAGTTTTTCACCAAACCCTTTCCTTAGAGAAATTTCATTCATCTATGAACTCTTCTTGGCATGTGATCTACATCAACAACATCATCATCTTTTTTGGGCCTTTCTATCATTATTCCATCTTATCGAGCTATTTCGGAGGATAGTTTTTTCCCACTAGGTTTTCTATCTCACTCCATTTACGAGAGATTGCATTGTACATGGGTATCTCACCAAGCCTCACAGTCTAGACCCACTACTTTTGTGCCCACCTAAGCTTTCCTTAAGGGAGGTGTTAGTGTACTTATCTCATACACATAGGCTTTAAGCCTAGTAAGGCATCCATAATACTTGCACATGTGCAGTTTCAAGGTTAGATAGGAATATTTAGAGGTATCAACTTACTTTCAAAAAATATTTATACTTTTTAGGTAGGAAATTTGCCACCACTCCATGCGTGATAAGTCTTACACACATTTCATGGAGATCAGGTGCCTCATTCATGCCTATTTATGCATTCCTTGTTGATCTAATTCATTGGTCAACTTCATACAGTTTTATGTTCATTGTGAGATTGTTATTGATCTTTATATTTCTAGGTTCTTTCTTTCTTATTAGGAGGATCTTTATCATCACCCTATCAACCACTAGTATTTTAATATTTCATTGAAGATGAAGGATGAGAAGAGGCTACTTTTTTTCTCTTCTTATTTATGATAATCCTTTCTTTAGATCATATAATAACTAGTACCATCCTTTTCTCCAAATTTATTACCTCTCTAACAACCTGATTGATGGGTAGTAATGGTTTTGCTTGAATGTAATTAAAATAAATGTTATCAACTAGGTGTGATTCATTGTCCTTGATACCTTGGATATCACAATTTAACTTGAAGTCCTTCATTTTTTACAATGATAATCTCATCCAATCTCTTTTTTGACTTTATATTCAATATGGAAATCAAGCCAATAATATTCAATTCTAGCAAGACGATAGACTCTAGGCCCAATATGTAGCATATCCTTGAAATAATATTTGCTATCATATAAAAATTGAAAAGAATTAAAGTACACGGTGAATTCCACAAAATATCTCTCAATATTCAATGTATCAAATGATTATTTGTATTGATCATGGGATAACCCGATGAGAGAAGGAATATTTTTCTTTTCCTCTCTTTACACCTTTTATTAAGTTATATAATTTATCAAGAAAATATAATAAGAATAAAGTTATCACTTAATTTTTTTGGAAATCCATTTCAACATTTAATTCCAATGCAGGTGAATCTTTGAAATTGGGTGAAATAAATTCCATACATATTTATTATTCATGCATCCTCTAGAGATATTCTCATGCTAACATCACCTTGGATTTCCCTAGCTACATGAATTGTGAGTGCATTATTCACTCTTCTTAAATTTGTATAGTTATGCTATAATTGAAGCAATGGGTAGTTGTCATAAATTTGGGCCACACCATCAAAAGTAGATCTAAGTTCACCAATATTGGCTAGGTGATCATACTAGCTATAAAAAAATAAATATGAAGATAAATAGAAAGATTTGTTCAATTGAAATTGGGAGAGTTGTCTATGTATTTTTTGACTAATTATATTGCCCAAATTGATAAAGATATTCCTATTGATAATGATATCAATAAAAAAAAATATCAATTCCTAGAAACTATGAGCATCTTTGTTACCTATTAGCTAATGTAGAAGTATGATGAAATTTTAAATATCATAAGTGAAATGTGACCTATGTAAATTATTTATAAACTATGACTTCCCCTTCTTAGGGACTACTAAACAACTCATAATAATGGTATTATCGCACAAACTCTTCTTGTTAATAATTTTACAGTGCATTGCTCTTAATTCTCTAGTCCTTGAGAAATTAATTTTCTTCCTAAACTGCAAAACCAGGTTTGTGCATTATACAGCCATGATAAATCCTATTTCCTATACGAGATTGATATTCACCACTTTCTATGTAATTGGAGACTATTTTAACTACCCATTCTATTCCAAAAGTCTTCAATCTTCACATGGCCTAACTTTATATCTATGATTTCTGGTAGTGTGCTTTCTAAAATGATTAAATTCTCATATCCTAGGTATTTATACTTTATATTTATAATTAAGGAAATATTTTATAGAGACAAGTTGCGGAATGATTTTAATCTTTAGAGACATTTTAGTTTGTATTTCTTGATTTTAATCCTTAGAGACATTTAAGTTTGTATTTCTCTTGAAATATCCTATGCATGGCATTTATAATGCAGTCTATAATTTTATATCATAATTCTCCATCTACTCTTCATAAATGTTTGGAATTTTTTCTTAAAATTCACTTTACATTAATCTTCATTTAATGTTCATACGATTTTTGAGATCATTAATGGAATTTTTTATTTTGGAACATGTCAAGTATCCCCACATTAATAGCACTCCCACGTGAAATAAATAATTCAACTTTCTTGTCATAAGTCTAACTGGTTATTGAAACTTTATGGGAGTTTAATGATGGTTTCAAAACTAGGCTAAAAATCTAATGGAGAGGATTTTCCTTTATCACACCTC
The DNA here is from genome assembly GCA_007115665.2 of Sequoiadendron giganteum. NCBI lineage: Eukaryota > Viridiplantae > Streptophyta > Pinopsida > Cupressales > Cupressaceae > Sequoiadendron > Sequoiadendron giganteum. Next base: position 670,899,589 of record CM021104.1, read on the forward strand.
TTTATAATTCTCAAAATTTTCTTCTATATGTATAATTAAATTCTCATGAAACTGTGTTATCCTTAACCTTTTCAATGATTATGGTTTGTTAAGATTTCACAAGGGTGTGACAACCTCATCAAGAATCAACAAATATTTTGAAATCACTAGATCAAGTGCTAAAACTCTTATTAAAAAAACTTTCCTTCATTTTTCTAACATTAGAATGATTCAAACATATCCTTTAAAAACTTTAGGGACTATTGTTGTTGTTGTTGAGAAATTCTCCACTTCATTTCATAAACATTCTAGATTATATTTTAGCTTCTAAGAAGGTTGTGACAACCTTGCTGGGCACTAATGAAAATTTTAAAACTATCACAGATCTCTAATGTCATGGTTTGAAAATATTTCTTTCAAAGTCAAAGAAAGTTAAAACACTTCATTGGTCACTTAGAAAAAAATCCAAAAATTAAATGCCACACTAAGATAAGTAATTTTTAATAAGAAAAGAGGTTGTGAAAGTAATATGACATTACTCTTGATAAATGCTTGGAAAAGTGTCTTACAATTCACTTTACATTAATATTCATTTAATGTTCATATAGTTTTTGAGATCATTAATGGAAAAAAAATTATGTTGGAAAATGTGAAGTCTCCCAAGATTAATAGAACTCCCATGTGAAAGAAATAATTCAAATTTCTCATCAGAAGTCGGAGTGGTCAATGAAACTTTATGGGATTCTAATGAGGGTTTGGAAACCAAGGTAAAAAGCTAATGTAGAGGGTTTTCATTTATCACATCTCTTTATAATCCTCAAAATTATCTCCTATATATATAATGAATTCCTCATGAAGTTTTCTCCTTAACCTTTTCAATGCTTATGGTTTGTTAAGTTCTGACAAGGGTGTGATAGCCTCGATAAGAATCAACAAATATTTTGAAACCACTGGGCTAAGTGCTAAAACTCTTCCTAAAAAAAATTTCCTTCATTTTCCTAATATTATAATTATTCAAACATATCCTTTAAAAAAATTAGGAACTATTTTTTTCTTTGTTGAGCAATACTCCACTTCATTTCATAAAGATTCTAGATAGTATTTTAGCTTCTAACAAGGTTGTGACAACCTTCTTGGGCACTAACGAAAGTTTTGAAGCTACCATAGATCTCTAATGTCATGTTTTCAAAATATTTATTTCACATTCAAATAAAGTTAAAAAATCTTCATTGGTCAATTATAAAAAATTGTAAAACTTATATGACATTAAGATACATAAGTTTTCATAAGAAAACAGGTTGTGGAAGTACTATCACATTAATCTTGATAAATTATTGGAAAAGTGTCTTACAATTCACTTTACATTAATCTTCACGTAATGTTCATATCATTTTTGAGCTCATTAATGGAATTTTTTATGTTGGAACATGTGAGTTCTGCCCACATTAATAGCACTCCCATGTGATAGAAATAATTCAACTTTCTTGTCAGAAGTCTAAGTGGTAATTGAAAATTTATGGGCTTCTAATGATGGTTTCAAAACCAACCAAATAAGATAATGGAGAGGATTTTCCTGTATCACATCTCCTTATAATCCTCATAATGATCTCCAAAATCTATAATAAATTTCTCATGAAGTGTTCTCCTTAACCTTTTCAATGATTATGGTTTGTTAATTTTTGACAAGGGTGTGACAACCTAATGAAGAATCAACAAAGATTTTTAATCCATTGGACGAAGTGCTAAAAATATTCTTTAAAAAAAGTACTTCATTTTTATAATGTTAGAATGATTCAAACATATCCTTTACAAAATTTAGGGACTATTGTTTTTGTTGTTGAGAAATACTCCACTTCATTTCATAAAGATTCTAGATAGTATTTTAGCTTCTAAGAAGGTTGTTACAACCTTGTTGGGTGCTGATGAAAATTTTGAAACTCTCGTAGATCTGTAATGTAATATTTTGAAAGGATTTCTTTCACATTGAAAGAAAGTTAAAAAAATTCATTGCTCAATTAAAAAAAATTCCAAACCTTAGATGACACACTAAGATAGTAATTTACAGTCATAACAAAAGATGTTGTGAAAGTAGCATCACATTACTCTTGATAAATGCTTGGAAAAGTGTCTTACAATTCACTTTACATTAATCTTCATTTAATGTTCATATGATTTTTGAGATCATTAATGAATTTTTTAAATTTTGGAACATGTGAAGTCTCCCCACATTAATAGTGTTCCCATGCGAAGGAAATAATTCAACTTTCTTTTCATAAGTCTAAGTGATCATTGAAATTTTATGGGATTCTAATGGTGATTTCAAAACCAAGATAAAAAGCTGATGGAGTGGATTTTCCTTTATCAAATATTTTTATAATCCTCAAAATTATCTCCTGTATCTATAATTAATTTATGATGAAGTGTTCTCCTTAACATTTTAAATGATTATGGTTTGTTAAGTTTTGACAAGGGTGTGACAACCTCATCAAGAATCAACACAAATTTTGAAACCACTGAACCAAGTAATAAAACTCCTCTTAGAAACACTTTCCTTCATTTTTCTAACATTAGAATAATCCTAACATATCCTCTAAAAACTTAAGGGATTATTGTTGTTTCTATTGCGAAATACTCCACTTCATTTCATAAAGATTCTATATAGTATTTTAGTTTCTAACAAAGTTGTGACAATCTTGTTGGACCCTGATGAAAGTTTTGATACTATCATAGATCTCTAATGTCTTGTTTTGAAAATATTTCCTTCACATTCAAGGAAAATTAAAAACCTTCATCGGTCAATTAGAACAAATTCCAAAACTTAGATGACACATTAAGATAAGTAATTTTAAATAATAAAAGAGTTTGTGAAAGTACTATCACATTAATCATGAGAAATGTTGGGAAAAGTGTCTTACAATTCACTTTACATTAACCTTCATTTAATTTTCATATGATTTTTTAGATCATTAATTGAATTTTTTATGTTAGAACATGTGAATTCACTCCAAATGAATAGAACTCCCATGTGAAATAACTAACTCAACTTTCTTGTAAGAAGTATGATTGGTCATTGAAAATTTATGGGCTTCTAATGATGGTTTGAAAACGAAGTTAAAAAGATAATGGAGATGATTTTACTTTATCACATTTCTTTATAATCCTCAAAATTATCTCCTATATCTATAATGAATTTCTCATGAAGTGTTCTCCTTAACCTTTTCAATGATTATGGTTTGTTAATTTTTGACAAGGGTGTGACAACCTCGTCAAAAATCAACAAAGATTTTGAAACCACTAGACCAAAAGCTAAAACTCTTCTTATAAACACTTTATTTCATTTTCCTAGCATTAGAATGATTCAAACATATCCTTCAAAAATTTAGGGACTATTGTTGTTGTTGTTAAGCAATATTCCAGTTCATTTCATAAAGATTCTAGATAGTATTTTAGCTTCTGACAAGGTTGTGGCAATTTTTTTAGGAACTGATGAAAGTTTTGAAGCTATCATAGATCTCTAATGTCATGTTTTGAAAATATTTCTTTCACATTCAAAGAAAGTTAAAAAAAATCATTCGTCAATTAGAAAAAAAATCCAAAACTTAGATGACACACTAAGATGTGTAATTTTTCTTAAGAGGTTATGAAAGTACTATCACATTACTCTTGATAGTTGCTTGGAAAAGTGTCTTACAATTAACTTTACATTAATCTTAATTTAGAGTTCATATAATTGTTTAGATCATTAATTGATTTTATTTATGTTGGAACATGTGAAGTCTCCCCACATTAATATCACTCCCATGTGATAGAAATAATTCAACTTTCTTGTGAGAAGTCTAAGTGGTAATTGGAAATTTATGGGCTTCTAATGATGGCTTCAAAACCAACCAAAGAAGATAATGGAGAGGATTTTCCTTTATCACATCTCCTTATAATCCTCAAAATTATCTCCTAAATCTATAATTAATCTCTCATGAAGTGTTCTCCTTACCCTTCTCAATGATTATGGTTTGTTAAGTTTTAGCAAGGTTATGACAACCTCATCAAGAGTCAACAAATATTTTGAAACCATTGGACCAAGTGCTAAAAATCTTCTTAGAAACACTTTCCTTCATTTTTATAACTTTAGAATGATTCAAACATATCCTTTAAAAACTTTAGGGACTATTAATTTTGTTGTTGAGCAATACTCCAGTTCATTTCATAAAGATTCTAGATATTATTTTAGCTTCTAAGAAGGTTGTGACAACCTTGTTGGGCACCGCTGAAAGTTCTGAAACTATCATAGATCTCTAATGAAATTTTTTGTAAGAATTTCTTTCAAATTCAAAGAAAGTTAAAAAAATTCATTGGTCAATTAGAAAAAATTCCAAAACATAGATGACATGCTAAGATAAGTAAATTGACATAAGAAAAGATGTTGTGAAATTAATATTACAATTCACTTTACATTAATCTTCATTTAATGTTCATATGATTTTTGAGAGCATTAATCTATTTTTTTATGTTGGAATATTTTAAGTATCCGCACATTAATAGCATTCCTATGTGAAGGAAATAATTCAACTTTCTTGTTAGAAGTCTGAGTGGTCATTGACATTTAGTGGGCTTCTAATGATGGTTTCAAAACAAAGCTAAAAAGCTAATGGAGAGGATTTTCCTTTATCACATCTCTTTATAATCCTCAAAAGTATCTCCTATATCTATAATGAATTGCTCATTAAGTGTTCTCCTTAACCTTATCACTAATTATGGTTTGTTAAGTTTTGAGAAGGGTGTGACAACCTCGTCAAGAATCAACAAGGATTTTGAAACCACTAGATCAAGTGCTAAAAGTCTTCTAAAAAAAACTTTCCTTCATTTTTCTAACACTAGAATGATCCAAACATATCCTTTAAAAACTTTAGGGACTATTGTTGTTGTTGTTGAAAAATACTCCACTTCATTTCATAAAGATTCTAGAGAGTATTTTAGGTTTTAACAAGGTTGTGACAACCTTGTTGGATACTGATGAAAGTTTTGAAACCTTTATAGATCTCTAATGTCATGGTTTGAAAAGATTTCTTTCACATTCAAGGAAAGTTAAAAAACTTCATTGGTGAATTAGAAAAAATTCCAAAACTTAGATGACACACTAAGATAAGTAATTTTTCATAAGAAAAGAGGTTGTGAAAGTACTATCACATTACTCTTGAGAAATTCATGGAAACATGTCTTACAATTCACTTTAAATTAATCTTCATTTAATGTTCATATGGTTTTTGAGATCATTAATTGAATTTTTTTATGTTGGAACATGTGAAATCACCCCACATTAATAGCACTCCCATGTGAAAGAAATAATTCAACTTTCTTGTAAGAAGTCTGAGTGATCATTGAAACTTTATGGGCTTCTAATGATGGTTTCAAAACCAAGTTAAAAAGATAATGGAGAGGATTTTGCTTTATCACATGTCTTTATAATCCTCAAAATTATCTTCTATATCTATAATGAATTTCTCATGAATTGTTCTCCTTAACCTTTTCACTGATTATGGTTTGTTGAGTTTCGACAAGGGTGTGACAACCTCGTCAAAAATCAACAAATATTTTGAAACCATTGGACCAAGTGCTAAAACTCCTTAAATCTACTTTCCTTCATTTTTCTAGCATTAGAATGATTCAAACATGTATCCTTTAAAAAATTTAGGGACTATTTAGGGACTCTTGTTTTTTTTGTTAAGCAATACTCCACTTGATTTCATAAAGATTCTAGATAGATTTTAAGCTTCATTAAAGATTCTAGATAGTATTTTAAGCTTCTAACAAGCTCGTGACAGCCTTATTGAGCACTGATGGAAGTCTAAAAACTATCGTAGATCTCTATTGTCATGTTTTGAAAAGATTTCATTCACATTGAAAGAAAGTTAAAAAACTTCATTGGTCAATTAGAGCATATTCCAAGACTTAAATGACACACTAAGATAAGTAATTTTTTATAAGAAAAGAGGTTGTGAAAGTACTCTCACATTACTCTTGATAAAATTTACAGTAATGAATAGGATGTGCAAGTATCTAGGAAATACATATTACTAGCACTTGCAGCCGAGGGAGCTACAAGGAATACGTCGATAGTTTTGTATAATTTTCTAAATAGTATTGGAGGTTAAATAAAATGAGAGGAATTCAACAGTAATGGAGAATATTTACCACAAAACTATATTACTTAAAATAATACCAAGAATTGTCAGAGGTTAAATAAAATGGCAAGAATTCAACATCACAAGTTCACTATCTTTTTATATAGTCTAGAAGAATGCACAATAATAATCTAGCAATTTAAACATTCAACAATCATATATGAATGGTTACTAATGGAGAATATACAATAATTCAAACAAATTAGAAATATTTGTATAGATTACAAATATATGAAATACATTACAAATATTTGTACACAATGATACTCTGTAGACAAATGATTTCAAGTTGTATCTCTATACACAATGATTGGAGACTAGAGTTTATTTTTTGGTTCATGCTTTAGACAATGGAGACCACAATTTTTGGAAAGTAGTGATTGCGTTATGTTAGCATTTCTTTTGTTGGGTAAAAGGATATGAAATTAATAGAATAGAAGGTTTCATTTGTTGTTGTGTACCTGTTGTGATTATAATGAGAGCACTTGTAGCCAAGCTTATGTGACATTGAGAGGTTGTATTTCAATCAGGAAATGAGATTATCTTTCAATGTCACACAAATAGTACAATCAAGAGACAATAACTAATTATACCAGGCCATATTACAAAATAAGGGAACATGAATACACCGGTCTTGAAATAACAAGTATCAATCATCCCATGACTCTTATTAAGTTGTATGATGAAAAACAACTACCCAAAGTACAAAAAGCTAATCTTTCTTGGTGGATTGCTAGAGAAATTAGAAGCATATTTGCACATGATTTATGCTAAAAACAAGGAGAGCAGATTGTACCAAAACCACTTTTGTTAAGAAAATGATATGAAGGCACAATTCCAGTCCATGAAATATATGCATAATCTAATTAGATATATAAGAATAAATTTTATTGTAACTTCAACAAGGTTGAAGCATCATGGATTAAAACATGGGTAGACAACCCAGTATAAAATAAACCATAAAATGTGGAATATTCTAATGGTGTTAGAAGAAATGCAAAAATGACGAATGTGTTACCTAAGCACCTTGCTTATAATATTATTAATATATATGAAACAATTACATGAATTCCAAATCCAACATTCATATACTATAGTGAAGAACTTCAAAGCTATATAAAAAAATGCAACAAAATTTTCTTCTAGTTTGAAGAATCATGAAAAAAAATTCAAATCCCAAATTCAAAACTGTCAAAGCACAAGAACCCACAGAATAAAACATCTTCCAATACTCCTTTTCTACAACCGGTCTTCATTGGTTCTGGAGGCTTCTAGGTTCATAGATGAAATGAAGTGCAAACTTGTTTTCCTAATATTGTAATTTGTATTTTATAGATTCATGAGTTGTGCAAACAAAATAGTTGTAATTTGTATTTTATAGATTCATGAGTTGTGCAAGAAAAATAAAGTGGTTGAGGCTAAAGCTCTATTGACCAACTCAAAATAAAGTTGTAATTTGTATTTTATAGATTCATAAGTTGTGCAAGAAAAATAAAGTGGTTGAGGCTAAAGCTCTATTGAATGAAATATCAGTCAAAGGCCATATACTTGATGTCCCCATTGGTGATTTTTGAACAAGAAGACATTCTTTTGCAGGGGTAAGTAGAGTGCATGGTGCCATTAAACTAAAAAATAAAATTATTGAAAAGTTAATAAAATGATTGAAAATTTTGTTTCCTGAAGGCAGCTACATATGACTCCACCACAATGATGAGATGTCCTTGTCATCTTTGTTGTTTGTTGTTTAGGAATAATAGGATGGTTTGGAAGCCCTTAAATATCTAATAAACATGGTCAATGTGTGGTAAGCATTCACCTCTTACTCTCAAAACAATAATTTATATTACTTTTTTAATCTATTTTTGATGAACTTAATTATTTTAAAATAATATACTCTAATCGACAATTTTTTTATTAATATAATATACTCTAATCGGCAATTTTTTTATTAATATAGTATACTCTAATTGACAATTTTTTAATTAATAGCTTTCTCACATATATCTATTCAACTATAATTAATGTGAAATAATTAAGAATTCTAATAACAATCATGAAATTTTTCATGTTTGAACTCAAAAGCCTTCACACATTAACATAGGTTCCTCTTTTTCATTTTTGACCTCTTAATATTCAACCTTTCCGATTAATTCAGTCTCTTGGTCGATGTGTGTTTTAGTAACCGGCAAGCTATGGTTCATGTATCTATAAATTTTCATTCATCACTCAGCCTCCCTCACAAGGGTTCCTCTCCATGAAAGACCCGAGTTAAAAGGGTGACACGATATGTTTTTTAGGTTGGTTTGTTTGTCAACAAAGATTAGCTCTTGGAGATTCTTCAAATTGATAGTGTACCCTATGCTTTAGGTGGCTCTAATCTTTCATTAACTCAGTTTTCCATATTTATTTCATATCGTAGTGAATGTCTCTGTTCTTTTTTTTTTAAAATCTTATGACCGGTCCCCTGGTCCTTTCTAAGCTAACTGCAATTGTACATTCAATTTGTCCATTTTGGTCATCTGTGAACATTAATGTAGGTTTCTTTCTTCTATAGTCAGATGTGAACATTAAAATAATATGTTAAGTGCCTTTTGCTTTTGTTGCATGTATGGTATTGGCCTTTAGCATGGATAGTTTCACTGGGAACTTCCATTCTTTTGGGGTATCAGTAAAAGAGACTTTGTACAAGAATGATAGAATCTAAGAATACGTTAATGCATTGAGCAGACCCAGTTAAAGTTACTAGTGACTATGATTTCATATCTTATTAAAGATTGGCCAACTCATGAGACCAGCATTCAAATTCGCCATTTCACATGGCTGATACAGCAATGGGACTCCTCACTTTGTGAACTCCATTATTCCAAGTGTGGGACCCAAACACATATTCTTGGTTAAGTGGTTGCTTAAGAGTGAATTGAACTGTAAATATTTGTTTCTCTCCTGAAGTTTGGAAAGAAAGTTTCTTAGGATGGATGTTTACAGACACACCGGGTGGTTCATCCACAGAGACAGTGTATCTCTTTCCACCCACATTAGTGACAGTCCTCGTGATGTTTTCTGTGTCGGTCCCACAGAAAAAGAAAAATTGCCTTCATTTAACAGATAGAGCAGAATATGGACGCATGACAAGACTCCTGCACTGTTTGGCAGAACGCCTGAAAAGATTCGGCCTACGGGAATGAAATGATTGCAGGATATGCACAAAATGTATTTGCTGAAAAGGGAATGAAATGATTGCAGGATATGCACAAAATGGATTTGTTGAAAAGGTTTTAAAAATTTTAAGCAAATGCTATAGGCGGTTTTTGAGCCAGACTCCACGACCCTTGCTAGCATTGTCCCCGCCTGTGCGCAAATGGGAGCTTTAAACAGGGTATGGGCATCGACCAAAGTAAACCAAAGAAAGGGATTTTGTCAGATGTTGTAATTGCAGCTGCCCTGGCAGAAATGTTACGTGAAAAGTTGAAGAATAGACAAGGCACGTGAACCATCCGACATAATGCTTCAAGGGGATAGATTCATCTAAGTGTCTTGTAAACTTTCAATCAAGTGCAGTTAGCAGCGCCTAAGTAAACATCTATAGAAAATGTGGAAGGATAGAAAAGGCGTGTGGACAGTTTGCCAGAATGCCTCACAGAACTGTGGTCTCCAGGAATGCAATAGGTGTAGAATAAGCACAAAAATGGATTTGTAGAAAGGGCCTTAGAAACTTTCCAGCAAATGTCGATCGGCAGGTATAGAGCCATATTCAACAACCTTTATCAGCATCCTCACTGTCTGTGCTCGAATGGCAGCTTTTGAAACAGGGTATAGACATCAGCTTGTAGACAAAATTATTCTAATTCATTAGAGTAAAAAAAATCAATTTTATGCACTCTATTGTTTTTAAAGATAATTGGAAAAGAATTACACCTTTTGAAAATACAGTATCACAAAATGATAGAAAAGCATGCATTATTAACTGTATTACAATCTGCACAGCAAGATAACTTATCTTCCAGGCAGGTATAGTTGAAGACAGCTTCCAATAGTTGCACTAGTAGATACAATTCCAATAATTCTACAATACTTTAAAAACAGACCTGGTGCATTGTCCGCAAACCTTAGTTTCCAACTCGGTGATTCTGGCATTTCATAGACTGGCAAGCCCCAATGTTTCATCCTAATCCTCCGAATGCCTTCGAAAAGATGTGGTCTCATGGACTGCCATGACTGCAGGATATGCGCCAGATGGATTTTTTTTTTTTCGAAAGATTTTGGAAACTTTCGAGAAGTGCATTTTTGGCCGGTGCAAAGCTAGACTCCACTACCTCCGCCAGCGTCCTCCCAGCCTGTGCCTAAATGGGAGCTCTTCCCCAGGATATGTCCATTCATCTCCATGCATAATCGAAGAAGGGAACATGGGGAAGCATGCAAAGGACACGTGATATGTTTGACAGAATGCTCCCCCGAAACGTGGTCTCATGCCGTAAATTGCAGGTGGCATTTAAGAGCTTCTCTTTTAGATGGCAGCCAACGTAGGGTTCTAGGAGGTCCGTATTGATTAAAATGGGCTTGGGTGCTTTGAAGATATTTGATTTAATCTGAATGAACCACGAAGTTTAACGGCAATTCACACAGTTTAAGGGCAATTCAAAAGTCGAATGACGACCAGTCACTGAAAACCACACAGTTTAACGGCAATTCAAAAGTTGTATGAGGGCGTGAGACAAATTCCCGGTTGAAAGCTCCCACATAATATAAACTATCGGCTAAATAATTATTGGCATTAAATACACATTGTAGACAAAAAAAGAAACAACTAGCCTTAGTTTAAGAGGTAGCAACTGAAACTTCTTATTTAGCATCTGTACTATAACCACAGAGCACTGATATTCATACACAGCACTTATTAGTTATGGAGTGCCATCGATATATACATATACAGCCTAAACAGACGGTGCACTGTGGTGAATGTACCAACTGTCTATGTCCTAATTGTTGACGGTTGAAGTGAGGTTTCTCCCAGAGAGAGAGTAGGTGGTAACTGCAGTGACGCCAGGAGAGCACTGAGCAAGGCAATTGCCTTTTCCACAGTAAGCTGTGCCGGTCCCACACCAGTTATAGATGCTGCAGCATCGCCCACTGTTACAGAAGAAGTTTCCTCTTGGACTGCATGTTGGATCCCCCATCACCATGGGAAGGCTTATACTGCATCCCAAAAACACTATAACTAGTAATGCTGCCACGGTTGATTTGTACTGACCCATCTTCTGCATTCACAAACAATAATATTATTCTCACTATTATGATACATGAGACCACAGTGAGTATTTAACATTAATCTTAGTCTAAGTATTCAAACTGAAATGAAAGAAACATCCTGCCCAGTGCTCTATATTCCTATTTCTCTAACATGCAAAAACAACAAAACCATCTGAGAGAATAGGCCGGTCCAAAACTTACAAACGCCGCTGCTTGATGTTTGCTATATGCTGGATTGGCAATGTTGAAGAGTATTGAGCATGCCATCTATTTATAGTGACAAATCGAACACATTGGATGAATTTAATCTTACCAAATCCTCACAAATTATTTATATTTGAAAACTCAACTATCGTTTTCTGGCCCTATCTTCTCTCTAGTCTTCATAATTGAAGTTTTTCAAGTCACAGCTCATAGTCTTCAATGTTTATCCTGTGCCCTTTTAACCTCATCCAGAAGAATAGTGCTAAGTCAATAGTGTGGTTGGGCATGAGAGAAGTTCAGGGAGACAGGTTAATAGTTGGGCAGGATATAGTATTCTTTGTAATATATTTATGTTCAGCGTATTCTTTTAAGATAGAAATTAAGTTAATGCTATCATCCACGGTTTTAAGATAGACATGTGTAAGAGGCGGCTGGACATAAAGGTCCTGGGTCCTTTCAACCGCATGCAAGCGTGCAATATGTTAGTCAATAGAGTCGGCTGGTCTGAGAGAAGTTTAATTCCTGTAGCGTAATCAATCTTGAGGTTAACCACTGACATACGTTTATACTCACCGAGAGATAATATCTTTCTTATTTAATTGTATTTAATTTCTTGTCCGCAAGTTGACATGCGTTTGAAATATCTTTCCAAGAAGTTGATAGTTTGTGTAGAACAGGCCATTTTTGGTATCTGTAAATATCGGAAATCTAGATCAACAAGCATTTTCATGCTTCTGCGTAAGTGGTATTTCTAGTCCTCCTATCCATATTCTTTAACCACACAAAATAAGTCGGTCGTCTGTTAGAGCTATAGTTTTGACAGTAGATTTTTTTTTTTAACTCATCTTTTTTTTAAATATAATTAGTATTAGGTTCAGAAATTACTTTCTAGAAAATTATATGTATGTTAATATGTTAAGACAGTATGTGTTTGTAGTGTGTATGGATGTCACGTACTACAAATTATAGTTGTATGTAGTTAGATTAAACAACTAATAATAAGTGTTAAATAATGGAATGAAACAAACTTAGACAAATCTATATTTTTTCTTTACAAAAATTAAGTATTATCTGATTTTGAAATATTTGCATATGGATTTAAAACATAAATCAATGCAAATGAAAAAGAAAGTTGTCATCAAATTGAAAAAAATCATTGCAAATGAAAATAGATTATTCTCATGTAGTTGGAAACTAGAAAAATAATATTTATCTAGATTTTATGTGATAAATAATATTTTCAAGGTTTTTACCATTAAATAACAATTGGTTTACTATTAAATGCGACTAAAACTTGTTTTGATGACTCAACAATGGTTTGCAAGCATGTGACTTGTTTCAGGCTCAAATATCACATTGTATATAGCCTATTGACTAATAAATTCATTTAAAAATAGATATTTTAGAAAGAACATTCCCGATGTATTTTATATAGATTTTTTAAAAGAGATAAATTATTGACATCCCAAATTTAACATATAAGATGCTAATTTAGACTCTAATATAATATTAAGGTAAATAATAATTATACATTTAGATAGTTAAATTTTTATATCTTGAATATATATGAAACTAATATTACTTATATACGTAAGTAATAATAATAATAATATCATAGTATAATATTATATTATATACAATTTTAAGGTTAATATTAGAGTTAGAATTCAAATTAGAATTAGATTATAAAAATACTCCTTATGCCTTGCAAACACAAATCTATAATAATATATATTATTATTACTTTTATCTATATACATGTTGTATAAAAGAATACTATTACTTATATGTATGTATAGACATCTAAAATAATTCACCCAATCATAATATTCTAATTATTGTCATTTTCATCATCACATTAACTATTCATTAGTCATTATTAATTAATTACAATTTACCACATATTGTCATTTATAAATTAATAATCATTAAGTAATTCCTATTTTTATCTATTTGATCAAATAATATTTTATTATTTAATTAAATGTGAGCTAATTCCTACTTTAGAATAATTTATACTTTCAAACTCCTAAATCTTAATTAGTCAACTCTTCATTTAAGAAATTACATCTTCTCTCATCAATTAACTACACTCCATTTTAGAAACTTCTTTAATTTTCATGAATCTGCAAATAAAAAGTTTGTGCGCGCAATTATCCATAAATCAAATTAAAGAATTCAATATTATCTATTTGTAAAAAATTATCATAATTAATTTATAAATATGAAATTAATGAATAATTAAGCATAATATTACTCAAAATCAACGAATCAATCACTTATATCATTTTTTTTTCAAATATATAATTTTTTTTAACAATCATCACAATTATTCTAAAATCCATTTACAATATTTTGGTAGGAATAATAGAAAGAACATTTCAAATTATTTGTATTATAGATACAAGTTTACACATTTCAAAGCTAGATTTATATCATATGCAATAGATCACATTTTAACAATCAAGTTCTTCTATAACAAACATAATGCCATAGTATTGTAATGATAAGTATAGGAAAATAAGTATGAGTAGGTCACAAGATTGATAACACATTAACACTTCCATTACCAACCTCTTCTATTACCCCTTTTTGTAATTGGAAGTGGGAAATAGAGAGTATCACTAAAGTCATATTCTCCTTTCCATGAAGCATAAACCTTCCCCATTCTAGTATATTGGAGGAGCTCACCCCTTCACAAAGGGTCTAGATATATAGGTCAATGTGCATGATGGAATTTAAAGTACTAAGTAAATCATTATCAAAATACCATACCTATATGCTCATGGAATGCATATTTTATGCACTCATCTATTGATAAACATATTACGAAATAGAATATAAATAAAAAAATGTACTTATGAATGTAACCAATGACTATCAATATTTATAGCATAAAAATGTGCACATCATCTTCCTATGTTATCTCGACATTCTATGGGATAGATGAACAATATCTAAAAGACAATTTATATTTGACATTTATTCCTTTAAATTCAAATTGAATAGTATATTTCAACCTTAAAATTTCTAATGAATAACACTAATGAACCCAATATACAACACAACCATAATTCTTAACTCCATTCAACACTAAGTAATTTAGGAACAAGAGGTCTTACCTCATTTTTTATAACACTTAAAATCTAGAACCCTTCCCTAGGATTTGATGATAATATATTTAATAAGTTCTCTGATATTATCAATAATATTCAAAAATAATGATAATAGTCATTAAAATTACATACTTAAACTATATAAATCATTTCATAACTTCCAATATGCAATTCACAACAAACAAGGAATATTTCAAATTGTCATACCTTTCACGTTACCAAGTAAAATTCAAAAATTTAATATATTTTGGAAAATTAAAAGGTCCAAAAATAAAATCCTAAAAGTGCTATGTTAGAAACCTAAACAAGTGTGAGCTATTTTCTCTACAACTCAGCTCATTTGTTTCCATCAAAAAATCAACATTTTAAAAAAGAAAGCTCATCGACTATATTTATGAATATCTTGTATAATAAAACATTCCACTTAGAAACTAGACTACCTAAATAAATGTTTAAAATATATTTGATCATTCAAAATCTTCAAGGTATAATTGGGTAGGCTAAAAGAACATGAGAAAGAGCTTTTATCCTTGGACCATGTCACACTATCCATGTACAACTTTTAATATTGTGGAACTTTACACCCACATAATAAAACATGGATATTAACAACACTAATGTATCCTCAATGTGCATAATAAAGGAAGTAAATGATCATAAACTTAACCTTAACACATAAGTTTACTCATTTCATTCTCAGATAAGTACCTTGTAACTATCAACATTTAGTAAAAAAAACAAATCCTAGTCAACAAAGCACCAACTTTTATTGTTTAAATTATACTTCCCTAGTATTCAAGAGGGATCCCAACATAACATATTTGATATTTATTTAGGTGATGAAAAACTGTACAATACTTTCTTGAAAAAGTGGAAGATAACCATCATATCCCTTATTAATAGATGTATGGTAGTGCTTGGTGGTTAATACTCTCAAAGATATAATTAGGGATAATGTTAGCTATGTTCTCTTTTATTATTGTTTTTATAGAATTTAGAACAATAAAACAGACACGGTCTACATGTGACCTAAAGATAAAGGTGAAGCTATTATATATGGTGAAAGTGAATTGCTACTTCAAAATATTTATGAAAATTCACTCAATATTAAATCTTTAGGAATCATCTTACAAAATCTAGTTAAAATAAAGTATAAAATCGTTGAGATTATAAATAATATTGTCTTGGTATAAGCATCATCATGTCAACTCCAAATTTTAAATGTTTCAAATAGATAAGGACAATTGGGAGTACATAAAAAATTCTTCTTACTATAATCATATTTTGCTTCTAATGTAGATAACTACTAAATACTGCACTGAATACCTATGTATAATTTATTCATTATTTAGTTTTATGTAGGACAAAGAGATCTAAGGTCTAAACCACATGTCTTCCTATATATCAATGGAAAGGAAAAAAAATGATCTCACACACAATTGGCTACTAGCCTCATGGAAGAGCCAAAATGGTGGATTAGGGTTTTAGTCCTTTCATGTCAGGGGAGATGATTTGATATTGATTTTTGGCAACAAATAATGTACTCCCTTCTTCAATATAGTGAAATTTCTTGCCTAATTTGGGCCTATATTGGTAAGCTTGCATTCATAACCCTTTAAATCATCATTAATAGGCCCTTAGACCCTTTATTTTGGATCTTGAGGATTGTTTCAACTAAAAACTTGAGAAAATCATCAAAAACATTAAACTTTCTAACACATCGCAAAAAAATAGGGTGGGACTAATATGCCACCTCGGGCATATGAGTCTCCCTAGGTGGTACACATATGCCAAAATTGGTGTATGAGTCCCATTTGGCACCTTTTTAGGGTTTGAGTGAGAAATTCAAGTTTTTTAATTCAAATTTTTGGTTGATGTCGAATTTTGAGATCTAAAGAATGGTAAATTATGTGTTTTTCCTATATAAACAAGATTCTAAGTTATTATTTCATCTAATCAATAATCTAGAAGAATAATTTAAAGATCTAAGAATTCACAAGAACTGAAGCATTCTTTCACAAGAGCGTTTAAGAGCAAGTAAATAGAAAAGTTGAAGTCTTGGAGTAGCACTAAAGTGTTTTTGTAGGTCTTCGAGATCACTTTAATTCAATATCTAGTATTTTTAAGGATTGATTATGGTTGCCTATGGTGAATCATGAAGGATTATAGGTTGGGGATATGGCACTAGCCACCAAGCCAAGACTAATGACTTGTTTATGTAGACATGCAAAATTAACATCATATTTAATCATATTCTCCTTAATTAAATAAATCAGGTTTATTTAATTAATCTCTAAATTCCTCCATCAAAATTAAATAAATTCATCATTAACACTAACATCATCACCTTTAGCTAAATAAACTAAAATATTTATTTAACTAGGTCTAAATCATTTTCTATATCCTTTTGATTTATTTTAAACCATAAATATAAATCAAATAGCTCAAATCAACTAATCCCTCATTAAGTTAATCCAATCTAGATTAATTTAATATAAACTCATGTCCCATCCTCTAACTTTTCCCTCTTGCACAAATAAATCATTTAATTGATTTATTAAATCTTCTAATTTCCCCCAACATGACATCTTTGAGAGAATATTTTTCCAATTTGAATTTTCCCTCCCACGTGACTTGTCCATCCAACAAAGCATTTAAGAGCTCTTACATGTCTCTTACACAAGTCAAACATGAAATTTAATTCTTCTTTCATCCCCCCTAAAAATGTCGCTTCATCAAATTCAAAATCCAAACTTGCACATGGATCAAAATGTGATCAAGCTTCCTCCTCTCACATCTTGATAATTGGCATCTTGCCATTGGCTCATGAATGATCCCACATTCATCAAAATCCGTCAATATTTCAACCTTGAATCTATAAATGCAAAGAATTTATACTCAAAATGATACAACACAACTACACAACAACACTACTATTCAACTTGATGCACAATCTCCTTCATTTTTAGCATCATCATCTTGTCATTCTTGCTTATTAGGGGGTGGGAAAGGGCTTTCTTTCGACATCATGAGGAGAACCACTTCCACTATGGAATAGAGTTTTCTTTTGTTGTTTACAAGATTAATATGAAGGATTCTAGGTTGGGGAGATGCAACTAGCCATTAAGCCAAGCCTAATAACTTGTTTTTGTAGAAATGCAAAACTAACAGCATATTTAATCATATTTCTCCTTAATTAAATAAATCAAGTTTATTTAATTAATCTCTAAAGTCCTCCATCAAAACTAAATAAATTCATCATTAACACTAACATCATCCCCTTTAGCTAAATAAATCAAAATATTTATTTAACTAGGTCTAAACATTTTCTATCTCCTTTTGATTTATTTTAACCCATAAATATAAATCAAATAGGTTAAATCACATAATCCATAATTAAGTTAATCCAATCCTGATTAATTTAATCTAAACTCATGTCCCATCCTCTAGCTTTTCCTACTTGCACAATAAATCATTTAGTTTGATTTATTAAAAGCTCTATTTTCCTCACAAAGCATATTCCCAAGGAAAATGCCCTCATTAACTGCATTTGTTTGAATTTTTTGTCCAAAAAAATTTCCCCCCAAATCTCTCAACCATCTTCATTTAATGACATTTTTCAAATTTCAAACTCACCTAATTGCATTTATCTTGCACAAAGACCAAAATTTTCTCAAACTTTCTCCTCTCACATTTCGACAAGTTGCATGAATCTATTAGCTGAGGATTAGTCCCACATTCCTCAACTTTGCCTCTTCTTCTCTCAATCTCTCCTATAAATCCAAGGACTTCTTTCATCATTTTCATCTACAATTTGGTCATTCTTACTATAGGCAACCTGATTTAATCTGATCTCTTTGTCTATATTAATTCAAGCTTATCTAGGATTGGGAAAGAACTCCTTCACATACCAAAGGTGCACCAATCCAATATGGAATAGGTATGCATTATGATTCTTTTGTGCTTTCACTTAGTTTATTTTTTTAATTTGTTTATGAGGTATAATGTATTATTTCATAGGAGCATTTTTTGATTTTTTTATTCTTGAACTCACCATGCTAACAAGTCTTGGAGTTTATAGAAAATTTGCAGATTTTCATGGTCACATGTGGCACTAGAAGGATTTCATCAATACAGCTTTATCATGGATTAAATTACATTTACGATATCATCAATATGTGATTTGGATTTTTTTTTTAGTTATCATTAATTCCTTAAAATATCATACTTCTTATTGATGATAACTTTGTACTATTTATAGGTTTGCATTGGAAGTTGAGCATCGAAATTGAACAAAGGCAAGTGGAATGGAGATAGAATACCAAACATTGAAATAACGACTTGGGAAAAAAGAATTTTTTAATACTTTGTTTTATAATCTAAGGCTGCAATTTCTTCTTTCATTTTTTGTTTTGAACCAACTCAGTTCAAATTTTGGGTTTAAAATTAACCATTGATTTGATCTCTTAAACTTGGTTAAAATTGAACTTAGAAACTCACTAGATTTTATTTGGATTAAAATTGAACAAAACATCTTGCAAGTTTGAGTAAGCCTATTGTGTGTGTTCTCCCTTCATTTCTAAACAAAGGTTGATTGAACTACAAATATGTTTGCTCGCTTTTGTTTATCTTAGAGGGTATGCCTTATGGGAAAAATTACTCACCCAAGGGAATGACCCAACTGGTAACACACTAAAGCCAAGTGTATTTCCAATCGGGATATAAAAGTGGGTACTGGAATAAAGGCCAATATCACGTGGTTGGTTGCAATAAGAAAGGAAACAAGGGTCTCTCACCACATGGGTCAATCTCCACAAATGAAAAGTTCGAATTAAAACCCCCTGTTTAGAAAAGGCCAAAATCCTATCTATTTATTGGTGCAAAAGGTCATGTACTTTGAAGCCACCCCACATATACATGTGATTTTTTTGTAGAGATGAAAAGTATGCCATGGGAAATTCATGGGTACTAGTGCTTACCTAACCCGAGAAGCGAGTGCACAGTAAGGGGGAGCCTGTGTGGTCAAGAATCTAATCATCCACACTAAATATGTGCAGCTAGATTTATCCAAGTGGGATCCCAACAAATTTTTTCTTTTAATCCTAGGATTTTGCATGTTATTGGAATCGAAAACACCTTTCTTGGATCCAAAACAATGGAAAACAAACATACAACGAATCATCATAACTTCAAACCTTTTGGAAGAAAGAATACCTTGGCCTGTGTCCACATGTTACTACTTGTCCCTAGGGTTTATTATGTCTATAAGGCTTCTTAACATTCATACATCTCAATTTTTTTCTCCCAAAGTCAACACTAGGAAACTTTTTCCCTAATTTCCTTGGTTTCGACATAATGCACTTTATGGGATGAGGAGAAAATAGTACATTAGACATTCAGTTTGAAATCATAATCAAGAATATTTTTTTGATAAAAGGAACTCATTAAGAAAATAAAAATAAAATTGGACCTCACACATGTCTTCTCTCGAACAATATCTAGTAAATTCAAAATCCAAAAACCAAGGTTCAAGAAGATTAGTCCAAAAGCTCACGTGGAGCATCTTGAAATTCTTGTTGAAGTTAGATTGGTATATAATTTCTATAAGAAGGCTTCAAATGAAAACCCATGTTTGTATGAGTTCTATTATCAATAGAATTCAACCCTTTTTCAAAGGTTTTCTTTTCTCACATAGGAAGTATGGCATGTTCTTCAATACCAAGGTCTTGGAAGAAAAAGTCTTGTCTAGGTCAAGTGTAGGATAAAAATCACCACTCTCATCCATTACTCAATCATCAAAATAAAATCTCATCTCACCATCAAAATCTTGAGATGTTTGAAACATCATTCATGCTAAACTATTAGGAAAAATCAACATCACGTTGTATGACTTAATACACCTAGTCAAATTTTCAATCCTCTTGAAAAAATTTACCTCTAGAATAACGCAACTTCCTAAGGTCTAAAATTTCATTATCACTTTGATTGTCTTAACACACTTATCCAATTCATTCTCATGTATGAGTTTTCTATAGGATAACACAACTTCTTAGGGTTAACAAGTTCATCATCATCTTGTTTGGCTTAACGCACCTAGTCAAACTATCCTTAAATTGAAACCAAATCAATTCAAGCCCTAAAAATTTTAGCATCCCCTCCAAGGTTCTCTGAGATTTTTACTCATCTGCACGATCCATCTTCCATTTATCTCATCCTCATCATCACTTTTGATCCTTTCACTTTCTTAGTTCTTCTCCTTTTGTGCCTAAGATTAAGATGAAACGATCTCTATTTTATGGTTCAAACAAGATCACAACACAAGAGGAACATGGAAATTTTTAAGGAAACATCAAATTAAAGTGACCTACATCAAGCGACCTTTGAAGTAAACCTTGCAGGTTCAAGCAATCCTCCAAACAACTCCTCTCTTTCATCACAAAACCCTCAAGAGGAAGGCCATGTAAAAGACGTCATTGATAATGAATTAGGAATGACACAAGAGGAAATAACTAAAATGGTTCAGAATCCTGAGAATCATAGAATCGTCAATGCCATGTTGAAACTTAATCCCTCTTTATATATATTTGTGTTAATGAAAGAAGGGGCTAAACTCCCTTCTGTCTTTGACATGAGTACCAATATGAAAATGCCTCTTTCGAGCATACCCCAATGTCACTTCCAAGAATCATTCAGGAGATTCCCCAAATCATATCAAAAATCACTTCAACCCCACTAGTTGTTAACAAGGGAACCGCCATGTTTCACGAATTACAAAAGCATCACCTTATAAAAAACATAGAGATAAATATCAACACCACATCTAAGAAACCCATCTAGGTGAATTCATTACACCCATATGTTGCACTTCACATAATCATGCAGACTCATCCTCATTCCATGCAACACGAAACTATCTATTGAACATACAAACTTCTCTCCCCATAATTTCACAAGGAGAAGGAGGGTTATTTGGGATAGGGGGAGTCATTGATCTATCCTCGTAATCATTGTTCCAAGGGAAAACACTACCATTCCCTCCATTACCTCTGGCATCTATATCATCTTAGGTTGGGCTTTCCCCCCTACCCACCACAAATTTACCTAATCAAAGAAATCTAAGTATCACATCAAATCCCCTCCTTTTGCCAATAGTATCGCAACAATAGATGGCAACCATAAAAGCCACCCCAACGGTCAACACATCCACCAATCCCAAAATCTCTCAAAGCATGGTCTCCCAAGGACTAATCATGTTGATCACACCACCCACAACTTGAGTAAACTTACTATACTCAACTTCACTATCAAGAACATCCATATCCATCCATTTCATCAATATCTTACCTAGTTTATGCATATTTTTCATTGTGGAGCTTGATTGAATCTTCATTAAAGTGGATCACTCATCAAATTATCAACATTGAAACAAAGGAGTTGGGAAAGGAAAAATTTCTACACACAATTGGCACCAATTCCCCCATGGGATTGAGTGTTTACATGCTTAAATATGATTTAATTTTTCCAATCCCATGAAAGCCATTAATCATATATATTTTGGCAATCATGGCTGCGCTTAGTGCTCTATTAGCTCAATTCGATGAAAATAGAAGAGAGATAAATATATTATATCATAAAAACTATGGTGAGACATGAGTTAGACTATACTCCCATTGAAAAATCTTGTTTGGAAGTTGTATTTGTAGAACAAAAATTTAGACACTACATGTTGGCTCACCAAATCAAGCTGATTGCAAACATAGATCCTTTCAAATAATTGCTTTCTAAAGCCACTCTCATGGGATGAACAACCAAGTGGGTCATGATATTTACAGAACATGACATTAAATATGTGGAGCGCAAGGCGATCAAGGGATAGGAAATTGTAGATAAACTAGTAGAAGCTCCTATCGATGAAGATAATCCACTCATTTTAGAATTCCCAGATGAATCAATATTCAACCTAAGTGTTACAAACCACTGGAAGATGTATTTTGATGGATCTCACATGCAAAATGAATCAAGGGTGGGAATTTTATTCATAACCCCACAAGGAGACTACATACTGAAATCTTTAAAACTGTCATTTCCATGCACAAATAACATAGCAGAGTATGAGGCTCTCATCATCATCTTAAGGATTGGAGTACAAAGCCATATCATGGCTTTAAAGGTATATGGGGACTCTTAGCTCATAATCAATCAAGTAAAAAATTAATATTAAACAAAAGATAATAAGATAACTCCATACAAGAAGTTAGTTGAGAGCCTCAAAGAGTTTTTCATTTATATCACATTTTAGCAACTACCTAGAGAAAACAATAGAGCAACAAAAACAATGGTGACAATTGGATCACTTTTGGAAATCCCACACAACATCCCAAAGCAAGAATTCCTAGTAGAGAAACTTCACATAGTAGAATTTGAGGTACTAGAGTCTAAATTCATGTGTGAGTTGGTCTCGGTGATCCTTGGTATTATGACATTTACACCTACTTAAGAATAGGGATTGTATTTCCCATTCATATAACCCCAAACCTTAAACGAGCCTTCATAAAAAATTCCACCCGATTTTTCATCCTAGGAGAAACCCTTTATCGTAGGAGTATTGAAGGAACCTTATTGTGTTGCTTAAACCTTGAGAAAGCCCTAGCTACTTTGACTGAGGTACATAATGGCATTTGTGGTTCACACTCGAGTGGTATGACCTTGGCTAAGACGTTGTTGAGAACCAGATACTACTAGCCAATAATGGAAAGAGAGGCACACAACTTTGTCAGAAACTATTTATAGTGCCAACCACATGGGGACCTTATACATGCACCGGCTCAAGAGCTTCATCCTATTGTTACACCTTGGTCCTTTTCACAGTAGGGGCTTGATCTCATTGGAAAAATTGCACCCACCTCATCCAATGGCCACAAGTTCATCATCATTGCCACATAGTACTTTACAAAGTGGTTTGAAGCCATTCCCGTGACCTACATAATAGGAAAGCAGATATCCAAGCTCATCTTGAACTATCTTATTTGTCGATACAGTGTCCCCCAAGCTATTATCTCAAATAATAGGACACCTTTCAAAAATCGGGATGTCTTTGACTTATGCGAAAAAATCATTATCCAATGTTGCTTTTCCACTCCACACTATCCCTAAGGAAATGGCCAAGCAAAAGCTACCAATAAAACCATCTTGAAAATCCTTAAAAAGACAAGCAATGAAATTGGTCGTGACTTGCATCTATGGCTAAATCTCACCTTATGGGCCTAGTGCACCAGCATCCACATGCCAATAGTTGCCACTCCATTCTCCTTGGTCTATGGATCAAAATCCATCCTCCCAATCGAGATCGAGCTCCCATCATTAAGGATATCACTACAAAACTTCATTACAAATGAAGAATACTGGGTTTCAAGGTTAAATGATCTGAATTTATTAGATGAATGGCACATGGATGCCCTCAACCATCTACAGGTGTATTAGAACCACCTAAAGCACAACTACAACAAGAAGATTAGGAGACGCACCTTCCAAGTTGGCAAAGTTGGGCTAAAATAAAATCAAAAGAATGTGTCAAATGCAGAAAGAAAAGGAAAATTTGAATCAAGGGCATATCAACTATCAACACTAGAAGGCGAGCCTTTGCAAGAGCCCTTGAACAACTCCAATCTCAAAAAGTTTTATGCCTAAAATTTTGCAAGGTATAGAACCAAAAAATACAAAAAAAAATAAAAAATGTCCTGAAAAAATGGTCACCTTGATGAAAACCTAGCAAATAGGCATCTTGGTGACAACAACAAAAATATTAAAAAAAAAAAATCATAAAAAGGATTGAAAATAGTAAAGAAAAAATTCATCCTCTAGTGAAAACCACTTTGGTGGTGCTTTGGACAAGTACCTTGGTGAAAACCTAGTGAACAAGTGCCAAACATAAATAAAGAACTCTCCATCCACCAGGATATTCACAAACTTATCCATTACATTCCATTTATCCTTCCACCATTTGTTCGCATTTCATACCATAGCTTGATCATGTTCTTGTATCATGTTCCACTGAGTACTACTTGGCATATTCCTAAGGTTAGTTTGTCCTTGCCATATCGAAATAGTGTATTCCATCATGTTTAGGGCATGTTCCTATACATCCATTAGATCTGGTTCATGTATATTCTAATGATCTTTCTTAAACATTCAAAAATAAAAAAATATTCAAAAAATTAAAAATCCAAAAAACATCCAAATCGTATCAAAATCCAGAACATGTCGAAAATCTAAAAAAAACATTCAATCAAGTTTGTCATCAACTGAACTACGTTGTTTTTGAGCTTGAACATAGACAATTTTGATATTTGATCCCCCGAGACATTTAGGTCAATCCTTTAGACATTCGTCGCAATGGAAATTTGTTTGCCCATCTATTTCACATTTTAGGGGTAAGTGCACCAATCTGTGACACAATTTAGGTGCCAAATTGAAAAATGATAAAAAAAAAACAAGAAACAAAGCCTTTGGCGCATGCCAAATTTTGGCGTGCGCCAAATGTGTTTCATGTCTATAAAAACAAAAATTGGGTTTGGAACCCTCATTTTGAGTTCAACCCATGGCTTGAGGAGGAGGAATTGAGGTCTGCAACTCATGCTTGCCAAATCTTTTTCATTCTTTGCATCCTTAGCTTGCCATTTTCCACAAGGATGCTGCGAACATGTCAGAGAGGTTGAAAATTGCAAAGAGGTGTGTATTTCTATTCTATTTATTTTGAATTTGATTTGAAATGCAACATTAAATAGATTTTTATAATAAAACTTTGTTCTAATTCTTAGGGAATGAATCTCCAGCTCAAAACATTGAGAATGCACAATCAGCCCCTCATGAAGAGCCTCCTATAGAAGAAAAACCCGAAACCCCTCCATCATTTCATAGGAATCCTCAAGGAACACAAGAAAATATTCAAAATCAAATTGAAAACAATAAAAGAGACCTTCAACAATTAATTTCAATATTAACTGGGCATGTCGAAACCCACCCTTATAGAAGAGGGATTTTTGAATCAGTGAAGTCCATTTTAACTCATGTAGGAGAAATGATTGAGCAAATGAATTTTTTATCAACTAAAAGAGATGAGATGAGGCAATTTTCTAAAGACCCAAAAACCAATGAACCTTTGTCCCATGCATGTAGGAGGTTCCCCATCCATTGGTGCCACCATGATTTAATTAAAAACAAATTTTGGGAGTGGTGGTGGATGTTATTTGACCAACCTCCATGCAATAACCATGAGGTACCGCAATAATTTTTGAGGAAACTCTATTGCGAGTTTGTCCTCAATAAAATGCCAAACTATTTTGACATCTTAGACTTTCAGGGTAGAGGTGGAGGCTCCACACACAATAGACCTGTTGCAAGACGTAATCCATAGTTGGCACCGAGAGCCTTGGGCAGACCCACGGTGGATCATGTCGTTGTTCCTTCCATTGTTAAGGATAATATAGAGGTGGACACGATGAATTTGATTGGCTCACTCACCCAGACCATTTTAGAGTGTGTGAGTCCTCTAGTAGAGCCCGGTGTGGAGGAGATGTGTAGGCCCTGAGCTCCACGCCACCATTGTGGAGCTTGTGGTGTTGTTTGCACATATGATTATCAAGGTCCTCGTGATGTTGCTACATATCCTACATCTGTTGCAGAGGCGATGACTTTCATAGATGATATTCTGAATGATACATTCGGCATTAACACTGAGATAAAATTTAGCAAGTTTTTTTAATGTTGTTTATTAAAATATATTTTGAAATTTAAGCATAAATAAATTAGTAGAATTTTGATATGATGAAATTTCAGAGTCACACTGTTCATGAGGGATGCTCTATTCCTACAGACCCTTATACATTCTCGATGATGAGTCCATAGGTATGCAACTAGTGTTAAAGATATTATTATTGCATTTGAACAGTTGAATTTTATATTTGAATGTTTGTCTCATAATATGCTTTGGATTTCAAATAGTTTCTTGATGCACATTCTTCCTCCACACCTTGCGATTCATATCCTCAAACAACGTACATTGAGGTAGCCTTTATTCATTAATGGTGTTAAAAATCTATGTTAGCTAGTTTTTATAATTTTGCATATATAGAAATCTAAAAAATTGATGAGAAACATAAACATTGCATTCAAGTATTCCTTGATCATGTCACATTATGTTCTCCTATATCAACATGATACCTGAGATATTGTTTCATTTGCAGATGTTGATAAGAGATATCCTTGTTCATGTTGGTGGCACGATGGACCATGGAGTTGCTACAACAATAGCTAGTTCTGATCCATTGAGAGAGGTATGGAATAGATTAGTCGATTTGACATTATATTTTCTCTTTTATGGTATATTATAGAAAATTTTCACGATAATTTTATGTAGTTTAATTTCTATCTTCATTGTTGCTACAGGTGATTGTCACTCTAGATCGTGGACGTGGTGATGTTGTAAATGTGCATGATGACTATATGTATGTGGTAAGTGATTATATCTTTTCTTATATGCCATTCCATAATTCAATTTCTATGTTTTAACATATTTACTTTTAATTGTATCAATAGTCACTCCATCCAACCGAATTTCAAAGGCATCACAAGATCTATTTCGTTTCCCTAGAGGGAAATGATTATGTATTAGTGTTGTTTGTTGTATTCCTATGTGGCATTTTGGCACATATATTTTGTACTCTTGATATATGTACATGATAGTTTACGTCCATATGGCTCCTTTGTACTAATCCCATATGGTTTTTTTGGATATATTTATATACTTTTATCAATATATATCATTGTATAGCCTTTCAGATTTTTGATTAAATAAATTATTATTTTACTACTGCCATTCTTGAATAATGTTTTCATGCGTATTGTGTAAGTTGTATGGTTGAATTTTGTAGGCATGGATTTTGTTTACATCTAATGCTTAATTATTTACTTTTGAATGCTCAATAAGCCCTAGATCTAAAGCATACTGTATAAATAAGCTCCATTCGTCGTGGTTTATATCCTTTGGAATGCTTCAATTACTTGTGCCTCACCGATGCAGAGGCAAGGAGGCTCAAACCCAATCAGTCTGACAACCTTCCTTTAAGATTAATACAACCTATTTTGAGAAATCTACACAACCTCAAAGCCCCATCAAACCAAACTCTTCATTCAACACCTTACCTAAAAATCCACCCTTGTAGCACTCTGATGCAAAGCCAATGTGGAGAAGACTCATAACAATGGAAATGTCAATTCTCAATCAAGAACTCTTCTTCATAATGATTTAGCCTAATAGGTATCGACCCACACTCAAGGGTCTCAACATCTCAACCTTTCAAATGAACAACAAGACTCCACCAAGGCCCAAAAAATACCATAAACATTCATACAATGACAGTTGAATCAATTGAGAACAATCCCTAAGTCAGATTCATCAAGGTTTCCAAAACTCACATTTGTGACTAGTTATTCTTGTAGTACTCCAAACTCATTTTTAGCCAAATTTCTCGCAACCTTTCCAAAACACTAGATAATTACAAGATGGATTGAGATACCATTTTAAGGGATACACAACATACCAAAGAATCAATGGTCACTCTTTTGGACCGGCATAGACTTTAAGCACACCTACTTCAATTTTGGCTTCATAGTTAGCCCTTTTTTCCAAAGGGTCCACCCTTCCAACTTTAGGTATCTACCCAAATTCCTTGGATAGTCTTAGGTCATGGTTCCAAACCTCAAATTTTGTCATTATTTTGTGTCTACAGAGCCTCTAACTCACTATCCCAAGAAACCCTCCTAAACCTTCACAAAATCAAGGGTTTTAAATAAACATACAAATCTAGACCTCTTTCAACACTTCCAAAGCCCCAAAAACCTCAAAATAATTCTATACAGCCTCATCAAACCCTCAAGTAACCCTTATAGGCATTAATTCTTAAAAGAATCTCTTTGGTTCCTCACTTCCATGTTGGAAAACCCCTATTGAGTCTTAGAACAGTCACAAAAATGCCACATAATTATGAATCCTTATTCCAAAATGACTTGACAGACTTATTATAACATTTTTTCAATCAATTCATCAAGATAGAGTAGAAAACAGTAGGTAGATTTATTGTTACATCACAAATTTCCTCTCAAACCCTTGATTTAGCAACACTGGGACAATCATTGTTTGTGTTGGTTCTCTCTACAAACAAAGAGTTAAGACACTGGATAAAATAGAAATGAATTAGAAAAAATATAGACACATCCTCTAAAATTATGAGACCATGAAGAACCTGTATGTGCTTGTACAACACTCAAAAAAGATCAAGAAAATAATATTTTTCCATAAAATTGCTCAAAACCGTGGTGTTTATTGTGTAAAAATGTTACAAATCTTCTTCCACTCTCTCATTCGAGCCTTGGTAAGGATTTTTAAAGAATTTTAGAACAACCATCTTCTCCCCAATGCCCATAACCAACCATGGGATTAGTTGGTCCCTTAATTACATTTGTTTGTGTTAAAGTTGCTTTGTGAGAATTTACAACTTACATGATTTCTAATTGACTTCTAAGACACAAAACACCCTTTATTTGCATTATTATTGATCTCTTGAAGCTTATTAGAAAAAATAAACCTAAAGACACTAACATTGCCCTATTGATGTATTCAAATAAAAAAACTTGATGATGTGGTGTAGGTGCTCCTACAACAAACTCAATACCCGGTCCAAGCCTAATTTTCCCCAATTCTTCCAAAGGTCCAAAAACCCCACAATACCTCTA
Organism: Sequoiadendron giganteum; assembly: GCA_007115665.2. Taxonomy (NCBI): domain Eukaryota; kingdom Viridiplantae; phylum Streptophyta; class Pinopsida; order Cupressales; family Cupressaceae; genus Sequoiadendron; species Sequoiadendron giganteum. Next base: position 670,929,104 of record CM021104.1, read on the forward strand.
CCCTAACTTAAAAGACACTCAACATCCCATTCCTTTCAATATTTGTCAAATTCACTACTTGAGTTCCTTATTTTCATCGTGGAAACACCCTTGAACAACATTAGAACTTCACACCCCACTGAGTTTATTCATTCTCTCTGCCTCCAAAGTATTCATACACCAAAATAATCATGCAATAGTCCAATCCATTGAGCCACAGGGTCAGAACAGTAGGTGGATTGGCTAGTGTGTCATGGTGTTGCCCTCAAAACTCCTAACATAGAAAATATAGGAGTAATCAAGTTTGCTGATCCCACACACACCAACGGTGTATTTAAACCTTCAAAACAAATGCAAAGAGAGTAAACATATATGAAATCAAGTATCCAAATCCTCAAGTCATGATAGACTTGTATGGGCCTGTGCAAGGCAAAGAAAATTCTGGAAAACGAAGAAAACTAGTGAACAACATTTTCAAAAGTATATTTTCTTATTAGAAACTAAACAAAATCAACCATCAACTTGGGGTATTACAAAAATATATCTTGAAACCACCTTCCAACTAACCCTTGAGCCAATCAACCACCATAACCACCCTTTGTTAGACTTCTAAGATGGCAATTTGCCAATTTTTCTCTTAATTACCATTCATTCACAACTTGATTTTGCAAATACTACTTAACTGACCTAATAAGCCTTTTAAATATAATTGTAGAGGTATCTCCATAGCATATAGAGATATAGAAAGAAAATACAATAAATATTTTAATTAATGAATTGTAAAAAATGGATTTTTATACTTTATATTCATGTCGTTGATTACATTGCATTGCACATCTTTCAAATTCAAAGCATTACTTCACTTTGCATAACTAATAACTAGATGTTGTTAGATGCTGAAAATTTCATTACAATATAGTTTAAGCAAAGTCAACCTAAGAAGTTATGCAATTTCTTCACATTGCATAACATAACTAGGAGCAGCTACGAATTGCATTTTCTTATCATGGCATTTTATGAGACCAAATTTCTTTGAGATATTCTTTCAAATAGTTTCATGCCTTGTCTATGTTACCACATTTTTCATACATTTCTACCAAAGCATCTTCTCAAATAGTTCATTGCCTTGTTTCTATGGCTAAAAGCCTAAAACAAGTGATTTTGAACAAGCTATGGATGCTTTGAAAAAATATATCAAAATCATAATAGTGGGCAATAGCATAGACAAGGCAGTGAATTGTTTGAAAAAATGCATCAAAAAAATTGCTTTGAAATGATAAATTTAGTTGTGCTTTCACTCTTCTTTAACATTGTATATCTGCTCCTTTTTATAGAAAGAGATAAAAAAAACATAAAAAAATGTATAACAAGAGATAAAAACTATCTTTTTGAAATCGAAAGGCATTTCCATAGCATAGAGATATAGAGAGAAAATTAAATAAAGATTTTAACTAATGAAATGTAGAAAATAGATTTTTGTAGTTTATATTCATGCATTTCACATCTTTCAAAATCAAAGCATCACTTCACATTGCATAACAAATAACTAGATGGTCATAGATGACAAAATTTCAATTACAATATAGCTTTTTACAAAGTCAACCTAAGTATTTATGCAATTACTTCACATTGCATAAATAATAACTAGGAACAGCTGCCAATTGCTTTAGCTTGTCATGGCATTCCATGAGACCACATTTATTTGATGAATTTTTTCAAATAGTTCATTCCCTTGAAATGATAAATTTAGTTGTGCTTTGATGCAGAGCCAAGGTGGAGAAGACTCACAACAATGAAAATGTCAATTCTCAGTCAAAGAACTCTTCTTCATAATGATTCAACCTAATAGGCATCAACTCGCCCTCAAGGTTTTTGAACCTTTAACCTTGCAAAATAACAAAAAATGTCCACCAAGGCCCTACAAAGACTCTCAACATTCATACAATGGCAATTTGAAAACAATCTCCAAGTTAGGTTCATTGAAATCTCCAAAACTCAACATTTTACCCATTTAACAAGAAGTTGTCCTTGTACCCCTATCATTAGTCCCAACACACTACCAGTATGCTTCTTCACTTTTTTATCAGTGTTATCTATCTCTGTAGTTACAAATCTTGCTTTCTTTACTCTCACATCTACAAGAACAGGACATTCTATTGTGCCCACCATAAGACTTTCACACAAACCCAGTGTCATTACCTCCTTTGTTGCTACATCAGTCCTTATATCTACTACCCATGTATTATGAGACCTATAATGGTTCCCAAAACTAGAATTTTTTATTTCCCTCACAACACTTACAGGATCCTTGCTCCCACACATGAATACTTTGGCTCTCCCTTTCACATCCTCTAGAAGTGGAGCCAAAACAAATGTATGGCTATCTTTCCTTATGGTATACTTATTTTCTTTCCCATATGCATGGCACACCTATCATGCTACCAGGGTCTTCCAAGGAGTATGTGATAGTAGTGCATTGGAAGAATGTCACAAATAGAACTATCCCTATACTCACTAGTCTAGAAATCTACAATAGCTTGCTCGTTTACTAACAAAGATTGACGATCACTTAACCAAAATACTTTGTAATGTAAGCCATGAGGGATTCTTTTCAAATTTAGTTTATTCACCATTTGACAAGAAACCATGTTTTAAGTTGAACCTGAATCCACTACCATCCTACATACTTTACCTTGCACCTTGCAATTGATTTTGAAGAGTGATTTCCTTTGTGGGGATTCTTTAGAGATTGGTGCCTTGAGAAATGTTCTCCTAATCATCAAACTCTCTCCAACTTCAAATGTAAGGTTCACCACAGGCGAGGTCACAATTTCTTCATGCTCATGCACTAGTTGATTCCTCCTCTCTCCACAATAGGAACTTGAGCCTTGCTTTATAGGTAACTTGAAGGCTAGATGTCCAGGCTGGTTACAAGTGTAGAATCTACCTGAGAACTGGTAGGAGCCTCTTCCTCCACTAAATCTATCCCTTCAACCTCTCCATCCACCTCTGGAATCAAATTGATCTTGGTCCTTCTTGTCATCTCCTCGAGTCTCATTTTTTGCCTTGAAATTAGGATTTAATCCTCTTCCTCTAGAAATGTTGCCTCTTCCTCTTGCTGCTTTGTATTGCCTTCTCTTCATTTTCTCCTCCACCCTAATTGTCATTTGATAAAATTCCTCTATAGTTCTAGGATTAGCCAAAACCAATTCATCTTGTATGTTTAACCTTAAACCACCAATACATCTAGCAATATTTTCACCTTCATTCTCATGATGACCAGATCTTAAACTCAATTTATAAAACTCCTCAGTATAAGACTTAATATCCATCTCCCTTTGTCTTAAATTTTTAAATTTAATATCAATTTATAAAACCCCTAAACAGCATCATTTCTTCAAGGGATTTCAATCCCAAACAGAATTAGGAGAAGATCAAATTAAACAAACAATTTTTTTACTAAACTTTTCATCAATTTATTTTCAAATTCACTTGATTTCTTAAGTTCTATAACACTCCAAGACAACATGCCAATTTCCCAAATCACCAAAATCATATTCTAGACCATTATCAACATCTAATTGATTGATCTTAACAAAAAAACCTGATCAAAGGCATTGAACCAACCAATACTTCAATATTCACCAAAACCTCCTTGATACAACTCACACTCCCCAAGGCTAATAGACATAAATTCTTACCTTCAAACTATTATCAGACTTACAAGAACCTCATAATCATCATGCTTCTAATAGAAGCAAACCAATAACATATTCACATAACTCTGAGTTATCAAATTTACTGATTTTCATAGTCATAACAACATTCTTCATCAAGATTCGACCCTTCTCTAAACATCAAATCAACAACCTTAACCTTTAAAATTTTCCCAAATAATTTAAATACCTTTTAAAACATTATTTAAGAAGTTACATCACAAATCTAATCACAAATACCACTGGCATCTGTTTTAACACTCATTTCATCAATTTCCTTGTATGTTAGCAAAGCCCTAAATCAGGTGATAGAACTCTACCATCTTTGCATCAACACAAGCTTGATATAGTTTTGGATACCCATTACAAATTATTTAGACATATCACAAAAACATTGCCACTTGTTTTGAGAGAAACATCAGAAAACTGATCTGATACACTGCGCCCAGCCACAAATTAGGCCAAATTTGCAAGGTGACTACCAGAAAATCATCTCCAAATCACTAACCAACCTTAAAAATTATTTTTTGATACCTCCAAAATCAAATTCCATCATTTTCAAGAGTTATTAGATCAACTAAAACATTTAAATATCAAAACCCTTGAATATAGGCTTTGCAAGTAAAATAATGAAGGTTTTTTGGAATATAACCTTCCACATCTTCTAAAAATGTTCCATATCTTCCAACACCTTTAAATACACCTGAAAAAATCATCTATACCCTTCTCAATCCATGGAATACTCTATTTCTTCATTGTGCATGACTGTAGCATCAAATTTTGGGTGGAAATCCTCAATTTTTGTGTGTACAAATAATTCATATGAGCATTCTTGCATTCCCCTATACCTACAATCATAAAGAAATTAAAAAAACCCTAACATTAACCTACTCCATCAATCTACTTGGCCTACATTGGTGGAGTAGTGATGAAATGCTTTATTAGACTCTCAAAACCACTATAAAAGAACTCTACCCGAGACATAGGAAATTGTCTTTTCTACTTTTGTTTCTTAAGAACTAACCTCCAAATTATTTGAAAAGGAATTTAACTTCTTCCTAACATATATCACACCAAAAATGTGTCTCTTTGAATTCTTGACTATCAATACACCGATGGAAATAAAGGAGAGAGTGTTGCTAACAAAATAACAAGAGTTTTCATTCAGAATCTAGTTACAAGAATACCAACCCCCTTTTTGGACGCCTTAAAATGTCTTCTATAACTTTTTCCCTCTTAGAAACTACCTTTTCTAACTTCTCATTAGTGCAAATACCCTTTTAGCTCTTAATCTTCTTTGATTTATGCTCTCTCTTGCTGCATAATTACATCATGATTACTTTTTAGCAACATTGTATTATTTCCATTTTTTATATTTTCACATCCTAGTGACTTATTTTATGACTTGATTACATTCAAATTAGCCATTACAAGGCCTTGACGAATCATTTTGGCTTGAACATTCAAATTGGATAAATTATCCTTTTGAAGGCATTACATGACATGGGTGCTCTTGCACCATGCTTTCACTCTTCTTTAACATTGTATATCTACTCCTTTTTATAACAAGAGATAAAAACTTTATTTTTTTAAATAGAAATACATTTCCATAGCATAGAGATATAGAGAGAAAATTAAATAAAGAGTTTAATGAATAACTAGATGATGATAGATGAAAAATTTCAATTACAATATAGCTTTTTACAAAGTCAACCTAATAACTAATGTGAAGTAATTGCATAACTAATAACTAGGAGCATCTACCAATTGCTTTAGCCTATCATGGAATTCCATAAGACCACATTTCTTTGAGGCATTTCTTCAAATAGTTTGTTCCCTTGTCTATGCTACAACATTTTTCATATATGTCTACCAAAGCATTTTATCAAATAGTTCATTGCCTTCTTGCTATGGCTAAAATCCTAAAACAGATGCTTGGAAAAAATCTATCAAAGCATAATAGTAAGCAATAGCATAGACAGGCCATTGAAATTTTTGAAAAAAATGTCTCAAAGAAAAGTGGTCTCATGGTGATGGAAATCCATGACAAGCCATAGACAAGGTAGTGAATTGTTTGAAAAATATGCCTCAAATAAAAGTAGTCTCATGGTGATGGACTGTCATGGTATTCCATCACCATGAGAACACATTTCTTAGAGGCATCTTTTCAAATAGTTCTCTACCTTGTCTATGGTATGACATTTTTCATACATATCTACTAGAGCATTTCATCAAACAGTTCACTGCCTTGCTGCTATGGCTAAAATCCTAAAGCTGGTGCTTTCAAAAAAGATATGGATGCTTGGAAAAAATCTATCAAAGCATAATAGTAAGCAACAAGCTATGGTCCATTTTTTTTTCACATGAAAATCAGCACGACTTTATTGGCATTTTTTTGCAAGTTTTAAAAGCATTTTTTGTTATTTTTTTAGTTTTTCCTGATCAGATGAGAATTTTCTAAGTGTTGTGGTGTCCAAGTAATGGCGTATGGAATTTGGTAGCCATTTTGTACTTTGGACCCTTAAGGGATTGATCCGGTTGAACATAGCTCAGAGCACTTCCACGTGTTTGGGTGTGAGAGAGGATCATTCCTAGTGTCAACGTACCCACCCAGATGCATTGGAACAGTTCGTTTGGTCACATGAGCTGTAGAACAAAAGTTGCACCACTTTGCAACTTTCAACTACTTGCATTTGACAACTTTTCCCTTGAGTGAAAATTCTCTAGCACAAGAAAATACATCCAAGATAGAAAAAACCAAAAAAGGTTATTGTAGAGGGGCCCAACTTGATCCTGTAGGTTTAAACGAGATATTTCTAAGCATCGTGGTGTCCGAGTAATGGCATGCTAAAGTTCGCAGCCATTTTGCACTTTGGACCCTTAAGGGAGTGATCCATTTGAATGTACCTCGGAGTGATTTCACATGTTTGAGTATGAGAGAGGATTGTGCCTAGCATAAACATACCCACCCAGAAGTTTTGGAATAATTCATTTGGTCACACGATCTACAGAATGAAAGTTGCACCACTTTGCAACTTTCAACTACTTGCATTTGACAACTTTTTCCCCAAGTGAAAATTCAATAGCATAGGAAAATGTGTCCAAGATAGAAAACACCGAGATAGGTTATTGTAGAGGGGCCCAACATGATCCTGTAGGATCAGAAAATAAGTTTCTAAGAGTCACGGTGTCTGAGTTATGGCATGCTGAAGTTCACAGTCATTTTGCAATTTAAACGCATAAGGGATCGATCTGGTTGAATGTAGCTCGAAGTGTTTCCGTGTGTTTGGGTATGAGAGAGGACCATTCCTAGTGTAAATGTACCCACCTGAATATTTTGGAATAGTTCTTTTGGTCACATGAGTTGCAAAATGAAAGTTGCACCCCTTTGCAACTTTCAACTACTTGCATTTGACAACTTTTCCCCCGAGTAGAAATTTTCCAGCACAGGAAAATGCATCCGAGCTAGAGAAAACTGAGAGAGGTTATTGTAGAGGGGCCCAATGTAATCCCATAGATTCATACATAGACTCCATAATCACCACTTTTTTCAGTAATATCCTGTTAAATATTGTTGCGCTTTTGAACATTGCATCGATTTCTATGAGGCATACGCTGCCCCTACCTTGTCAAACCCTAAACAATATGATTTTAGGGGTTATCTCAATGTTAGGAGTAGCGTATAATGAACCATTCCCAAGCCATACCAAAGCCCTTGATATTTTTTTCATTTCTCTAGAAAAATGAGTTATCTTATTCCTTGTTGATGCAAACCAAGGCTACCATGTCATGTGAATCTCCCATGTTCTTAATGACTTGGAAACCCTTACCACATTGATCTATTGGTAGGTTTGCTTTCTATTTCTCATATTGGTACAATAATTTGGAGATGTCTTCCTCTATAGCCTATTTTTTTAGCTCTCCCCACTTGGAGAAAACCATGGGTTCAAATTTGATGGTAGAAGACGCTTTTTTCTATGTGTTATGGTTTTCCATATGTCTTAGGAGAAGATGGGAGTTTTCCTACATAAAAATACCCTTTAAGACCATAGTCTCTACAACCCTTGTCTTGTCTCATATTTGGACCTTGATATTTGGAAAGGATTTATGTGAGGTGGATGATGAGGCTAAAGTGGATGGATCAATATAGGATGATGAATGTGAGGCAATATCATTGTTAGGCACTTGGAGTAGTTTTTGATATTTTTCTTCAAAGTTATGATAATAATGGAAAGGCCAAGGGTGAAGGGCACATAATGAACTAAGAGGGGGGATGAATTGGTAGATCCAAACGATTATAATTTTTAGTCTATGTTCAATCCTTTTAGGTCAAAACAACTTTTTCTTTTAAAATTTGTAAGAGGTTAGTCTCTAATGCCTTGAATGAGTCAAATTCACATGCATGAGTAGGTTGGTTTTTTATGATTGAATTTAATGAAGAATGAGTTGAGACGTTAGGGTTTTGTTACCTTTTAGGTCTCTTCTACCAGATTTTTGAGCTTTCATGACAGTCAGATGTCCTACAAGCTTTCAAATGGAAGACTACAAAGAAGTTAATGTCATTTCTCACACTTCTACATGTAATTTCCATCATCAAAAAGGGTATTGCAATGTCCACACTCATTGCTTTATAGTTTAAATGCCTTAAAAATATTGTTGTAGGATAGTTTCACATGGAAATGCATATATGATGAGTAAAGGAAGTATGGGAAAGCTTATGCAACCCTAGAGATCATCATTTTCAGTTAGTCTTCTACATTTTCAAGGAATAAAACTATAGCCAAGGATTAATAAATCGTGGACATCATTTAGCAAGGACGGTGCAACAGTAAATGATGTAGTTTCTATAAGTGGTAATGCAGATGATGCCCTTTTTGGATATCCTTTCTTTAAGGTTGGTCACTTCCTTATTATCAGGGTATTGAAAAAATTGAATTTAGGAGAGCTCGAATTGGATAGGAAACAATAAAATGTATTGTCAATTGACAGTGTCAAGGGAAGTGAGGTATGAAGACATTCATCATTTCATCAAAAGATGATAGATTTTAAGGAAGGTTATTCATTAAGACAAGCATCATGAATGTATGAACACAAGGGAATAGTGAAGGATAATTGTACATGGCAATGTGAAAATGAAAAGCACATAGTAGAAATGAGTAGTGATCAGTAGTTAAATACAATGAGTGTATGATTATAAAGTGCTTGACAATCAAATTCACTCACCATAGTCAATGTCCTATGACTATCAATTCTATGTCAGTCAGTGTCTCTAGACTCCAAGAGCTATTGTTGTGTATGCAACAATAGGTCCTTATGAATGTGGAGTCTTCAATTAACTCTTTATATTTATGGTTTATCCTCAATGGCAGTCTTAACGGGTTGTATACTCTTGATGATCTTCTTATGGTTGTGAGAAATAGGACTGTCATCAATGAATGCTTCAATATGGTCATGGATTATGTGTACACATGTTAGTTTACATAGTCATAATCAATAAGCACCATGGAAAGGATAATCATAGAAGGGGGCAGTCAAATAAGGAAGGGTCAATATTTAATAGTTTGGAGGTCAGTAGGTGAGTTTTGAGGAATTCAATGAAGACAACTTTAAATTTAAACCATGAATCATTACAAAGAATTTTAATTTCAATATACACATTTAATTGAGGCATATGTTAAGGAATAGACACATTTGCATGTATTAATTTCTCATGATTTTAATATATCAAAAATATACTAAGTCATTGACAAATATTATAATAGTGATGGAAGAACATCTTGTTAATCTTTCCATTTGTCAATACATGTAGGGAAATAATCCTCTCATTTCCAACACAAATCATGAAATATATTGTACTTGAGAAGAAACAAAAGGAGTTGTTGCCTAGTTTCATTTTCCATTCCACCTCAGCTGGCCTAACTATTTGCATTCCAAAATGGTTCAAAACATGTACATCCCCTACTCTCTATGAAACACATGGGTAGTAGCCTCTAGATGTGGTCCACAAAAAACCTACAAAAGCCTCTCAATATTAAACATAGACACATAAAAATAATTAAAACATAAATAACTAAATAATGTCAGGCATACAACTGACAAGACCTACTATCACCTTCATGCATACTAGATAAGGAGGTTGATCGAAGTTCCTACAATGGTGATGTTCCCTTTGCTACTTTATCATCTCTCTATGACCCTACATATATATTTCAAATATATCATTTAGCGGCTTATATAAAAAATGTAGCATATAATAATACGATAAATCTAGAAGATGGAAAAGAAATTGAAGATTGACAAATAGAAAATGCACCAGCATCTGATGTTTCTCATACCACTGAACACTTGCACTAGCAACTCATGTTGTTCTTTTCTTATATACTTTGACAAACTTCAGTATTACCTACAGTCACAATCAGAAATGGATCAATGACAGTTGTAAATGTATATGAAATCAAACAGTAATGGTGAAAAAGCCTTATTGCAAGGTGTTGGTCCAAAAGAGTGATCAATAACATGGATTTACAAATTAAATGTGCATAATTACAAATCAATCCAGGGAACCATATGGTTCTTCTCTACTCTTTATTGTGTCGAGTATTGCCTTGTGGTCAGACTCACACACTTTCCACAAGTTCTTGTTCGCAGGTCTACCCTTATATTTGATCAAATGAACGTTGGTGGTGATGAAAAGGTTCGAATAATGAATAATTTTTTGATGCATGTCGAAGTCCTCAAACAACCAAACTGCAAAATTCTTAACTGAATACCTTCGAAGCCATGTTCTAGTAACAACCACCAAACATATAGGATATTCTATGTTTTCTCCATCTATAACTAGGGACTCCAATTTATTTTTGGCCTCAATACAATGACACAGGTAACGATTTGTACCCTCTTCATTGTCTTCATTTGCAATCATCGCATAAATGTGCCCTACATTGATATGTTCATCTTGTTAGATTTATTACTTGAGCAACATAATAAAACTTGTAAGTAAGATATATTACCTAGTTCTAGTAGGTCCAATACATGATCAAAGTCAATGGATGATTGCATCTTCATGATTTGTAGAGCTGTCGGGAGCTGATAAGTGTCAAGTGGGGTTAGACTTCTTACGGACCATTCGTAAACCCACTTTGTTGACTCACAATCATTCCATGATTGAAGTGTACATACTTAACAAAAGCATGCCATCTTCCTTGTATGGATAGTCCATGTACCTACATTGGATCTTCTAAAAGAGTGTACCTCGCTCGATCCTGTTAGTGTACAACAATCCTCATATTTTGTAATGTTATTATCATCTACTAAATGAAAAAATCTATGAACTAAAGAATTACCTTCACTACCTGGACCCATTGAACCATTGCACCACTAGACAATTGATCTTGCATCTGCCAACTTTACACTGTTTACATGTACTTTAATGCTTCTCGTGCTAGGGCTCTTTTGATACATGCACCTACTCCATCATGCTCCCCCTTTCCATGCCCAACCTCTGAGAAGTTCCACATATGTTGAACACCACTAATCCTATGCATCCTGATCAACCAGTAAAACATTTTGGCATTCTTGAATTGTGATGTACAATTATCTGACCATATGATATGCTAACTAAATAATATGCCCCTCCTAGCGAGATCAACATAGAACATCTGAAAGAAACCTTGAACAAACTCTATGGAATGTGTGTGATCATCATTGATGTAAAAGTGACACTCCCTCAATACTTTCCTATTTTACTCTGTACTATCATTTGCATGAAAGAATTCTATATGCACAAATATAGCAACTTGCATGAAGTTGTAGTGTGTATTTCTCAGCAAATTCGACAACTGAAACGATATGACGAAGTGGAAATGTGTCCTTGCATAAATTGAACTATGAGTCCAACCATTGTGCTCTATGTGTATGCCTTGCATAATCATAGACCACTTGATCACAAAATATTCCCATAAGCTGATACACTGGAATCTTATCACTGACCAATTCACACTTCTTTGCTTCTTTCCCATCTTTTAGACTATATGCCACTATCTTATATTTGCCAAATTCCACAATTTTGTCTCCAATTGTGTGTGTGCTAGCCATGTGTTGGCGAATTGGAGAATTTTGCATGCCACCACAATGATCACATATGCCATCCAAACATGAGTTTTTGTAAAAAATTTAACCATCCTCTCTTTCACATAAAATGGAAGACGAAAATTTCCTTGATGATTTAGGTGGAGGCATTATGTTACATTCCTGCAAAAATTGTTAGTATGCATATCTACACATATACGTTGATGAACATCATAATGGTTAGAAAAATAAATATGAACCCTACAACAACAAGTAGTGCCTGTGTGATTTATTTTTACATAAAAAGGTTTTAGCTTTTCAAAATACCTTTGATATATTTTAATTTTAGGAAACTTTTGTACAAAATCAGCAAAAAATTGGGTTTGAGTGGTATCCAAATAATGCATTGGTTGTGGCTCACGGTTTTTACTACCAATTTTCATTCTTACAACTTCTCTTTGATTAGGAGAGGTCCTTATGTTATCCTTCCAATAATTCACAATTAAAGATCTCAAGCCTTGAGCAATTCTTATGTCTTTTCATGGCACTCTACCTGAAAATGCCCATAACTCATTGCTATTTGGATCCTCCACTCTTTCACGCCTTCCTTTGGTTCTCATTAGAGATGATCTACTTATTTTCAAATACTTGCTTACCTTTTTAAGGTTCACCTTGTTCCTTGTTTGACTACTTAGCAGTGTTTTTTTCATCACACATCGTGTGGCACAACTATCCTTTGTGTGTGAGGTGGAACCCATGCTCTCGTATGCACTCGTCAAGTTCTTTACAATGGAATTTTTACTTGATTCATTCATAACTCTTAGCCCAAGAGCCTTCATGGTGGGACTAAATTTGAGTTGCCTCATCATTTCAACAAATAGTTGGCATCTTCCACCCTCACTTAGCTTTGCAAAAAAAAGTTCCATATCCTTTATGCATATCTTTGACATGTAGGTTTTGGAATATTATTAGGCATCCATTTTAAAACATTGGAATCAATATCAATCAAAAATAAAGGTTTTCTATGCAAAACTCTAGGGGGAGTTCTCAAATGTAAATTTGTGTCAATATTGGGAAGGTCAACAACATTGGGGATAGATAGTGTACCTTCAATTGGAGGTGTAGTTGATGACATACCCTGAGATTGACATGTAAATGATGTTGTACCTCCAACTTGAGATGTCATTTTTGGAGTTCCTTCAAATAGAGATGTGTTTGCTGATATACTTTCAAAACACAATATTTTTGATGGTGTCTCTTCAATTGGAGATGTGATTTTCGATGTACCTGAAAAACCACATGTTGTTGTCAATGTGTCTTCAACTGGAGATTTTCACTGAGCTTCACCTATGGTTGATGATGTGCCCCCAAATTTTGTATCCATTCATGTCCTTCCATGAAATTTCCTCATTCGTGCTCTTTGTTTTTCCAATTTGACATCTCTCTTAGATTGCACTAGAATTTGTGGTTCTATAGGCTGCAATTCCTTTTCTTCACGAGCTACATTTTTTGGTTCTCTTCTCCTTGCATTTTTAACTGCACGTTCTTCTGGTGTTAGAGGCTTTAGTCATTTTCTCAACATGACCTTGAATGCTATATGTCCACAAACACACATAGAACAAAAGTAAGTAATGCATTTTACAAAAATATTGATCGAGAGAGGGGTGGAAACCATTCAATACAAAATATCAATGAGAATCAACTAGATTCCAAAGCAAAATCAGATGTTCAACTGAAAATCCCAACTTCTACCAACCTTCAACTTGTACCATAGGTAACCCGGTTCAAGGGCCTTTTCACCAAGATTTTCCAAAACACTTGACAAACTCAGGGATGATTAAGATAATAATTTACAAGTTATAAAACATAGGTAAACCCTAGCATCAACTCCTTTGGACCAAAATTGACTTCCAATAGACCCACCTTGGAAAATGCTATTGAATTGGCCTAATTTACAAAGAGAGTACATTTTAAACACTACATATTTACTCAAAATTCTCAAACAAAAGTATTTTATGTGCCAAAACCTCCAATTTCCTTATTTGTTTCTAGGTCCAATACCTCTAGACCCCTAATACACTAAACCCTCTATTTCAAGCAAAATACTTTGGGTTTTAATGAAACTCCTATCTCTCGGACCTTCCAGACCCATAGAAAGCACCAAACACACTTACCAGACCCTGCACATGGTGAATAATGCATTACATGGACAGTCCTTCCCACATTTTATCAAAACACCACTTCAAGCCCTAATTTTTACCATGAAAAGACCCTACTACAATCCTCGAATATTATCCCAAACACACCAACCTTTACCCCACAACATTATAAGTAGGTTAGGAATGTATTTTAAAAGTTAGAGGACCCATTACACAAGTTACAGTAGGCAGAGAAAGCGTAATGGGATGAATTACATAATGAAACCCCTTAATCCAAGAACAGTGTGAAAGTAGGTTGCAATAGTAAAAACAATATAAATTTTTCTATAAAAAAAGTTACAACCTATAAATATATGTAAATGAAAGCTAATTAATCAATCTACAACATCCAATGGGTTTCATATCATCTTAGAATTCGTACAAATAATACAACAACAAGAAAAGTGAGAAACTGGTAAATTTCTAGAATTTAATAGTGTTCTTCTTGATAAAAAATGGGGTACAAATCAAAAAACAACCTCTCCTTCAAGGCATTGAAGGTTGTTAAAAATATTTTGATTTCATTCTAGTTCCCTTGAACTTTGCAACTTTTGCATCTTTTAGCAACTTTTTTACCACATTTAGCCAAATTGCAAGCTATGACACAACTGAACTCCCTTAGCTCAAAATACATTATAAAATAGTCTAATTGACCTTACTGAACACAATATAATCAATATTAACTAAAATCCTATCATTTGACCATGCTTGAACTAAAGATGACATTTTTGACAAAATTGAGCTTACAAGGTGCTCCCGCACCTGAGGCCTAGAACATTGATTTTGAAGTTGTGTCTTTTGACTAGCATTATTGAACTTGAACTTTATAAAGGTTATGATGAAAAATTCACAGATGAGAGTTTCTAGTAATATTGAGTTTATTTCATTCTGTTAAGAGTGAATTTTGTATGAATACAATAATTCGAGCAATAGACTTACATATGGTGGGTTTCGTTAAAATCTTCCAGAGGTTTAGAATGGTAGTCTTCTTGAAAAGCATATCTTGTTATTTATGGATGATCTTTCTTTTGCTTTAGATGTGAATTGGTCTAATTGAGGTTTTTGATATTGAAGAGTGTTTGAAATTGATCTAGTTATGATTGTTGAAGGTTTTGTTTGCCTGCTCTGCATCACAAACCTAGGGTATAAATTTTTGCCACCTAAATGAAAACTAGAGACTCTTGTGTTTATTTTTCTCTAAACCAATTTTTTGATTTTCAACAAAGTCATGAAGAATATGGATTCAAGGAAGGGTTTGTGATGTTATATCTTATAATTATTCAGTATTTCTTTGGCAATGAATTAACTTAGAAAGACAATAAGCATTCTCAACTATGTCAACTCACTTGAATTTATCTAAGCACATGTGATGAAGCTGAATTCTTTATGGAACAAAAAAAATAATGGACACTTGCATTAAAATTGATGAAAGCTATTAGGTTTTCTAAATTAGTTGAAAAAAGAATCAAATATGGTGAATTCCACAAGCCATGCTAGAAATGGACTACTATAAGAAATGCAAATAGAATTCATAAATAAATTTATATTAAGTAAATGTCATGTTTTTATTTCTTTCTTCAAACTCATAAAAATTGTATTTTTTATGCAAATCTCATCTAATTCAATGCTGAATTCTAAATCCAATTGTTATGATTAATAAAATCATTAAGGAAATTTAGTTTATATTGTCAAAAAAAAAAAAAAACTAGATAAAAACATTTCAATTTACCAAAATGAATATATTACCTTAGATAATGTAATGTGATGTAGAAATTTTAAAATGTCTTCTTCTATGTTGTCTACCATGCAAATTGCTAGTAAAAAGGTGATGGATAAAACATAGATTATTACAATATGAAGTCAACTACATAAAAAATGTGTTTTTGACTTGGATAAAGCATTGAACCAGACAAATATAGGAGAATGTGGGCTTGAATCATGGGGTCAAGTCTTATTTTTACCATTTGAAGGTAAAACAAATTGGGATAGAGATAGAGGGAATGAGAGACAGAGAGGGAGTGAGAGAGAGGGAGTGGGAGAGAGAGAGAGGGGGAGGGAGACACCTAAGAGAAGGAGTGGGATTCAAATTGGGAGAGGGGATGGGAAGGAGAAACCTAAGAAAGTAGGGTGGGAGGTAAGTGAGGTCTGATAGAGAGGGATTGTGAGATAAGTGAGGCCTAATCTCTCAACCCCTATACCTTGTCAACCCTCAACCATTAAACCCTAATCCATCAACCCTTAACCCTTCAACCCTAATCCCTCGACCCCTATACCCTCTTAATCCCTCAACCCCTCAACCCTTAAACCCTAATACCTCAACCCACATACCCTCTTAATCCCTCAAACCTCAAACCCTAATCCCTCAACACCTCTACAATCTTAATCCCTCAACCCTTAACCCTCAACCCTCAACCCTTAAACCCTAATCCCTCAAATCATTTACCCTCTTAATACATCAACTCTCAACCCTCAACCCTCAACCCTCAACCCTTAAACCCTAATCCCTCAACCCCTATACCCTCTTAATCCCTCAACCCTCAACCCTTAACCCTTAAAACCTAGTCCCTCAACCCCCATACCCTCTTGATCCCTAAACCCTCAACCCTTCAACCCTAATCCCTCAACCCCTATACCCTCTTAATCCCTCAACCCTCAACCCTTAAACCCTAATCCCTCAATCCCTATACCCTCTTAAATCCCCAACACTCAACTCTCAAGCCTTAAATGCTAATCCCTCAACCCCCATACCCTCTTAATCCCTCAACCCTCAACCCTTAAACACTAATCCCTCAACACCTATAATTTCTTAATCCCTCAACCCTCAACCCTCAAACCTTAATCCCTCAACCCTTAACCCTCCAACCCTAATCCCTCAACCCCTATACCATCTTAATCCCTCAAACCTTAACCCTTAAACCCTAATCCATAAACCTCCATACCTTCTTAATCCCTCAACCCTCAAACCCTAATACCTCAACCCCTCTTAAATATTAATCCATCAAACCTTAACCCTTCAACCCTAATCCCTCAACCCCTATACCCTCTTAATCCCTCAACCCCTCAACCCTTAAACCCTAATCCATCAATGCCCATACCCTCTTAATCCCTCAACCCCTTTACCCTCTTAATACCTCAACCCTCAACCATCAACCCCCATATCCTCTTAATCCCTCAACCCTTAACACTCAACCCTTAAACCCTAATCCCTCAACCCCCATACCCTCTTAATCCCTCAATAATCAAAACCTAATCCCTCAACCCTCCCTCAACCCTTAAAACCTAATCCCTCAACCCCTTTACCCTCTTAATACCTCAACCCTCAGCCCTCAACCCTTAAACACTAATCCCTCAAACCTTATACCCTCTTAATCCCTCAACCCTCAACCCTCAATCCCTAATCCCTCAACCCTTAACCCTTCAACCCTAATCCCTCGACCCCTATACCCTTTTAATCCCTCAACCATCAAACCTTAATCCTTCAACTCCAATATAATCTTAGTCCCTCAACCCTTAACCCTTCAACCCTAATCCCTCGACCCCTATATCCTCTTAATCGCTCATACCCTCAACCCTCAACCCTCAGCCCATAAACCCTAATCCCTCAACCCCCATACCCTCTTAATCCCTCAAACCTCAAACCCTAATCCATCAACCCCTCTACAATCTTATTCTCTCAAACCTTAACCCTCAACCCTCAACCCTTAAACCCTAATTCCTCAACCCCTTTACCCTCTTAATACCTCAACCCTCAACCCTCAACCCTTAAACCCTAATCCCTCAACTCTCAACCCTTAACCCTTAAACCCTAATCCCTCAACCCCTATACCCTCTTAATCCATCAACCCTCAACCCTTCAAACCTAATCCCTCAACCCTCAACCCTTAAACCCTAATCCCTCAACCCTCATACCCTCTTAATCCCCTAACCCTCAACTCTCAATCCTTAAACGCAAATCCCTCAACCTCCATACCCTCTTAATCTCTCAACCCTCAACCTTTAACCCTTAACCCCTATTCCCTCAACCCCTATACCCTCTTCATACCTCAACCCTCAACCCTCAACCCTCAACCCTTAAACCCTAAACCCTCAACTTCTATACCCTCTTAATCCCTCAATGTTCAACCCTCAAATGCTAATCCGTCAACCCTTACCCCTTCAACCCTAATCCCTCAACCCTTAACCCTTAAAGTTGAATCCATCAACCCCTATACCTTCTTAATCCCTCAAGCCCCAACAATCTTAATCCCTCAACACTTAACCCTTCAACCCTAATCCCTCGACCCATATACTCTCTTAATCTCTCTACCCCTCAACCCTAATCCCTCAACCCCCATACCCTCTTAATCGCTCAACCCTCAAACCCTAAGCCCTCAACCCTTAACCCTCAACTTAGACCCTTAAACAATAATCCCTCAACCCCTTTACCCTCTTAATAGCTCAACCCTCAACCCTTAAACCCTAATCCCTTAACCCCTATACCCTCTTATTCCCTCAACCCTCAACCCTCAAACCCTAATCCCTCAACCCCTCTACAGTATTAATCCCTCAACCCCTATACCATTTTAATCCCTCCACCCCTCAACCCTCAAACCTTATACCATAATCCATCAACCCCCACACCCTCTTAATCCCTCAACCCTCAAACCCTAATCCATCAACCCCTTTAAAATCATAATCCCTCAACTCTTAACCCTTCAACCCTAATCCCTCAACCCCTATACCCTCTTAATCCCTAAACCCCTCAACCCTAATCCATCGACACCCATACCCTCTTAATCCCTTAACCCTCAAACCCTAATCCATAAACCCCTCTACAATATTTATCCCTCAACCCTTAACCCTCAACCATCAACCCCTTTACCCTCTTATTACTCAACCCTCAACCCCTATATCGTCAACCCCTATACCCTCTTAATCCCTCAACCCTTAACCCTTAGCCCTTAAACTGTAATCCCTCAACCCCCATACCCTCTCAATCCCTCAACCCTCAACCCTCAAGCCTAAAACTCTAATCCCTAAACCCTTAACCCTTAACCCCTAATCTCTCAACCCCTTTAGCTTCTTAATCCCTCAACCCCTATACCCTTTTAATCCTTCAACCCTTAACCCTCAATCCTTAAACCCTAATCCCTTAACCCTTATACCTTCTTAATATTTCAACCCTCAACCCTTAACCCTTAAACCCTTATCCATCAACCCCCATACCCTCTTAATCCATCAACTTTCAACCATAAAACCCTAATCGCTCAACCCCTATACCCTCTTAATCCCTCAACCCTCAACCCTTAACTCTTATACCTTAATCCCTCAACCCTCAACCCTCAACCCTTAACCCTTAATCCCTAAAACCTCTAGTTGAGAGAGAGAGAGAGGGAGAGGTGGTGGGAGGGACATGCTTGAAAGAGAAGGATAGGGAGAGGGAGGGAGAGAGAGAGAGGGAGAGGGTGTAGGAGGGGGAGACTTGACAGAGAGAGAAAGTAAGATGGGGTAGGGAAAATATACTTTAGAGAGATAAAGAGGGAGATAGGGTGGGAAGGAGATAAATTAGAGAGAGGGAGAGAGAAAAAGTGGGAGAGAGATAGAGGGAGTGAGAGAGAGGGAGAGATAGAAAGTGGGAGAGAGAGAGACAAAGTGGGAGAGAGAGAGGGAGAGACATAGAGACAAAGATAGAGACTTGAGAGATGGAGAGGGGGTGGGAGGGAGAGGGAGTACGCAGGGTAGAGGGATTCGAGAGAGATGGAGGGGGTGGGGGGAGATACATAAGATAGAGGGAGAGAGAGATAGTGGGAGGGGTTGGGAGGGATATATTTGAGAGAGAGGGAGAGAGAGAGGGAGAGATATAGAGAGAGTGAGAGAGAGAGAGGATGTGGGAGATATATAGAGGGAGTGAGGTAGAGAGACAAAGAGAGGCCTGAAAGAGGGAAAGGGGGTAGAAGGGAGAGACTTGAGAGACAAAGAGGGAGGGAGAGTGGGAGGGATAGACTTGAGAGAGAGAGAGAGGGAGACAGAGTGGGAGAGATATAGAGGGAATGAGAGCAAGAGGGACTTGAGAGAGAGAGGGAGAGATGGTGGGAGGGAGATACTTCAAAGATATGGAGAGGTAAATGAAGACAAATAGAGGGAGTGGGACAGGGAGGGAATGGAAGAGAAATAAAGGGAGTGACTATGAGAGGGAGAGGGTGTAAGAGGGGGAGACTTGACAAAGAGAGAGAGGGAGAGGGGGTAGGAAAAATATACTTGAGAGAGAGAGAGAGGGAGAGGGGGTGGGAGGGAGAGACCTAAGAGAGAGGGAGAGAGATAGAGTGGGAGAGAGTGAGAGAGAGAGAGTATGAGAGTGATCGAGGGGGGTGGAGATACTTGAGAGAGAGATGGAGAGAGATAGAGTGAGTGAGAGAGACGGAGTGGGAGAGAGATAGAGGGAGTGAGTGATAGAGCTAAGAGAGGGAGAGGGGGTAGGATGGAGAGACTTGAGAGAGAGAGACAAAGAGAGAAAGATGAAGTGAGAGAGATAAAAACACCAAAGAGGGACAGTGTGAAAAGGGGGTTGGAGTGAGAGATTTATTTAGATACTTTAGTGGGAGAGAAAGAGACCTGATAAATGGGATTGGAGTAAGAGACTAGTCTAGGTCACATGGGAGGAGTGAGACCTAAGAGATAGAGACTTCAGAGGGATAAAAATTTATCTAGTTATGGTAATGAGTTAGAGAAGGTATGAAAGGTAAAACCTCGCCTATCCATCTACAATCATAAACTATGCACTCTAAGCATTATCAAAGTTGTTCGCCAAAGAGGGGAAATTCTAGTTATGTGCAGAGCAGGACATTTGGCGCTCACCAAATGTCTTGCTTTGGATGTGTTAATTAACAAGATTTGCTAAATTTTCTCATATTTTTTCATCCATGCTCCCTATCTCATTTACACATCTTTCAATGCAAGTTTATAAAAAAACCATGATAGCATTAACCTCTTTGTTAGCTATATAAATATATAATTATTTTTTCATTTTGATTTAGTTAAGGTTTTGATCCATGGCTTCTATTGTAAATGCCTTCGTTTTTGGTCAAAAACCAACATGTGCTAGGTTTAGGATAGATTTTTACACGTTCATCGAAATGTGAAAAAAATTACATTTTTTGAAACTAGATTCCATTCTACACATGATGAAAAAAATAAAATCAATTTTTGATTAGTTTGCAAAAAAAATGGGGGGGAGCACGCTCAAATTTTAGCAGGATGTGCCCACTTTGAAAATTCATAAAATTTTATATATTCATTAAAAAAATTATCTAAAAGAAGGAGGATAAACTAAATGGTGTTAGCTAATTTCACACCATTGGTATTTTTGAAATCCTAAAAGAACATTAACCAAAAAGTGGGGAGCCCTCAGGCGCTATGCTATTCTTTTTGATAAAAACAAGACCTATTTTGGGCCCCCCAATTTTGGAGACCCTTAATCTTCATTAATTCCAAAAGCCAATAGTAGCTTAGAAACTAGACTCAGAGCACTTCAACTTTTGTTGTTTCCAAATCTTAAAATTTTGAGCGTAACTATCTTCATTTTCTTGTGCAAATCAGATTTTTCAGATTTTAGAAGAAAAAAATGGCATCTTAAGAGCCAAAATTGTGTCACATATTGGTGCACTTACCCTTAGGTCAATCCTTTAGGTGTCTATTGCAATGGTAATCTATTGACCTTCTATCTTATCATTGAAAAAGTTTGTCATCAGTCAAACTATGTTGTCTCTGTGTGTATACCGTAAGCAAGACTAATCTATTGATCAACTCTTGAGACCCCTAAGATAGGACTTTAAGTTAATCTCTTGGTCATAAATTTGAAAATACCAAGAATATTTATAAAAAATTTCAAAATACCAAAAAAACAGCTTCAAAACATTTAAAAAAACCCAAAATGGTGCACCTATCTCATCTCTCTTTCACCCATAATAATCATCACTAATAATAAATCAATCGTCATCTTCATCCTCTGGTAAGTTAGCCAGAAGCAAGTTTAGTAGTTTCAAAAAAGAACACCTAATTGTCAAAGTCTCAAGTCTAGATAAGTGAGTCAACAAGTTTATCAACTAAGAGTATCAATAGCTTATCATCCAATTAGTCTCATTAAAACAATAATCACAACATGTCCTAGGAATGCAACCTTCCTAGGATGGACATCAACATCAGATATCACCATAGTTTAGTCTTGGCTAGCGGTACAAATAACATTAGCCTGTTTGTTTAATTTATCTTGGTTTTTTAGACTTATCTTATTTTGCATTCATTCCAAGGACCTCTCGATGATGTCTAAATAGAAAGATTTATAGAGAAAGGAATGTGGCAACTATCATTATCTTTTTATCTATTGTGCTTGTTGGATATTCTTGTAAAATAACTTCATCATGTGTGCTTTGTTTTGTTTGTGGGGAGGATGTTTTAGGTGTCTTGTTGACCACATAAGAAGGCTTGCCTTTTTACGTTTTGGTCTGAGATGTCTAGAATATCTTAAATGCATTTTGAATAAAATTTTGTTTCTCAAGTGTGAACAAGATTTCTCCTATTTTTCTGATGAGTCAAAGTCCATTACACTAGGTGCAACACCATCGTAGTTCTTTATAACTTGATGCATCGTACCTATGTGTGTTATCAAACATAAAGAATGGTATGCTCTTCATTTCTCCTATACCTGGATAAGAAATACATGATCATCATTCATCATCATATCCAATAAAGTCTCGATGACTAATGGACTTGTTGGACTTCTGCATTTTCTTGGATTTAAGGGTTGATCCCTCTCATTCTTCTATCCTCTTTCATGCTAACAATGCATCCATCCTACATCCACACTCTCATCTTAAATAATCCTGTTATATCATCATAGGATAAAACATCACCCATCTCATCCATCTCACATGCATTGCATAATCATTTAAAATGTTTAAAATAATATAGATTTGTTATTCTAAGCATCTTCCAAACATATCATTTGTATTATCATGTAAGTTGTTTAGGATAATATATATTTTTTATTCTAAGCATCTGGAAAAACCATTTCATATAGATCAGTTAGTCATAAACCATCCATACATCCATTTTGAACCTCTTTGTTGCTAGATCGACCTAAAATTGAATATTTTTGCTCAATCTGTCGAGGGGGCAATGTACTAATGTACTTATTTCTGTTGAGGCATCTAGAAAAATCAGATTTTTTTTTTAATTTCAATATGAGTGGCATCATTCTTTGAACCAATGCAACCAGTACATTGCTTCAAAGAGGGGCAAAATGGATACATGCAAAATTAACATCTTATTTAATCATATTCTCCTTAATTAAATAAATCAAGTTTATTTAATTAATCTCTAAAGTCCTCCATCAAAATTAAATAAATTCATCATTAACACTAACATCATCCCCTTTAGCTAGATAAATCAAAATATTTATTTAAATAGGTCTAAATTGTTTTCTATCTGCTTTTGATTTATTTTAACCCATAAATATAAATATAATTGGTCAAATTGCCTAATCCCTCATTAAGTTAATCCAATGACGATTAATTTAATCTAAACTCATGTCCCATCCTATAGCTTTTTCCACTTGCACAATAAATCATTTATTTTGATTTTGTGGACATACAAAATTAACATCATAATAAAACAAGTTTATTTGTATAATCTCCTAAGGTGATATCTTTAATTAAATAAATAATTTTTATTTAATTATCTCCTAAAGTTTCCTAATTTAATTAAATCAAATATATTTAATTAAATTATTAATGATAATTATATCCTCTCATCTTGATTTATTTTAACCCAAAAATTTAAGTCAAAGTGTCACAATCAACTAATCACTACCTTAATTAATCAAATCCATGATTAATGCTAAGCCTAACCCATGTCCCATCCTCTAGCTTTTCCCACTTGCACAATGAATCATTTATTTTGATTTATTAAAAGCCCTATTTTCCTCACAAGGCATATTCCCAAGGAATATGCCCTCATTAACTCCCTTTGTTTCACTTTTTTCTCCTAACAAATTTCCCCCCAAATCCTTCAACTACATGCATTTAATGTCATTTTGAAATTTTAAATGGGAACATTGGCTAGAACTTGCACAATCATGGCCCATTCACATTGTGACAAGTGGCTCTTTGATATTTGTTGGGGGATAAGTCCCACATTCTTCAAAAACGTCTCTTATCTCTTCAAACTCACCTATAAATTCAAGGCTTCTCCCCTTCGAACACACAACACAATCTCATGCAAAGTTACTCTCTTCATTTGAGAGATAATTTTGTCCATCATCATAGTATCATATTTTCATCATTTAGCTTGGTAAGGATTGGGAAAGGGCTACCTTCTACATAGAAAGTAGCACCAATCCACCATAGAATAGGTATCTAATATGTTTTATTTTTTCTTTTAACTAGGTTAGTTTGTTATGTCATTTATCAAGTATGTTGGATAATTCTATGGAGATGTTGATTATTTGTCTTGTTTAGAATACTAACCATACCAAAGCGGGTGTGTGTGTTGAAGGTTTTCTAACAAATTTTAGATTTCACCATCTAGAAAATGATGCTAGAAGGAGGGCTCCCACTATAGTCTATTCACCATAAATAAAAGTGGTTTTTTTGGTTTGTTTAAGAATCATTGTTAATGCTTCACATTATCCATAATCTAGATTGTATGTTTAGATTTTTGGCTGCAAGCATTTGGAACCTTTCATAGGAAAAACAATGCATTTAATAATTTTTTCCTCTTTTCCATGTAGCTTTGTTTGTCTAGTTCATTAATGCGCTTGATCTCTTTTTTCTGTCATGGAAATTTTCCTTTATCTTCCTTTAGGCGCATAATATTGGTGGGCTATGTAATTTTATCTTCAATAAACATATTCATGCTTCTTTTTTTGTTTAAAGAGAGAAAATAAAAGTTTGGGTGGCATATCTTCAATAATTTTTTGTTTATTGCATGAATCTCTATGTAATCTTAGATCATTAGACATAATGTACATAGTGGATTGTGTAGAAATGTAGTGCCTAGGTTAACTGAATGGATAATAGTGTTGCCAATGTTGTGTAGATCAAATACATGTAGTGGTATTTAATAGAACTTTTATTTCACTGCATCAAATTAGATACAACAAATATGGCTTTCCAATATTCTATTGTTCATTTATAACTACTGCCAAATCATTATCGTTGTCTTATTATAGGTGGGTAATCAATATTTACATACTGATGTATTAATCAAAATAATCTTTACATCCAATCAAGGTAGTCGAATAGAAGCCCCATCATTATCTACTCATCGTGGCTAGGATTTGAGCGCTTCCATCCCACTTCCTAACCTATTCTATGTAGCTTCAACTTTTCCACCTATAGCTTTACCCTTTTTTGTTGCAACCATCTGCATAAAACATACTAGCTGCATTGGTAATAGACCAATGGTTGTATCAGGTAAATACTATTACTAATGAACAGTAAAGAGAGGCGCAAATCAATGAATGGTAATTAGCATTCTCTGGAATGAATCTCCCCAAGAATTTATGGCTCATCTGCTAGCACTCACATATGCCTGGAAAGTAGATGTATTGGCATTTTTGAGAGGGACATGTGCTTCTAGGTGCTGGAACAACCTACATGGAGTCCTGATCTAATAAATAGAGGTGGCGTATAAGGCAACATCTTTCTTTTACATCTGAATTTTTTGTAGATCACTGTCCCAATTGTTTGTATGCATACTTTGTATTCCTAAGATCATAGGTATGTATAGTTTGTGTGTCTTGTCTATTATTATAGAGGTCTTTAAGAAATTCTATCAAAAAATCCAGCATAGTTGATCTATGCTTCCCCATCTTGCATACATGTCTGTTGTCTTCAAATTTCCATTTATAACATTAGAAAAAATTGAAGGATAGAGCGAAGACAAAACATAAAACATAAAAAAATTGCTACAGCAGAGAAAACATAATTTTATTCATTAACTTGATTCATTGTCAAAAGGGTACAACTGCTCTTTAAATAGATGCATTGCAACAATTTACAAAAACTGATCTGGGAAACTTCTAATCGAACAACAAACTATAAAGGAAACAAACTAAATTAACACAACTAGTGATTTGGCAGATTCTAAAATGAAATATAGAAATTACAAGAGTACTGCGGGAGAAATTAGAAAGTTTCTTCCAACACTCCCCCTTAATTTTGACCATCAACAACTCCCAAATTTTTCCTTAGATATTCAAAACTGTCCTCTGGTAATGCCTTGGTAAAAATGTCTGCGAGCTGATCTTCGGATCTGAAAAATTCAACACAGATTTCTCCGTTGTTGACCAATTCTCTGATGAAATGATACCTTGTATCAATATCCTTGCTTCTTTTGTGAAACATGTGATTCTTTGACAATGAAATGGATGACTTGTTATCACAAAGGATTGATGTTGGTTCATCTTGATTATGCAACAAATCTGACAAAATTCGACGCATCGAAATAGCTTGACATGATGCAACAGTTGTGGCTACATATTATGCTTCAGCTAAAGAAAGTGTCACTATAGGTTGCTTCTTTGATGCCCATGAGATAGCTCCTGATCCCATATGAAATATATGTCCTGATGTACTTTTCCTGCCATCTATGCTACCTACAAAATCACTATCAATATAACCAACCAAATCAAAATTATTAGTTTTGGAATATAGAATTCCATATCTTGTTGTTCCTACAACATATTTGAGTATTCTCTTCCCAACTTCCCAGTGAGAATTTCGAGGTGAATCCATGAACCTTGAAATCATACTTACACCATACATGATGTCAGGCCTTGTAGCTGTAAGATATATTAAACTACCAACAAGTTTTTTAAATCTTGTTGGATCAACATTTGACCCCTTATCCTCTTTGCTCAACTTTGTTCCTATGACAACTAGAGTTGATGCAGGATTACAATTCAACATTTTAAATCTCCTTAATACATCCTTGGCATATTTGGATTGACAAATAAAAATTCCCTTATTTGATTGAACAACTTCAATACCCAAAAAGTATTTCATCAAGCCCAAATCCGTCATTTCAAACTCTTTCATCATATCTAACTTAAACATGTCCCCAAACAAATTTCACCTGAAAATCAAATCATCAACATAGAGACATACAATCAAAATTTTACCTTCATCATTAGTCTTTATATACAATGTAGGCTCATTATTGCTTCTTCTGAATCCATTACTTATCAAATATGAATGAATTCTACTATACCAAGCCCTTGGTGCTTGTTTCAATCCATAAAGTGCCTTTTTTATTTTATAAACCTTATTTTCATGACCATGAACTTCATAACCAGGAGGTTGTAAAACATAAACCTCTTCATCAAGAAAACCATTTAAGAAAGCTGATTTCACATGCATTTGAAAAAAATTCCAATTATTATGTGCAGCTACTGCTAAAATAATTCTAATTGTGTCCATCCTTGCAACTGGAGCAAAAGTTTCATTATAGTCAATCCCATATTGTTGTGAAAACCCTTTTGTAACTAATCTTACTTTATGTTTTACAATTTGACCTTCAGCATCAAATTTAGTTTTATAAACCCATTTAACTCCTATGCAATAAAGCAAAATATGAATTCACATTTACATCTCTATGATCATATATTTCTTTTAAGCTTTTTGTTTTCTTTCCTTTATACCTTTTTATTAATGAAGCAAGTGTTGGATCTGATTCATCACTTAAATTTGAATTTGGATTAGAGAGATTTGAATGGGATGATGATATACCTTGCACAATATTTCTTGGTGGAGTACTTGGTGGTGTTTTACCACTTTTTTCTTTTGGTTCCTCCTCACTATCATGTATAGGTGCTCCACCTGTGACTATTTTATCAACATTTGAATCCCATGCTTCTTCTTCCTTAAATTCAACATCTCTACTAATAATCATTTTCTTTGTAATTGGGTTATATAATCGGTAAGCTTTTGATTGCTCATCATAACCAATAAAAATGTATTTTTCACTCCTATCATCCAATTTCCTTCTCAATTTAGATGGCACTAAAGAATAAGCAACACATCCAAAAATTCTAAAATGTGAGACAATATGCTTCTTACCATTCCATGCTTCTTGGGGGATTTTATCCCTCACACTCTTTGTAGGACTTCTATTCAGAATGTACACTGCACATGCCACTGCTTCTGCCCACAAATCATTAGACAAACTTTTGGCCTTCATCATGCTCCTAGCCATATCCATTATAGTTTTTTTCTTCCTTTTGGATACTCCATTCTATTGTGGTGTATATCTTGTTGTAAATTGTTTCTTAATTCCATGATATCTGCAAAAATCCAAAAATTCAATAGAACTGAACTCACCACCCCTATCAGATCTGAGTACCTTAATGTAAAATTCACTTTGTTTTTCTGTCAAAGCTTTAAACTCCTTGAATTTATCAAATGCTTCAGACTTCTGCTTGAGAAAGTATATCCATGTCTTCCTGCTGAAATCATCAATAAATGTTAGGAAACATGCATTTCCACCTAAAGATGGAGTCTACATTGGCCCACATATATCAATGTGAACTAATTCTAAAGGTGTCTTTGCTCTGTATGAACTTTGAACTAGAAAACTCTCTCTATGTTGTTTTGCTAAGATACAACTCTCACATGTACTAGATGGATGATCTATAACTGGAAAACCTCTCACCATATTCTTCTTTTGCAATAAACTCAAACCTCCAAAATGAAGGTGACCATACCTTAAATGCCAAAGCCATGTCTGATCTAAGTACACTGTTTTGAAATTAATTTCCTCCTTTCCTTGAATACAATTAATTTGGAGAGGGAACATTCTGTTTTGTGTCATTTTGACCTTTGCAATTAATTTATCATTAAGATTTCTATCCAAAATTATGCATTCATCATTTTTAAAGTGAACTTTGTACCCTTTTGTCATTAATTGACCAACACTCAACAAATTATGTTTTAAACCAGGTACAAATAAAATATCATCAATATGTCTCTTTTCACCATTTTAGTCATGATATTAATTGTCCCTTTCCCAGTTACTGAAACTCTACTATCATTTCCCAATTTTACTTCTGATTTAATAGAATCATCCAAACTAGCAAATAATTTTGTGTTTCCTGTCATATGGTTACTACAACCATTGTCTAAAAAACAAACATCATTAGAGATTTCTTGAGACACATTACAAGTTATGAGTAAGCTTCCAGAATTATTACCAGATACATCTATGTAATTTTCCTTTTGTTTATCCACTTCAGCTTGTTTGATTTTACATTCATTTACAAAATGCCCAAATTTCTTACAATAATGACACTTTATGTGGGACTTATCATACCTTGATGATTGAAACTGATTTCTTCCATGTCCTCTATTGCTGAAATTTTGATAGGATGGATTACTTCTTCCTCCTTGATTTGAACTTATGTTTTCACTTCTTCCTCTTCCTCTTCCTCTGAAGTTTGATCTTCGTCTTCCTCTTCCAAATGATACCTGTGTTTTGAAAGCACTCTCCAAAGAAGAATTGTTATTTCAATTCATTTTGGTTTCATGAGAAAGCAAGGATCCCATCAATTCATCTATTGACAATTGAGACAAGTCTTTTCATTCTTCAATTGCAACAACTATTGCATCAAATTTATTAGGAAGACTTCTAAGAACCTTTTCTATCACCTTTTGATCAGATATATTTTCACCATGTATCTTCATTTGATTTACAAATTTCATTACATTACTGAAAAATTGATCTATAGATTCTGATGAATTCATTTAAATATTTTCAAAATTCCTTCTTAAAATTTATAATTTTGCAACTTTTACTCTAGTTATCCCTTGGTATGAATTTTCTAAGATTTCCAAAGCTTGCTTAGAACTAGTTGCAATAGAAATTCTAGAAAACAAAGGTTCATCCATTGCTTCTTGAATAAGAAACAAAGCCTTAGAATCTTTCTTTTTCTTTTCCTTAAGATCATCTTTTTGTGTTTGTGACAAAGTAGACAAATCCTAAGGTTCTACAAACCCATTTTGAACAAACTCCCACAAATCTTGTGAACAAAACAATGTCCTCATTTTTATTGCCCATGTATCATAATTTTTCCCTGTAAATATTGGAATTTGGGGCTGAGTTAAATTACCATTGGATACCATGATGTTATCTTCCCTTCTTAAACTACACTTATCTTATTTTTCAGCAAAAACCTTTCAATTTATTTCTTTATATCAAAACCATAAAAGAGTTTCAAGAAAATACAAAAAGACAAATAAATAACTCCAATACTTAGCAGCTTCAACACACTCAACAACTACAACAGTGATCACACATTTGTCTTATCTCCATTAGAAGCTTTCAACCTTCTGAAATATTCATCCCTAATCATTTAGCTCTGATACCAATTTGAAGGATAGAGCAAAGACAAAACATAAAACATAAACAAATTGCTACAATAGAAAAAACATAAATTTATTCATTAACTTGATTCATTGTCAAAAGGCTACAACTGCTCTTTAAATACATGCACTGCAATAGTTTACAAAAGCTGATGTGGGAAACTTCTAATTGAACAACAAACTATAAAGGAAATGAACTAAATTAACACAACTAGTGATTTGGCAGATTCTAAAATGAAATATAGAATTTACGAGAGTACTACAGAAGAAATTAGAAAGTTTCTTCCAACAAAAATTCCTCTATGCGTGCCAATTTGTTATATATCGACTATTGGAAGAGACTTGGGTTGCATGCTGGTTGCATTATTTAAAAAAAAAAGATCTTTAATTCATTATTTGCTTTGATACCTTCACTTCATAATTATGTTTCCTAGCATATTATATTTGTTGGTGTATTAATGGTAGTGCTTTTATGTCTTGGGTAACTTCTAAGTGTAGGGCATACTTTAAGTTATTCTCATAGCAAAGAATTGTGTGAAATACATCATTATATAATCAAATGAAAGGAAGGATGAATCATGTCCATGACAGATAATAAAACAAATAGTCTCAAATATATAGAAATATGGTTTAAAGTTTTAAAAAAAATTCTATGAATTCTACACTATTGGTTGAGGTTACAAAATTTAAATTTACACCTACCATTTTCATTTACAATGAAAGCACCATTGCGACACATCTTTGTACATCCCAATGGCATTTTCTTGAAAAAGCCTAAAGCCCTTTCAACAATTTTATTTAATGCATAGTCTTACACCCGCTGAATGGCATGAGACCGCATTTATCTAAGGCATCTTGTCAAACTATTTACGTGCCTAGAAGACCATGATAACACATTTTATTTAGGTATTCTATCAAATAGTCGGTTGTGAATGTATCGATTCTTTTCTATTATGTGCCTTTCAGACATAGATTTTAGAACATTGTATTTAGGCTTTGATCGACTACAAAAATAAATGTATAATATTATCCACTAAGAGAAAGCTATTAGTGGGCAACACTCCATTTTAAATCTTACTCAGTGATTTTTTTACGTTTTCAACTGCAATAATTCATTTTTCACTTCTATTTTATTTTAGCATGTGAAATGTGGAAAAGGCCTAGTTTGGGTTGCAAATTTTATCTTCTCCACCCCTTCAATTCTTCCCTTGAAGAGCCAATCAGATTGATATTGCTTGTAGTTTAAAAAAAAGTGCTTACTCTGCTATTTGCATTGGGTGTCAATTATAAAGCGATTGATTTATGATTTCATTATTTCTTTGATAAATTTTTTTTTGTTAAGAGTGGCTATGGTCTCTCTCATGCTTGTCTAGTCTCACACTTCTAAACTGAATTATAGAAATGGATTCTAATATTTGAATTCATTATCCACGCCTTCATTCCAAGAAATTCTAGAATACACACAAATCTGAATTTTTTATAATCCATTTCTTTTTCCCCCATAAATTGTAGAATACTTATATGTGGAAATGCACCAAATTGCAGATGTAATCCTTGAAGATTTTCTTCCTCTCGACGAACAATAGATATTAAATTCATTCTTTCACTCACACATGATCTTGACAATGAAAAATATTTAATTAATCTAGATTTTGATATGACTTGAAAATATCTCTCTATTTTAAGTAGCAATGGTAGGTGGCATAATAAAGACAAGAGGTCGGACAATATTTTGAGAGATTTTTCTCCTAGAGTTGAAGAAAATATAGAGAAGCTAAGTCAGAATTTCTAGTTTATTTATTCTTTTAGATTCAAACTTTGCCTATGGTGTAGGTCAATCATTACTCACCCATATGATAAGAACATGTCTCATTTATATTTATCAACTATGTTGGTTTTGTTATTTGAGGATTTGTTATATACAAGTATGATCTATTGTGGGTTGAAGTTAAACATTACCTATCAAATTTAAAGGATACCTACAAATATTTATCTCTCAAAGGGTCATTTTATTTTTGTAAACAAAGTTCAGGAATTTGATTAGTTTAAAATTGAATTGACTATGCCATCATTTATTCCTCAAAATTCATACTTCTTATTTGTGGTAACTTTGTGCTATTTATAAGGAAGGTTGACATTGGGATCAAGCAAAAACTAAGGCGAATGAAGTGGAGTTGGAATTTTTTTTAGAAATCAACACTTGGAAAAAATACCTTTTTAATGTTTGTTCTAACAATCTAGAGCTTCCATTTTCAACTCTCATTTTATGTTTTAAACCAACTCACCTTTATTTTTGGGTTTAAAATTAACCATATGACTTGATATTTTCAACTTGGTTAAAATTGAACTTAGAATTCACTAGATTTCGATTGGAGTTAACAATTGAAAAAGGAAACTTTCACATCTCATTTTGGTACTTTAAAACAAATCAAAAAAACTGCTTTTATGGTCTAAAATGAAAAAAGTGTTTTTCATGTTTTGCAATATTTCTCACAAATTAATATCATTTAAAAGGTGTATGCACTTCTCTCAAGCTTCACTATGACCTTGAGAATCAAAAGTCTTTTGGTGATATTAATTTTTTTTAAATATTATCTTCACACTTTGATTTGGGATCTAAAATTGAACAAACTTGTCTAGTGTGAGAAAAAGACATTGAGTGTTCTCTCTTTGTTCGTGCAAAAAAAGATGATCGAACTATGAATGCACTTACTTTCTATTATATTCCTGTAGAGAGCCTACCTTGGTGGGAAAAAGTACTCACCCCAAGTGAATGAATCAAACTGGTAATGAGCTAAATGCCAAGCTATTCCCAAACGGTATACAAATTTGAATGGTGAGGAAATTTCATTATTACAGGAGCTCCTATAGAAAAGCAGGTGATACTCTTCATATGGGTTGATCTTTCCTTTTTATGGCCTTCTTGAATGGGTACCCTGATTACAAAATAGTTTGTGTAAAGGCCAAAATCCTATCTATTTGAACATGGTGCAAAAGGGCATGTCCTTTAAAGCTTCCCCACCTATACATGTGATTTTGTTGTAGAGATGAAAAGTATGCCATGGGAGATTCATGGGTATTGATGCTTGATTGACCTGAGAAGCAAGTGCACTATAATGGGGAGCCTGTGTGGTCAAGAATCTAATCATCCACATTGAATATGCGCAACTGGATTTATCCAAGTGGGAACCCAAAAAATATTGTCTTTTTAGCCTAGGGTTGTGCATGTTATTGGAATCAAAAACCTTTGCTTGGATCTAAAAAATTGGAAAACCAACATTCAACAAGAACTTCAAAATTTTAAACTCTTTGGAGGAAACAAATACCCTTGAAAAATTTAAGTGCTCTTGCTTACCCAAGGGATTCTATCCTTATAGGTTTCTAAGTACTTAGGTTTAATCGTCATTTTTTTTCACTAAATTTAACTTAGGGAACTATGCTCTTAAAACCCTGATTTTCACATAATGGACCTTGTGGAATGAAAAGGAATCAAGACATAGACATTTATTTTGAAACTTTAATCAAAGAACAATTTTTGGTAAAATTAATTCATTAAGCAAAGATAAAGACAGTTGATGACTCCACATGTGTGTTCTTTCAAATGATTTTCCTGAAGATCAAAATTTGAAAACCCAAGTTCAAAAGTCTTAGTCCAAAATCTCATGAGAAGCATCTTGAAAGACTTCTCAAAGTTAGAGAAATATTGGTTTACAACTTTTACAAGAAAGCTTCTAGAAACAACCCTGACTTGTATGACTTCTATTATCAACAAAATCCTAAGCTTTTTGAAAGATTTTATTTTTTCACATACAAATTCAAGCATGTTCTTCAAAACCAAGATCTTGTAAGAAAGAGTGTTATCTAGATCAAGTCTAGGATCAAAATCAATCATCCATATCTCAACCATCAAAATTAGTGAAAACTCACCTCACCAAAAACTCTTGGAAACATTGTAAACATACATTATGCTAAGTTTTAGGAAAAAATCAAATCAATTTGTTTGACTTAACACACTTAGTCAATCAAAGATAACAAGTTTTCAAAATCCATATAATTAATTGTAAAGTTTTTTGCATCAATGTTTCAGATCACACTCCGTGATCCATAATTAGGATGAAAAATAGAGAACCAAGAGAAGAATGATGCTTCTCTTGATGCTCTATTTTTCATCCTAATGATGGATCACAGAGTGTGATATGAAACGCTGATGCAAAACATTTACACACAATCGAATCTAGAAATCTTTACAATTAACACTTAGTCAAGCTATCATCATGTGCATGAGTTTACTCTAGGATAACACAACTTCCTAGGGTTTATGAGCTCATTATAAAAAAAAATTGGCTTAACACACATAGCCAAATTATCTAATCCATAATCACCTCATTGTACTTAACACACTTAGTCAAACCATCCTCTTAAATGTACAAGTTTACTCTAGGATAACAAAAATTCCTAAAGTTTACAAGTGCATTATCACTCTTGTTTCACTTAACACACTTACTCAAACCATCAGTCCATCATAATAAATCAAAGTCCTAAATTTTAGAATTCCTTTCAAAGTTTCCTTAATATTTTCATTCATTTGTATCATCCATCTTTTCTTTATCTCATCCTCATCATCACTTTCGTCCTTCAATTATCCTATTTCTTCATTTCTTCAAACCTAAGGTTTAGCCCAATCTAAGGGGCTAGAGGTTCATCTCTTACATTCCTAAAAATTGATCTCTATTTTATGGTTCAAACTTGCTTTCAACACAAGAAGAATATGGACCAAAACAAAGAAACATCCATTTCAAGTGATCTAAGTCAAACCAAAACAACTTTACACTCAATGATAACCATCAATCTCCCAATCAATCCTCCTCAAGTACCTCAAATTTCTCAAGAGGAAGGTCATGTAGAGGACATCACTGACAATGGGATGACACAATCAAAAATTATAGAAATTGTGCAAAACCCTCATAACCACTAAATTGTCAGTGCCATGTTGAGGTTGTACCCATCCCAATACATGTTAGAGTTAGAAAAAGAAGGGGATAAACTCCCTTCTGACTTTGACATAAGCACTATTGTGAAGAGATCTCTCGGTATCATGCCTTCACCTACATCCACAGTTCCACTTCAAAATGTCACTCAAGAAATCCCCCAGATCATATCATCTATCACTTTAATCCTACCAGTTGTTAAGAAGGGAAGTACCATTTTTGGTGAACTTCAAAAACATCACCTTGTGAACCATTGAAGATTCAATGCAAGCACTACATTAGATCAATTTGTCCTAGTAAATCTATTGTGCCCTTATGTCCCTCTCACATTTCATGATCAAACCAATTCATTATCATTTCATGCAACACCAGATTATCCTCTCGACATGCAAACTTCTCTCCCTATATCACAAGAAGAAGGTGAATTTTTTGGAGTAGGGGTAATATTGGATCCCTCATCATCACTTTCAAGGATTGCACAACTCATCCTTCCAGCATTTCCAACCTTACCGCTCACATCTGCATCATCACTCGGGTTGGTTATTCCTCCTTTTTCTTCCATCAACCATTTGAATCAAAACACTTTATCAAATTTTCCAATCGTGTCATCTATATTGCAACAATAGATGGCAACCATCCAAGCAACCACAACGGTCAATGCATCAACTATTCCTTAAAACATGGTTTCTGAGGGACCAAGCACCTCAATCACACCATTCATAGCTCAAAACTCAATCATTACAATGATCCTTCCACTCATCACAACATTCCACATTATTCCTCATCCACCACCATTACCACCAAAGCACAATGCAACATATTCATTCACCATGACATTGTAAGCTGATCGGCAAGCTACCCAACAAAAAGCACTCTAAAATCAGCAATCAGTAGGGAAAAAGGAACAATAGGCTACACAAGCCCAAGCCTTGTTACAACAACAAAAAGCCAAAAAATCTATGCAAGCTGCACAGGTAGATCAAGCCACTCAATCCGCACAAGCTTCTCAAGCTGCACATGCCGCTCAGATTGTACAGGAAATCCAACAAGCACACACCTAGGCATGAGCCCAATTCCAAGCTCAACAAGCACAAGTGTAAGCACAATACCAAGCACAATTGCGAGTACAACAAGAAGTGTATCAAATTTTTTTGTAAGACTATCAATTATAGCAGCAATACGACCAACAAAAACATTGTTGGTGCAACAACAATAAGAAAAACAACAAGTGTTGTTGGCACAACAAAAACACAACCAACAACAAGCGTTTTTGGCACAGCAGAAAGAGGACCAACAATAGGCATTGTTGGCTTAGCAAAAAGCATAGACATCAGTTGCTTAGGAAAGCTTGCACCAAAACCACATCAACATCCATTCTTTTAATCCCATACCCCAGAATGTATTCACCCCACCTCCTAATCCACAAGGTGACATGATGACACAAATCAAAATTCTTTCACAACAAGTGCTAGATCTTCAATCTAGGAAGACAGTCAAGACACCAAGCAACTTGTGCTCCTATCTGTTTGATAGATTATTGGCAATGGTACCATTCCCAAAGGGATTTGAAATCCATAAATTTTATAAATATCGCTGGATGGCAAACCTTGAAGATAAAATCAAGGAATTTCAAGTACATCGCATAGAATTCACCTATAATGACACGTACCTAATTTGGCTATTCCCTCAAAGCTTGGTTGGTGATGCCATGGAATGGTTTTCTCATCTACCTACGAGAATCAAAATATTTCAGGAAATCAAAGATGCATTCCTCAAAAATTACACATTCAACATTTATGTGGATGTTATTTTGGAAGAAATCTTGATGCAAAAATAGAGTAAGGGGGAATCATTCACCGCCTTTCTCCAGTGATGGTGAGCCAAGGCCAATCAAAGCAAGTGGGCCATGCCAGAAGAGAAACAAGTTTGTATTACCATTCCCAATACAGACAAAACATTGGCATTTTATTTGAAGATGCAATACATCACTATGTATGATCAACTAATCTCGAAGGTGCTCAATATTGAATGAGCTCTTATTATATAAGGGGGAATGCACACTTATTTTGAACATCAAGACAGTCTCCCATCCACCAGTTACAATGAAAAATCTCGCACATGGGGGAACAACCAAAATGTCACCAACGATGGAGTAGTGGATGCCAAGGTTGTCATCAATGCTCCCAAGCAGAAAAATCAATGCATCATCACCAACCACATAACAGAAAATGGAATAACACACAAATAAATGTGGTAAACTAGAAGCCATCCCAAAACTAGATCAACAATCTCAATAATCAAGGAGGACCACCTCTGTGAAAGAAGTTTCCCCCAAATGGAAATTCATAGCTTTTGGGGAGTCAATTGAGTCCATCATGAAAAAGTTGGTCAATGAGAAAACAATGAAAGTCCCCACCCTTGATAATTACAGTGAACCCTAGGTGAAGCCACCTTGGTACAACAAAAATATCCTATGTGATTATCATAATCTCAAGGGACACACGACCACAAAATGTATGAATTTGAAGAAAATCATCAAAGATGTTATCGAGGACAAAATAATAAATGTCAAACAACCAATTGGAAATAAATGCCTGAAGATATACATGAATCTGATGCCTAATAAAAATTAGGGAAACAATCAAGAAAATATCCAAGGGGAAAAAAACGTAAGCAAAAGTATGCTAGTGCAAACCTTGTTTATGCAGACATTGTCACATGCGTAGACAAAATGGTCATTGTCATTAGCATCAGAGAAGTTGACGCTGATTGTGGAGTCACCACACACAACATAAAGGTTAATATTGTAGGGGAATTATAGCCATATAAGATCCCCATTCCAAACCCAAAAGTTATTTCGTATGATTATAATGTCATTGACCAGCTAAAGAGAACCCCCGCCCAAATCTCCATCATGGAATTACTGAAAATTTTTGTCGCCCACAAAAAAATCCTTAATGAAGTAATAGTTGCATCCACCATCTCCACCACCCTTCATATAGACCAATTCTAGGCTATGGTTGCCAACATCATTACTCCAAATCTCCTCACCTTCTTCAATCAAGACATCCCCGCCAAACCATCTCATAATTGTGCACTTCACCTTCAAGTGTTGGTTCACAAAAAGAAATTCAAAAGGGTCCTGGTGGATGGAGGCACAGGCCTCAACATTTTTTCACTCAAACTCATAAGGAAACTGGGATTCTCCAAGGAATCCATTGACAAAAAAAAGCATCACCATAAGATCATACAATGATAAAGAAAGAGCGTTTCAAGGCACTATCAGAATCCCAATCCAAGTGGGGCCAACATTTATGGAAACCACTTGTCAAGTTCTTGATCTCGACCTACCATACAACATCCTCCTAGGACGTCCATGGATCCATGGAATGAAGGTGGTCGCCTCAACATTCCATCAATTCGTCAAATTCCTATACCAGAATGAGGAGGTCAGAATACATGGTGATCTGGAACCATTTTCCTATTTCAAAAACATGGAATCCAAGTTTTATAAAATCCCCCAAGTACCAAAAAATGATGAAGTTCCATCCACTTCATACATAGACCCATCTAACCTTGCTTTCACTTCTACGACAAAGACACCCTCCATCCCTGATATATCAGAAATAAAGATCATGATACAAGACACTGGGTGCAGAGACTATAGAATGAAGAAGAATTCTATTGATGTAGGAGAGTTGCCACAATCTCCTAGGTC
The DNA here is from genome assembly GCA_007115665.2 of Sequoiadendron giganteum. NCBI lineage: Eukaryota > Viridiplantae > Streptophyta > Pinopsida > Cupressales > Cupressaceae > Sequoiadendron > Sequoiadendron giganteum. Next base: position 670,968,164 of record CM021104.1, read on the forward strand.
GTATGGGAAACCTCAGCCAACTAAAACACCTGTAAGCACTATTAGTTCAGATCCTTCAGGATTCCAACATTAGGGGGACCTAAGTTAGGAAAATGTGGATGAGGGAGACATCTCAAGCATGCTATACCATGATAAAAGACCCACCCCCACTCTACCCATGGACAAAACTAGTAGAGGGTTTAAAATCATGCTTGGCATGGGCTATAACAGGAATGAAATCCTTGGAAGAAACATCGATGGATGATTGGAGCCCATTGTTGTAGAAAGAATAATGAGAAACCTTGGTCTCAAATGTACCCCTTTGAGTATAATCATGCATGGTAGAGGTACTCCTAGTAGAGAAGTTAGGTCCCTTCCTCAAGTATCAACAACCGCCCTTCAATTACCCATATCCACAACTCTGCCCCTAAACAATTTCACCTTTGACATAACTGATGTATACACTAGTAGTGATGTTGAGGATACCATAATGAGCCTTCCCATTATTTTTGATTATTTCTCCTTGTGATTAGTACCTCATCCATTAATTCAAACTACCAAAATCATAGAATAAACCTAGTTTACCCCCAACTCATCGGCTATGACCACCAAGGACCACTAGTTCTAGACACATTCAAAAATGATGAGTCTCTCTCAAAATTCATGGGACTTAGGGATATAGTACCATGCGAAGATCACAAGGCTAAGTTTGACATCACATTAGACACTCAAGCATATTATTGGGAGATGATTGAGTCCTTTAGTTGTAAAAGCAAAACAATGAGAATAAGCTCATAGTCATTGAGTGAAAACCAGACTATGGCACTCTCTAACCATAGAATAGTAAAAATAAAGCATGCATCCAATGGTGAAAACCTCTTTGAGGTGTTGGAGGATGAAGGATTCAATCTCCCCCTATTGCACTTCATCAAGCCAAATCGACAATCTTAGCATAACGCTGCAATATTGTCAATCTAGGAACAAAGGCAAAACCACACTTCAGTTTCTACATTGAGTCACTTCTATCAAAAGAACAAGAACTGTTGGCTTCATTTATAAGAGAAATAAAGGTTAACTTTGCATGGAACTATACTCATATGTTGGCTCTCGATCTGGATTTCGTAGTTCCTCACTTCATTGTTTACCCTAGAGAAAAGCTAGTTAGACAAAAATTAATAAAAATGCATCTTCAAATAGCCTTGTTAGTCAAGGTGGAATGGAAAAAACTCCTAGATTTTGGCTTCATACGCCCAATTGATTATCTAGAATGGGTGTCCAATCTTGTTCTAGTTTCAAAACCAAATAGGGGCATCTGAATCTTCATAGACTTCAGTGACCTCAACAAAGTGTGTCCTAAGGATGATTTTCCACTACCTAACATTGATATGATAGTGGACATGATAGACAAACATGAGATTCTATCATTGATGGATTCCTTCTTAGGGTACAACCAAATAATGATAAAAAAGTAAGAACAACATAAGATAGCATTCACATGTCCATGGGCACCTACTGTTGGAATATGATGTTGTTTGGGTTGAAAAATGTAGGTGCAACATACCAAAGAGCCATGACACTGATTTTCCACGACATCATCCATAAAATAGTGGAAGACTATGTGGATGACATATTAGCAAAATCTAGAAAAAAAGAAGACCACATAGTAGCCTTGAGATCTATTTTCGATAGACTGGAGAAGTACAAGGTCAGACTCAACCCCAAAAAATATGTCTTTGGGGTGCAATTAGGTAAACTTTTGGGATATATAGTGTCAATGAGAGGAATCGAAGTAGATCCCACCAAGGTCAAAGCCTCTTCCATTGTATTATCACTTAAACATCCTATCTACACACAACACAACTATGGGAGCTTGAGACATTAAAATATTTGGTGATTTAAAATTATTCATTAAACAAATAACTAGAAAATATCAAGAAAAACATGAAAAATGATCAAAATAGAAGGATTCTAGAATGAACTTTTCAGACAATTTTGATTCATACACCATTGAAATCATCCCACAAAAAGACAATCAACATGTGAATGCAATAGTGAGTGAGGTTTCCCTTATATCTCATCAAGATCCTTCAAAGGACTTCACATTTATTGTTCATGCAATTATGAAACCATCAATACAAGATAAAATAGAAGTAGTTTTACCAATAACCATGGAGAATTCTAGTGAATTTTATGCTCTATCATTTAATTATTTAAAAGATAATGCCTTTCCTGAGGTTAAAACTAAGAACACTTGAGCCTACCTTCAAAAACTTGCATCTAAATATATAATTCTCACTGACATGTTCTATTGAAGGTACTTTGATGGTATCTTACTTAGACGCCTTAAACAATCTGAAATCCCCATAGCACTTGAGCAAGCTCGTGTAGGTGCTTTTGGAGGTCATTTTGAAGGAAGAGAATTATTCCAAGCAATAATCCGCATAGGATTCTATTAGAGACATATGGAACAAAATTTCTTTGCATATTTTAAGAAATGTCACAAATTTTAAGAACATACAAATTTTATCCATGATCTTGCCTTCAAACTTCATGCTTGAGTTCCTATTTGGCCCTTTTCGATATGGGGTTTGGATATCATTGGAAATATCTCACCACATTCCTCATTCATACATACATTCATAATCACTATGACATTCTATTTCACAAAATGGTTAGAAGGAATTCCTATTTGTTCAACAACTACTAATGTGATATGTCATTTCATATGGGAACACATTATGGCATGCTTTGGAATTCAGTCTACATTAGTTTCAGTTAATGGGAAACCCTTTAAGAATAATGGAATTAAGAAGCTCTTAGCCCGACATTTAAAATAAAACATTGTTTTTCAACACCCTACTAATAAAACCCTTAAATAAATATTAAAAAAAAACAATAAGGATTGGCATACATATCTATCATATGCATTATGGGCCTATTGCACAAATGTTAGATTATCCACTGGAAATAACCCTTATAACCTCGTCTATGTCACTGTGGTAGTAATACCCTTGGAGTTAGAGATTCATATGTTAAGGATTTCCCTTCAAGGAATTATTGATGATACTAGATGTATACAAAACAATGATTACAATGAAGCTTGAAATTATTGAAGAACAATGCATTAACGCTCTTGAGAATCTTCAAGCTTACTCTAGGAGAAAGAAACATGGTTACAATGACAATGTTATCCCTCGGTCATTCAATAAAGGTGATTTTTTGTTATGTGAGAATCAACATAACATTAATTCTACCCCAACAAAAAAAGGAAAGTTAAACCCTAATTGGCTAGGACCTTAAAAAGTCAATCAAATTTATGGGTTTGGAACATACACATTAACAAAAATTTATGATACACCTCTTAAGAATCCTATCAATGTCATTCATTTGCATGAGTACCATGTCTAATATTCTTGAATAGTGTGAATGATATAGTAGCGGTTTTAGAGTTAGTAGATAATATTCTATGTACTCTCTCTTTGCTTCATTCTTGACAAGTAGCTATTTGTGTGTATTAAATACTAAAGTAATTATTTAAATTAAATTTTAATGTTTAAATTAGGTTTCATACTATTCAAGCTAATTTTGTATGTTGTCTTATATTAAATCCTTCTATCAATTGAATGTTCTACAATTAGATCGTAGGTGCATTTAGTTTAACATAAGATACTTAATCATAATATAGCATCTAAAAGAAACTAGCATAGTTTTAATTAGATCAAATAAAGCATTTTAATCATCAAGACATTTATTATTGTCTTACAAATATTATTTGATAGATCACATTTCCATTTATCATAAAACAAGTAAACATAAATAACCAAACATCAAATGATCATATATATATATATATATATATATATATCAAATTTTTGCGTACATGCCATCAAATATATAATGTTAGGGTGGTATGTGGCTACTAGATTCCTTAGGATTTGGTGATCACATCTTTCTAGATAAAGTCCTTTGAGTGACAGTATTATACGATTGTCATCATGAAATAATAAGAGAATCCAAAGCATACTATAGACCTTGAGCTCATCCAATAGTGGTGGTCTCCCATCTAATGGCCTCTAGAAGCTCTTGCTCTATGTAGTCTTTGTTTTCCTATAGTGTAGCTTCCTTTACATGGAGCCTCTCGACCTCTTCTAGACCTCGAGATGATTGAATCTCTCCTTATGCAGTTTCAACTTGATTAGCATGCCTCATCACACCCTCATATTCTTCTCTTAGTCTAACATATGATCGAATAGCTCTGAGTCCAACTCCATAATGGGTGGGTGCACATAGTCTATACCAGTATCTTGATTGAAGTCTTATAGAGGCACTATCTCTACAACTATCTGGCAATAGAGATCATGTAAATATCCCACATGCCCTACAAGATATAAATCATTAATATAATTAGTACGCATCATGATATAAATAGACATAAATTAAAACAATAAGCATCGACATAAGCATAACAATTATAGTTAATAAAATGTCATCACCTAGATCTATGCTTGGTTGTGTGAACACAAACTCATCCTACGTAGGAGGCATGGAGTATATCCTACCCTCTCCATGATTGTAAGTGTATGTACATATTATAAATATCGATTCTGATCTAGTGTCACGAGTGGGAGCTATCTCTCTCCACTCATGGTCAACTAGATCATCATCTGCTATATCATCACCCTCACTCATTAGTTGCTCCTCATCCTCCTGCTCTTCCTCATAATATGAGTCTACATCCTCATCATAGTCCTCATATATAAACTGGTTTTTAGTCCTGATCCCTATCTCCTCATCTCTCTCCTCCTCGTCATCACACTGATCTTGAAGTGGTCTTACAAAGCCTATAGAGTGATGCATTGGGAATACAAGATATGGTTGTGCTACTTCCCACCACTCCTTGTATGCATCAATAGATCTGACGCAATCAACATTGAAGATTGAGGGAATATCATGGTCATCATCCTCTTCGTCACTAAAGATGACATATGAAAAAGTGAATCATCTTGTATCTTCGGGCCTCCAAGACTTCATATTAATCACCTATAGCAGGGTCATCCTATTGGTGGTACCGGTATCTACCTGAACTACCTCATGACATGATCATATTAGAATGGTCTTATTATGCAGTTGTGTTTTTCGAGTAGAAATCTATCCATTTGCATCATCCTCAACTATTGAGTCTCTTCTAGCCACAATGGTATCAACTGGTATAGTCTCCACAAGATCTCCTCATCTAGTTAGTCAAATTTGAGCCTCCAAAATTGTAAATCCCCATACTTCCATAACATCCTTAGTGGATAACTGAATGCGCAAGGATATTCTAGGTCTGATATAGATGGAAACCATATCATCCTAGTGCATGTGATATGCTCAAGGCACCAAACCTACACTAGCGTACAATGAACCATACTATCAACCTCATGGTATGAAAACTTACCTAGATTATAATACCAATGTGTAAGGATGATTCAACCCCAAGCATATATGGTCCTTTGGTGCACCATCGATATTATCATGTTGACAAGTCCTCCATCTAGATGTGCTCTTCAGCCATAAGGGATGCGTACTAGTGCCACTATGAAAACCATGATTTGTACCAAAAGTGGTTCTTGTGAGTAGAGTATCATTAATAACTCAATGTGAGGCCCTACAATATCATCTTCAATTATACCTCCAAGGTAGAGTTGTATATCACATTTCATCTCACAAATAGACCAATCCCCTATAAGATAGACTCTATCACCTCCAATCGTAAATGAGAGAATGTGGTGTATGTCCTCATGGGTGATCCTCATCTCACCTATAGGAAGATGAAGCATATAGGTGTCTACATCCCACCTCTTAGTCAATTCCATCAACATATCATCAAGGTAGCTCATGTGAGGCATAAGGTACACCTAGTATAAACCAATGCTCTACAATATATGTGTGTCCACCTCTGATAATGTCAAGAATAAATCTCATAGGTGACAAATTTGTCTGTCATTGAGACGCTATCTTGACCGAGGTGGAATCTAACACTGTAAAAAATAAATATGTCTTATAATAATTCTAAAATATCAAATCTACACATCAATAGTCATAAAGGTGTACTAAATTTATTCTAGTGTACTTTTCTAAGGGTCCTAGATACTCTAGATCCCTTTTGGGACACTTTGCAGAAAAAGGGGAAACTTTGCAAACAAAAGGGATGCTTTGCAAAAATTTCTTCCAAGGTCTTAAATAAACCTAGAAATATGTAAAAACATAAATTAAATGTGTAACGAGAAGCCTAAGGTACAAAAAAATCAACTCACTCGATGTTGCAACTCGCCTCAGGTTACCTTCTCTCATAGGACCTTGAGTCTGAAATGCACGTACTCTCGTCAGCTCGACATCTTCACTCACTCTACAACAAAATCAAGTTGCAAGAAGGTAAAAGACAAAATGATTACAAATTACTTGAATTTCTACTCTTATTGTTTAAATTAGGATTTTAGTATATTAAGGTTAAAAGCGCATTCTTTCATTCAAACTAGCATATCGATGGCTAGCGAACTCTATTTTGATACGATTTATTATGTTGGAATCGTGGTTCTACTCTTGTGCCCATCAAATGTTTATCATTATGTGGTATGGCACTTGGAAATACCTTAGATGATGCAACTTATCCAATTCAATATGGCTAGATTGCTACCTTCATTCCACCTCCATAAAGAAAGTGAAATCAAGGGGGGCATACATCTACCCTCAAATTTTATTTTATCAAGAAGTTAAATTAGAATATTTTTTAACAACTAACAATTTAGTATTGCATACTACAGTTCCTAACATTGTGGTTTTGCAAATACCTACAATAGGGTATTAACTCACAGTGTATAAAGTTATATCAATAATGCTAACAAGGAGGCTCACTGTTTCCAGGGACTTACTATCCAAAATGGAGGCTCACTACCTACCGAAATAAGTAAACAAAAATGGATAATCGCAAGATTTGAAATAAGGAGTTACACCATATGTGTAGGTTCAATTCCTTTGATTCTTAGAGTATTCACTTGCATGATCTTCAACCACTATTCACACACTTCGCTCATAGAAAATTCTTCTCTTCGCATTCACATTCAATACACATATAATTCATATTTTTCATTTTCTTTCTCATCTTCTAACCATCTTTTATATATATCTGATATATCTGCATGCATTCATTAGGTCATCCTAATTGATGAAAATCATATTTTCAAGATGATAACCTATCGGCTTCATATCATGAGTAATTCACCCATGTCATGCAACATCATGTTGGCTAGGATTAAGTTAATGTACTAGAATTCAATCTCAAAAACTGATGCCAATGCATCACCCAATCATACAAACATCTAAGAATACATATATACATGCTTCCAACCATTATAATCCTTTTCCCAAAATCATACATCATATTAATTACTAGAAGAAATATTCAAACTGAATTACTAGAGATACTGGATCAAATACCGAATAAGATAAGAATTAAACTATTATATTTGAGTACAAATTTAGATGAATGTTTAGTGACATTTTGATAAAATATTGTCAAATTACTGACAAAACACTCCTCCAAATCTCCTCGCAATAATTTCGTCGCTTTAGTGACAATTTGGTTTTTCATCTAAACCATGACCCAACATTATCGGTCAGCAGCACAAAAATTATTGGCGGTTTTCATTAAAAAATCGACGCAATTTTGTTCATCTATCGATGGCCAAAAACAAAAACGTCGTAGAGTGCCCATTTACAAGCATCAAAAAAATAGCAAAGATTCACCGTAAGTTTTTTCCTTTCGTCGGATGGTGTTCGTCAAAATTATGACAAGGAGGAGTTTCCATTATGACAAAAAAAAATTGAGGGTACAACAACCTTTTGTCATTTTTTTTTTTCCTTTCGTCAAATCATTTTCGTTGAAATATTGACAAAACATTTCTATTTTAAAAAAAAAATTATTTATTTGCCACCATAGTGAAGCATAATGGGTAAGCCACATTCATGTTCCTAGGTACATGGATAAAGTCTCCTGCATACTAGATACACAACACCAATTCAAGTTGCAAGCCAACCTAAAAAAATGCACTTTTGGAGCCACATAGATTTAGTACTTGGGCTACATCATTGACCATGCCAATATACATGTAGACCTTAGGAAAATAAATCCAATTTGAGATTAACCAACACAATATATCCTCATTCACTTGTGCAATTTCCTTAAACTTGCCAAATTCTATCCCAAATTTGTTCTTGGTTTCTCACATTGCATGGTCACTCAATCAAATCATGACACCAAGACACCATTCTCATGGAAACCTACACAACATGCCTTTGAGGAGCTCAAGAAATGACTACAAAATTCCTAACATAGAACACCCCTTTGAAATTCAGACTAATGCATCTAACTACGTACTCCACCCCATACACAGGAACATTAGATCGTGTATCATTCCAACAGTTTCAATATGACTCTACCTATGAAAAGGATTTGTATGCCACCATAGAATCTATCAGGAAATGGTGCCATTGCATCTTGGGTAAGGGTCGAATAATTCACACCCATCATAACCTACTTTAGTTCTTACATACACAAAGAAAATTGGAAAACATCCTTATAGTAGTTCCATCAAGTGATCAAGAAAAAGAAGAGGGAAAACAAGGCAATCAATTGTCTTAGTAGATTACTAGTTCAGGTAATCAATACAATGTTGAACTCGTGCAACCACAACTTCTCAAACTAGGAGAGATTTTATCCAACAAACACAAAATTTGTGCAAACCTATGCCAAAATTGTGCAAAACAAATAGGTTCCCACATTGTACTTGTCCAACAAGATTCTCTACAAGCCTAACACATTTATGTTCTAAATGAAATTCTTTACAAAACGACAATACCTTAGAAGATAAAATGACAGACTTGGTGAGAATAGCTGTGATTTTAAAGTTAGAACATAGTAATTTTACTATGGTATTGTTAGACAAGTATGACCCTTGCATTTTACTTTAATGGTACTTGTTAGTGCTTCTAATAATTGAACTCTTTATGTTAACAAATACATTCAGCTATAACTATCTTGGAAAAAAATAATTTGGTGAAATATGATTGGAAAAGTGGATATTTCTAGGTTAATGATCTAGGACAGATAGAAAGTTATGACTACATCACTCATGGGACAATGAGTGGTATTGAGATATGTCGATTTTTTTCATTAAGTAAAGATCTTAAATATGCGACAATAAGAGAAACCGCAACCGAAACACCATTGAAGATATTGAGTTCACAAAGGCTTTGAAATTTTTTTAAACCCTAGTCATATCAGGTGAACAAAGCAATATTTCTAGATAATAATAGTCATAAAAATTTCCAAGCACACTCATTGAAGCTAAAACAAGGGGAATTTAATTGATGACAATAGCTAAAGGACCATGACATTTATGACATTTAAAATATCATCAATAGAGGATAGGTTTTGTTGCAATATTTTTACATCACAATCACCTATTAATGGGCACCAAGGATGATACAAAATAGAGATAATATGACCGTGATAATGAAAAATAGGCATAATGAAATGGAGACTAATGAATCAAGACATGATACCATTGAAGAGGACAATCATAGGTATTTGTGACTACCATAAGAGGTCATTAGTTGATAGAATATAGTATAGTCCAAGAATAATGATGCATGACAATAAAATGGACTGTGAAAGAAGAGGTATGCAAGTGTAGGCTATAAATATGATCAAATGACCAGTGATATGTTTGATATGACAAATAATGAATTGGAAATGTACAAGTATCAAGAGTGCAAAGGATTCAAGTCGCATATAGTTTTATTAAGACAATGATCATGAAAAAGGAAAGGGGCAATGGTTTATGGAAATCACCTTACATTGAAAAGGGTGCATATATTATTCAATGGTTAGAGTTAGCTCCCACAATGAATTGTGTGTAAAGAGAATTAAAAAATACCTTATGCATTAAACCCTAGGGTTTGTAATAAGGTGACACTTAAAGTAAGTCTTATGCAATGACATACACAAATAACAACATTGAGAGAACAAATGCAAGAAAATAGATCATATAGAAAGAGTTATAGAGCATGATTTTTTTTGTGGACACACTTGCAGGCATGAAGTATATGAGGACATGAGTCTTAGGTTTTACATGATAAATTTCAAGACATTGAAAGTGAGTCAAAATCTTCGATGATGGATAATGATCACCAAGATAGTCATGATGATATTCCAAGGACAAAAGACAAATACTGAGTGACATTGTGAATATGAAAGGAGAGTTTGTTATGACTAATAACCTATGATAGTGGCATAATTTAAATATAATTACAAGGCAAGTGCAACAAGGAAGTCAAAATCATGAAAAGACAGTCACAAACAAACATACCATATATTTGCAAGGATAATAATGTGCATTTATATTCATGAGGAAGAAGCAATACATAATTTATGATGTAATAGAGGGGCGATGCTATGGAGGAATACTAAAGATATAGAGTTTTGATGAGAAATCACAAAAGGGTCAAATCTCAAGGAAAAGTAATGACAATCAACTAACAAAAGATGATTTTCACAAGGGAAATGATAGTAATAGAGGGGCAAAAAATATCAAACACCATGAATAAAGCCTAGGATATTCATTAATGTCTTCAAGAGATAGTCACTTTATAAAATTTAAATGGCAGTGATCTTGTGAAGTTGAAAGGATGGTTATACTGATTTTTTATAGTCATTAATCACTATAATTTATGACTGTTTTACAAAGGTTTTTACTATGAATCATGATGAAAAACCTCAAGATCACTAAAGGATTGTCATATTAAATGTATGGGGTCAATGGGCACAAAAGAGGAGCAAATAATAGGCCTAGTAGGCATGAAAGAGAAAATGTCAATATTCAAATGACAATCAAATTGATTACTCAAAGGAGACAATCACCATACATATAAAGGGTAGTCACCTCGAAGGAATATCAACTAAGTGAAGTCAAAAATATAGTCATGTAAAAGGTAGATTCAAAGGGTGACAATCCACAAGCATTTCAAACAAGTATAGTGACAATCCCCCTCAACAAGTGAGGAATGATGGAAAGAGTTTAGAGTCTTCAGGAAGATGCCAAATCATGAGAGGTATAAAAAATCAATAATCAATAAAGGAAGGTCTTAATAGTTGAAACAATGTATGAAATATCAATGAAATGGACAATGAGATGAAAGATCAACAATACATAGTGATTTGATGAATACAAGTGGCAATGCTAAGCCAAAGGAATAGTATTATATACTTAACCCATACTAGGCCGAACATTGCATATGCAATTGACATGGTTTCAAGGTTTATGCAAGAACCCCATGAACTCAATTAGAAATAAGGTAAAGATAATCCTTCATTACCTTCATGGTACTCTTGGGTTTTGGATGCACTATAGAGTTGGTTCATCTATTGAGTTGATTGGTTTTATAGATTTAGATTGGGCTAACGTTACCAAGCATCACAAGTCCACTTTAGGCTACATTTTTTCACTTGGTTGATTTCCTATTAGTTGGTCTACCAAGAAGCATAATGATATTACTATATCATCCATAGAGGTAGAATTCACGGGGATGTTAACTCATCTACTAAGGCTATATGGCTTTAGTGAATTATTTTATTAGTTTAGAATTTCTTTTAATTATCCTAGAGTCATTTATTGTCATAAGCACAACACCAGTAAGACATGAAAGAATCTGGTTCAACACCAACAAAACAAACACATAGATATTCATATGCATTATATTTGAGAGATTATTCATGGATAGATCATTCACTTAGTCTATTACCAGTCTTTAGAGCAAGTTTCTCACTTTTTCACCAAACCCTTTCCTTAGAGAAAGTTCATTCATCTATGAACTCTTCTTGGCATGTGATCTACATCAACAACATCATCCTCTTTGTTGGGCCTTTCTATCATTCTTCTTATCTTATTGAGCTGTTTTGGAGGATAGTTTTTTCCCACTAGGTTTTCTATCTTACTCCATTTACGAGAGATTGCATTGTACATGGGTATCTCACCAAGCCTCATAGTCTAGACCCACTACTTTTGTGCCCACTTAAGCTATGCTTAATAGGGGTATTAGTGTACTTATCTCATACACATAGGCTTTAAGCCTAGCTAGGCACCCATAATACTTACCACTCCATGCATGATAAGTCTTATCCTCATTTCATGGAGATCAGGTGCATCATTCATGCCTATTTATGTATGCCTTGTTGATCTAATTCATTGGTCAACTTCATACAATTTTATGTTCATTATGAGATTGTTATTGATCTTTATATTTCTAGGTTCTTTCTTTCTTCTTAGGAGGATCTTTATCATCACCCTATCCTCCACTAGTAGTTTGGGAGCTGATCGAAGATGAAGGATGAGAAAAGGCTACTTTTTTTATCTTATTATTTATGATCATCCATTCTTTAGATCATATAATAACTAGGACCATCCTTTCCTCTAAATTTCTTACCTCAATGACACCTTGATTGATGGGTAGTAATGGTTTTGCTTGAATGTAATAAAAATAAATTGTATCAACTAGGTGTGATTCATTGTCCTTGATACCTTGGATATAACAATTTAACTTGAAGTCGGGTGATCCCACAAAGCTGGTTTACAATTTTTGAGAGGAACTGATTTTTGCTGAAATCACATATTTTTAGAAAATATAATCATTTAAGCCTTTAAAAGTTCCATTTTAAGGATTCTGATTGAAGAGGATTTGATCAAACCATCTTAGAACAAACCCCCTTGGATAGAACCTCTCTAATTTTAAACCATACCTATAAATGAGTCTCCTTTACACCTATCAAAATGCTGATAAATAATCACTTTTGATTTACCTTTTGGGGGATCAAATGATTTCATTTAAAATTTATTTTAAATGATTATTGTAGTTCTCAAAATGAGCTATCCCATCAATATAATTTTAATATGTTTTGGTTTTATTATGTATGTGTTTTTTTAGTTTTATTAAACATAGGTTCTTCACCAAAAATCAAGCTCTCTCTTTTGCACATGTGGAAAAATAGAAAATTATCAAAATATTTTTCAAAAATTATGTTTGTGCTGGGTATTGATCTCCTTGATCCATTAAAAAAATAAAAATTGAATTTCCATACATACAGAAAAAGTTATGTTATATACAATCCACCTATGTCTGAATTGCAATTGGTTTGACTTCAAAACTCTATTAATGAAAAAATATTCAATAAAAAACTATGAGACCAAATGAAAGTGCTAGATATCATAGTCAAAAATCTAAATTTGAAAAAAATAGAATTTTATCCTTCATACAAAAAAAAAAAAATTATGTTGTATACGGTGAGCGTCACTTTTTAAAAATGTTGTTTTCTGAAAAAAAACAATTTTTGTGGGAGATGGAAAAAGAAGTGCAATCTTATTCCAAAAATTTTGAAAAAAATATTTTTATAATCTACAGACAAAATGTGATGAGACTCTATTTTACATCATCTTAAAATTCCTCACGGTTTAGCCACTATAGGTGCCCAAATGTGAAGATTTAGTTAAAAACAATAATTTCAGTGTCCAGTTTGGCCAAAAATTGTAAACCACTATTGTGGGATCACCCAGTCCTTAATTTTTTACAATGGTAATCTCATCCAATCTCTTTTTGATGTTATATTCAATATGGAAATCAAGCCAATAATATTCAATCCTAGTGAGATGATAGACTCTAGGCCCAATATGTAGCATATCCTTGACATAATATTTTCTATTATATAAAAATTGCATAGAATAAAAGTACATGGTGAATTCCACAAAATATCTCTCAATATTCAATGTATCAATTTATTATTTGTATTGATCATGGGATAACCCAATGAGAGAAGGAATATTTTTATTTTCCTCTCTTTACACCTTTTATTAAGTTATCTAATTTATCAAGAAAAAATAATAAGAATGAACTTATCACTTAACTTTTCTAGAAATCTATTTCAACATTTAATTCCAATGTAGGTGAATCTTCGAAATTGGGTGAAATAACTTCCATACATATTTATTATTCATGCATCCTCTAGAGATATTCTCATGCTAAAATCAGCTTGGATTTCCTTAGCTACATGCATTGTGAGTGCATTATTCACTCTTCTTAAATTTGTATAGTTATACTATAATTGGAGCAATGGGTAGTTGTTATAAATTTGGGCCACCTCATCAAAAGTAGATCTAATTTCACCAATACTGGCTGGGTGATCATGCTAGCTATAAAAAAGAAAATATGAAGATAAATATAAATATTTGTCCAACGGATATTGGGAGAGTTGTCTATGTATTTTGTGACTAATTATATTTCCCAAATTAATAAATAAATTCCTATTGATAATGATATCAATAAAAAAATATATCGATTCCTAGAAACTATGAGCATCTTTGTTACCTATTAACCAATGTAGAAGTATGATGAAATTTGAAATATCACAAGTGAAATGTGACCTATGTAAATTATTTAGAAACTATGACTTCCCCTTCTTAGGGACTACTAAACAACACATAATAATGATATTATGACACACACTCTTCTTGTTAATAATTTTACAGTGCATTGCTCTTAATTCTCTAGTCCTGAGAATGTAATTTGCTTCCTAAACTCCAAAACCAGGTTTGTGCATTGTACAACCATGATAAATCTTATTTACTATAAGAGATTGATATTCACCACTTTCTATGTAATTGGAGACTGTTTTCACTACCCATTATATTCCAAAAGTCTTCAAGCTTCATATGGCCTAACTTTATATCTATGATTTCAGGTAGTGTGCTTTCTAAAATGATTAAATTCTCATATCCTAGGTATTTATACTTTATATTTATTAAGGAAATATTTTATAGAGACAGGTTGGGGAATGATTTTAATCTTTAGAGACATTTTAATTTGTATTTCTCTTGAAATATCCTATGTATGGTATTTATAATGCACTGTATAATTTTATATGGTAATTCTCCATCTACTCTTCATAAATGCGTGGAAAAGTGTCTTAAAATTCACTTTACATTAATCTTCATTTAATTTTCATATGATTTTTGAGATCATTAATGGAATTTTTTATGTTGGAATATGTGAAGTCTCCCCCTATTAATATAATTCCCATGTGAAATAAATAAATCATCTTTCTTGTAAGAAGTCTGAGTGGTCATTGAAACTTTATGGGATTATAATGATTGTTTAAAAACCAAGCTAAAAATATAATGAAGAGGATTTTCCTTTGTCACACCTCTTTATAATCCTCAAAATTATCTCCTATATCTATAATTAAATTCTCATGAAGTGTTCTCCTTAAACTTTTCAATGATTATGGTTTGTTAAGTTTTGACAAGGGTGTGACAAACTAATCAAGAATCAAAAAAGATTTTGAAACCACTAGACAAAGTGCTAAAAATCTTATTAAAAAATTTTTTCTTCATTTTTCTAACATTAGTATGATTCAAACATATCCTTTTAAAACTTTAGGGACTATTGTTGTTGTTGTTGAGAAATTCTCCACTTCATTTCATAAAGATTCTAGATTGTATTTTAGCTTCTAACAAGGTTGTAACAACCTTGTTGGGCACTAATGAAAGTATTGAAACTATCACAAATCTCTAATGTCATGGTTTGAAAATATCTCTTTCACAGTCAAAGAAAGTTAAAACACTTCATTATTCAATTAGAAAAAAATCCAAAACTTAGATACCAAACTAACATAAGTAATTTTTAATAAGAAAGGAGGTTGTGAAAGTACTATGACATTACTCTTGAGAAATGCTTGGAAAAGTGTCTTACAATTCACTTTACATTAATATTCATTTAATTTTCATATAATTTTTGAGATCATTAATGGAATTTTTTATGTTAAAAAATGTGAAGTCTCCCAAGATTAATAGAACTCCCATGTGAAAGAAATAATTCAACTTTCTCATTAGAAGTCTTAGTGGTCAATGAAACTTTATGGGATTCTAATGAGGGTTTGAAAACCAAGGTAAAAAGCTAATGTAGAGGGTTTTCATTTATCGTATCTCTTTATAATCCTCAAAATTATCTCCTATATATCTATAATGAATTCCTCATGAAGTTTAATCCTTAACCTTTTCAATGCTTATGGTTTGTTAAGTTTTGACAAGGGTGTGATAGCCTCGATAAAACTCAACAAAGATTTTGAAACCATTGGGCCAAGTGCTAAAAATCTTCTTTAAAACATTTTCCTTCATTTTTCTAACATTATAATGATTCAAATATATCCTTTAAAAACTTTAGGGACTATTGTTGCTTTTTTTGAGCAATACTCCACTTCATTTCATAAATATCCTAGATAGTATTTTAGCTTCTAACAAGGTTGTGACATCCTTCTTGGGCACTGATGAAAGTTTTGAAGCTACCATAGATTTCTAATGTCATTTTTTGAAAAGATTTATTTCACATTCAAAGAAAGTTAAAAAAATTTCATTGGTCAATTATAAAAAATTATAAAACTTATATGACACTAAGATATGTAATTTTTCATAAGAAAATAGGTTGTGAAAGTACTATCACATTAATCTTGATAAATGCTTGGAAAAGTGTCTTACAATTCACTTTACATTAATCTTTATTTAATGTTCATATAATATTTGAGATCATTAATGGAATTTTTTTATGTTGGAACATGTGAGGTCTGCCCACATTAATAGCACTCCGATGTGAAAGAAATAATTCAACTTTCTTGTAAGAATTTTGAATGTTCATTGAAAATTTATGGGCTTCTTATGATGGTTTCAAAACCAAGCTAAGAAGATAATGGAGAGGATTTTCCTTTATCACATCTCCTTATAATCCTCAAAAATGATCTCCTAAATCTATAATGAATTTCTCATGAAGTGTTCTCCTTAACCTTTTCAATGATTATGGTTTGTTAAGTTTCGACAAGGGTGTGACAACCTAATGAAGAATCAACAAAGATTTTTAATCCATTGGACCAAGTGCTAAAAATATTCTTAAAAAAACATTCCTTCATTTCTATAAATTTAGAATGATTCAAACATATCCTTTACAAACTTTAGGGACTATTGTTTTTGTTGTTGAACAATACTCCACTTCATTTCATAAAGATTCTAGATAGTATTTTAGCTTCTAAGAAGGTTGTGACAAACTTGTTGGGCACTGATGAAAGTTTTGAAACTATCATAGATCTCTAATGTAATATTTTGAATTGATTTCTTTCACATTCAAAGAAAGTTAAAAACAACCATTGCTTAATTAGAACAAATTCCAAAACTTAGATGATGTCAGAGTAAAGTTTTTAACTTAATTGTGTTGATTAAGTTGCCTTTGTTCCCTTCTTAAGATTTCACGTTAGTTTGCATAAAGTGACATTTAATAATTATATTAATTATTAAATATTTTCCTATTAGGGCTTCTTTTAGGGTTTTTACGATTAGGGTTCGTTTAGGGTTTGCATGATCTGCTTTTATAAGGATTGATCACATTGTATATTTTATCAATTCCCTTTTGTTCTGATAAGATAATTTTCTCCATTTTCCAGAGCTTCAAACCCTTGTTTGTTTTCTCCATCCATTCTCTTCCTTGTGATAGGTATCCATTTGCATGCAGGTGATTTTGGAGTCTGAAGCTGGATTTCTCAACTTCTACATGGTATTAGAGCTTTCCTATTGCATGCATGTTCTTGTTTGAAGAATTTGAAGCTATTTAGAGCTACAAGGTTTGATCAGGCATTCACAGTTTTGGGATTTGCATTTTTTGATCTAGGGCTTCACCTTCAACTTCTAGTGTCTTTTCCTTTATGGAAAATTTGAGCATCATTTGTAAGCAATATTTAATATAAATGCACTGAGATAAAGTGCCACACTATTGTACATGTATTTTTAAGGATTTTTCACATAAGGTTGTTCCATATTTTGTATTATTTTATAAAGTGTCATGGGGGGTTGTGTAGTGTCTTTGTTTTGGCATCACACCTTTGTCTGGTAAGTGTCCTTCCATGACGAGAGTGGATCCATATGATTCCAACCTCATGCATGTGTGCTTTGTTTTCCACACCACTTTTTTAGTTGCAGGTGCTTTCTTCTGCACTTTTAGATGTTGTATTTTCTTCTTCATGCACTATAGGGTGTTATACACCATTTCAGTGGATCTATCAGGCTCTCCTAGTTCAGCATTATGGGGGGGTATTATACTGTTCGTGCTAATTCTTCCTTGGGTTCGCCTTGGAAGAAATATTTCATTCTCAATTGATCAATGTTTTCAGACTATTGGTACTTGTGCCATTCGTATCTTCATTTCAGATGTTTTCCTTTGTTTGCCATCTGACTTGAGTAGTGTCGTTTGGGGCACTTAAGCATATTGTTTTCTTCTTGATCCTGATCATCCTATCTTCATCGGAGGTTCTTCAACATAATAGCAGTCATTTTTCGATTGTTGTTTGTAGCTTCTTCTACTTTAGTGATGTTCTTCTTGGATTTTTGCATCTCTTTTTGGAATAGATATTTTTTCCATGAGTTTTTCTCTATTTCTCCATTTATACTATTCGTGCTAGTTCTTCCTTGGTTTCGCTTTGGAAGGAACCTTCCATTCTCAGTTGATCAGTGTTTTCAAACTATTGGTACTTGTGTCATTTGTATCTTCATTCTAAGTGTTTTCCTTTGTTTGTCATCTGATTTGAGTAGTGTCATTTGGGGCACTCATGCAAATTGTTGTCTTCTTGATCCCAATCATCCTATCTTCAATGGAGGTTCTTCAACACCATAGTAGTCATCTTTTGATAGTTGTTTGCAGCTTCTTCTACTTCAGTTATTTTCTTCTTGGCTTTTTGCATCTCTTTTTAGAGTAGAGATTTTTTCCATAAGGTTTTCTCTATTTCTCTATTTTATAGAGATTTGGTTGTATTTGTGTACTTGATCTGGCTTAGTTGTCAGGACCCATGTTTGCTTTCTTGCATTGTAGTTACCTTTGCTTTCTTGCACTTGTTTGTAGCTGCATTGTTGTTCATCTTAAGGGGGGTGTTATAGGAAAGGTTTTAACTTAATTATGTTGACTAAGTTACCTTTGTTCCCTTCTTAAGATTTCGCGTTAGTTTGCATAAAGTGACATCTAATAATTATATTAATTATTAAATATTTTCCTATTAGGGCTTCTTTAGAGTTTTTCCTATTAGGATTTCTTTAGAGTTTGCATGATCTCTTTTTATAAGGATTGATCCCATTGTATATTTTATCAATTCCTTTTTGTTTTGATAAGATAATTTTCTCCATTTTTCAGAGCTTCAAACCCTTGTCTGTTTTTTCCATCCATTCTCTTCCTTGTGACCAAGTATCCATTTGCATGCAGGTGACCTTGGAGTCTGAAGTTGGATTTCTCAACTTCTACAAATGACACACTAAGATAAGTAATTTACAATCATAACAAAAGATGTTGTGAAAGTAATATCACATTACTCTTGATAAATTCTTGGAAAAGTGTCTTACAATACACTTTACATTAATCTTCATTTAATGTTCAAATGAATTTTGAGATCAAATTAATGGATTTTTTTAATATTGGAACATGTGAAGTCTCCCCACATTAATAGCATTCCCATGTGATGGAAATAATTCAACTTTCTTGTCATAAGTTTGGGTGGTCATTGAAATTTTATGGGCTTCTAATGGTGATTTCAAAACCAAGATAAAAAGCTAATGGAGAGGATTTTCCTTTATCACATCTCTTTATAATCCTCAAAATTATCTCTTATATCTATAATTAATTTCTCATGAAGTGTTCTCCTTAACCTTTTAAATGATTATAGTTTGTTAAGTTTTGACAAGGGTGTGACAACCTCATCAAGACTCAACAAAGATTTTGAAACTACAGACCAAGTGCTAAAACTCTTCTTAAAACCAATTTCCTTCATTTTTCTAGCATTAGAATGATTAAAACATATCCTTTAAAAAATTTAGGGACTATTATTTTTGTTGTTAAACAGTACTCCATTTGATTTCATAAAGATTCTAGATAGTATTTTAAGCTTCTAACAAGCTTGTGACAGCCTTGTTGAGCACTGATGGAAGTTTAAAAACTATCGTAGATCTCTAATGTCATGTTTTGAAAAGATTTCATTCAAATTCAAAGAAAGTTAAAAAACTTCATTGGTCAATTGGAACAAATTCCAAGACTTAGATGACACACTAAGATAAGTAGTTTTTAATAAGAAAAGAGGTTGTGAAAGTACTCACATTACTCTTGATAAACTTTAAAGCAATGAATAGGATGTGCAAGTACGTAGGAAAAACATATTATAACTATTGGCATTAAATACACATTGTAAATAAAAGGGAACAACAACTAGGCTTATTTAAAGAGGTAGCAAGTGGAACTTCTTATTTAGCATCTGTGCTATAACCACAGAGCATTGATATGCATACACAGCACTTATTAGTTATGGAGTGCCATTGATATATACAGATACAGCCTAAACAGTCGGTACACTGTGGTGAATGTACCAACTGTCTGTCCTAATTGTTGACGGTTGAAGTGAGGTTTCTCCCAGAGAGAGAGTAGGTGGTAACTGCAGTGACGCCAGGAGAGCACTGAGCAAGGCAATTTCCTTTTCCACAGTAAGCTGAGCCGGTCCCACACCAGTTATAGATGCTGCAGCATCGCCCACTGTTACAGAAGAAGTTTCCTCTTGGACTGCATGTTGGATCCCCCATCACCATGGGAAGGCTTATACTGCATCCCAAAAACACTACAACTAGTAATGCTGCCACGGTTGATTTGTGCTGACCCATCTTCTGCATTAACAAACAATAATATTACTGACTATTATGATACATGAGACCACAGTGAGTATTTAACACTAATCTTAGTCTAAGTATTCAAACTGAAATGAATGAAACATCCTGCCGAGTGATCTATATTCCTATTGCTCTAACATGCAAAAACAACTAAACCATCTGAGAGAATAGGCCGGTCCAAAACTTACAAACGCCGCTGCTTAATGTTTGCTATATGCAGGATTGGCAATGTTGAAGAGTGTTGAGCATGCCATCTATTTATAGTGACAAATCTCACACATTCGATGAATTTAATGTTCCAAATCCTCACAAATTATTTACATTTGAAAACTCAACTATCGTTTTCTGGCCCTATCTTCTCTCTAGTCTTCATAATTGAAGTTTGTCAAGTCACAGCACATAGTCTTCAATGTTTATCCTGTGTCCTTTTAGCCTCATCCAAAAGAATAGTGTTAAGTCAATACTGTGGTTGGGCATGAGAGAAGTTTAGGGTGACAGGTTAATAGTTGGGTAGAATTTAGTATTCTTTGTAATATATTTATGTTCAGGGTATTCTTTTAAGATAGAAATTAAGTTAGTGCTATCATCCACGGTTTTAAGATAGGCATGTGTAGGAGGCGGCTGGTCCTTTCAACGGCATGCAAGCGTGCGATATATTAGTCAATAGAGTCGGCTGGTCTGAGAGAAGTTTAATTCCTGTAGCGTAATCAATCTTGAGGTTAACTACTGACATACGTTTATACTCACGGAGAGATAATATCTTTCTTATTTAATTGTATTTAATTTCTTGTCCGCAAGTTGACATGCGTTTGAAATATCTTTCCAAGAAGTTGATAGTTTATGTGTAGAACAGGCCATTTTTGGTATCTGTAAATATCGGAAATCTACATCAAGAAGCATTTTCATGCTTCTGCGTAAGTGTTATTTTCATCAAATAAAAAGTTTGTGTGTACAATTATCCATAAATCAAATTAAAGAATTCAATATTATCTATTTGTAACAAATTCTTATAATTACTTTATAAATATGAAATTAATGAATAACTAAACATAATATTACTCAAAATCAATGATTCAATCACTTATATCAATTTTTTTTCAAATATATAATTTTTTTTAACAATCATCACAATTATTGTAAAATCCATTTACAATATTTTGGTAGGAATAATAGAAAGAACATTTAAAATTGTTTGTATTATAGATACAAGTTTACACATTTCAAAGCTAGATTTATATCATATGCAATAGATCACATTTTAACAATCATGTTCTTCTATAAAAAACATAATGCCATAGTATTGTAATGATAAGTATAGGAAAATAAGTATGAGCAGGTCACAAGATTGATAACACATTAACACTTCCATTACCAACCTCTTCTATTACCCCTCTTCATAATTGGAAGTGAGAAAGAGAGAGTATCCCTAAAGTGATATTCTCCTTTCCATGAAGCATAAACCATCCCCATTCTAGTATATTGGAGGAGCTCAACCCATCACAAAGGGTCTAGATATATAGGTCAATGTGCATAATGGAATTTAAAGTACTAAGTAAATCATTATCAATCTACCATACCTATATGCTCATGGAATGCATATTTTATGCACTCATCTATTGATAAACATATTACGAAAGAGAATATAAATGAAAAAATGTACTTATGAATGTAACCAATGACTATCAATATTTATAGCGTAAAAATGTCCACATCATCTTCCTACGTTATCTCGGCATTCTATGGGATAGATGAACAATATCTAAAAGACAATTTGTATCTGACATTTATTCCTTTAAATTCAAATTGAATAGTATATTTCAACGTTAAAATGTCTAATGAATAACACTAATGAACCCAATATACAACACAACCATAATTCTTAACTCCATTCAACACTAAGTAATTTAGGAACAAGAGGTCTTACCTCATTTTTTATAACACTTAAAATCTAGAACCCTTCCCTAGGATTTGATGACAATATATTTAATAAGTTCATTGATATTATCAATAATATTCACAAATAATGATAATAGTCATTAAACTTACATACTTAAACTATATAAATCATTTCATAACTTCCAATAGGCAATTCAAAACAAACAAGGAAGATTTTAAATTGTCATACCTTTCACGTTACCAAGTAAAATTCCAAAATTAATATATTTTCGAAAATTAAAAGTTCCAAAAATAAAATCCTAAAAGTGTTATGTTAGAAACCTAAACAAGTGTGAGCTATTTTATCTGCAACTCAGCTCATTTGTTTCCATCACAAAATCAACATTTAAAAAAAGAAAGTTCATCGACTATATTTATGAATATCTTGTATAATAAAACATTCCACTTAGAAATTAGACTACCTAAATAAATGTTTAAAATATATTTGATCATTCAAAAGCTTCAAAGGTATAATTGGGTAGTGATGGAAATTCAAAAAATTAAAGCTGGGGTTAGAGGGTTTCTAAGTTACTCATGGTAACCTTCACTATGGATCGGTCAAAACCCTCTTGTTATGTTTTAGCGGTGACATGTTGCCATGGTGGACCGGTCACTTAAGTGATGTTTAATCCCTCTCGGGTCGTGCTTTACTGGCCCTATTTTACCTAATTTTTTTATCTTCTTGGCATAATGGCCTATGTTTTACACCGCCAAAAATTTCAATGCGGGCCCCACTTGAATGTTCTATCTGAGAGTTGATAAACTGTCCGATCATAGAATTAGATCTTGGCCGCCTCTCACAAACCTCACAGGTTTTTCTGCTAGCATCATCAAAGTAGTGTGAGGTTCGCAAGATGTGGCCACGTGGTGTGAATGTATGAGTGGGTTTTCTTTCTGAGGTATTGGATATGACAGGGGGCCTTCTTTTCACCTGTAATAGCCATTAATAACAAGGTAATCATGATCTCTCGCACACCTCACATAGGCAGAGTAAAAATCCAAGAGAGTGTTGCGAGGTTCACGAGGGAGTGGCATGTGGCTTTTATTTTCATGCCACTGGGATTATAGGGGTCCCACTATGCGGTTCGGGTCTATTCTTCTACGGGTTTTGATTGGATATGTTTTTTGAAGGCGTCGACGTGGATCATCAACATCCATTGACTTGATCTCAACCCTTCATTTGTTAAAGTGCCTCCTGAATCGGTGGTTCATTTATAGGGAAGAGATGTGTGAGTTGCCCACATAGCATGTATTGCTTAGCTATTGCTCGTGTCATTAATGATATGGGTTTCTTTTCTCTAGAAGATCTCCACCTAATTTCCTCTTGTGTGCGAATAGTGCCATCCTGTTGAGGGTATTCATAGTTATCTGGATCATTAACTGTGCAAGTGCTTGAGTCGCCTTCAAGTAATTGCACCCTGCATACTATCTTGCTCTATAAATGCTAATTGAGTTGTATGCGATTAGCATTGTATTCTCTTGTGTCTAAGTGTAGTAAGGTTCTTCTTCTATTTGTGGTTGCGCTCTATTTCTATCATGAATAAATCAATCAAGCGAAGGAGTGCAAGGCTGGCTTCACTAGTCATGAAGAAGTCTGATTCTCCCATGTCTTGCAAGTCTATTATCAGGAACAATGGGAAAAGGCCAGTACATTGTTCGTCCCCAATAATCATCTCAGATTCTGATGAATCTGAGACTGATTCTGATTATTGATACTACCTGGCTTCCCTGGCCGATCTTATGGGAGTGGATGAGGAGGTTCTAGCAATTGAGCCAGTATTTGCATTTGCACCAGGTCCAGTTGTTCAGGAATGTCTTCGCAAGGTTGGTAAAGTAGAGGTGGTGCCATCGTTGTCCCAGGCTCGAACTCAGAGCGGTTGTTTGTATCGGGCCCATGTTGCTTCTTGATGATTGCTGGCGGTGGGTCCGTTGGACGTGTCTTCTCTTATTGTTCTATCAAGTGGATGTGGACATGTGCATGCTTTGCACGAAATTTTGTTTTTCAACTGGTTATTTCATAACCTTTTTTTTTTATTCCTTTGTTCATGCACGGTATCATTATGACAAGAAATGTAAATTTGAATTTCATTTTGGTGTTGAAATTCAATTTGGTGTCACAATGTGGCCTAATGCTTGTTGCTCTCCTATTCTATAAAGGATATTTCATGGCTCATTGTGAGGGGTCAGAAAAATTTTGGAGTCCGAAGCTTGGAAGTATTTACAGTCCTTTTTATTGTTAAAGTGTTATGAACATTTTGTCTCAGGAAATCATCTTGGGGTTGGGTTTACATACAAATTAGTGTGATATGCTCTTTTAAATTACTGATACCAAAAGAAATCTATAAAATTAAGATGGTTTGCTCTCCTGTGTGTGTGCGATGGATTATGAATAGATTTATCAAAGGTTTATCTATTCAGTTTCAGTAGTTAATTGAAAATGTAATTAGTTTTCTTGCTTTAGCTCAAAGAGTTAATCAAATGCCTGAAGAATTAGTTACATGTTCATGGTTGCATATGCTCAGGATGCTTGAAGAAGTACTATCTTAGTGTGCTAAAATATTTCATATAGTATGGCTATGTGAGATAAGTTCATTGTATCAGGATTTTGTTCTATATGACTCCGCTGCCCCATGGATGAAGCACTGGTTAGTGTTTGTGTCATTTTATTAGTTCAAGACTGTAAGTCCTAGGCAAAGATCTCCAAATATTGAACATAAAACACTTGAATACTACCTTGTCCTCCTCTAGGAGGTATTGTAACAAATAAGTGGGCCAATTCTGTTGCTCTTTGGCACTGGTAGTCATTTTATGGTCTGCCAAAACTCTGAAGTGATCACTATCCCTTTGAGTGTGTTGGAATTGTACTCTGTACACAGGAAGTGTTCTTACCAATCATGAGACATTCATGTGAACACATTTAGGTTTACCCACCTTGGTCCTACAGAGCCAGAAGTGCAGGAGAAGTTAGTCCTTTACTAATTCTTGTTAGTTGGCCATTAGTGATTGTAGTTGTCCTTAATGGGTGTTGGCTACCTCTTAGATACCTACAACCTCTACATGGGTTGTTTTTTAAACACCGACAGAATGGCGACTCTGTTGGGGAATCAAATAATATGTTGTTCTGAATTTACATAGTGAATGTTAGCAAATCGAGCAATAGGAGGTAGTTCAACCTAACCTTGCAAATTTTATGGTCTATGGTGTCCTGTAAGTAGCAGACTCAGGAGTTCTAGAGTTATTTATTGAAGGATGGCTTCATTTGGGGAGAACTTCTGAGAAATTTTTTTTAAAAGTGGAGAAAGAAGACAAAGGAACCATAGGGAATGGGTTGTGACTATGAGAGGTGCTACTGGTGATATGGTGCTACTTTATAATGAGTAATGAAACCCATAATTTGATAGAATTTAGAAACCAGGCTCTCAAAGTTCCTTGAAGTAGTGTCCTCTGAAAGGAGGTGGCGACTCTGACTGAAGAACCAGTGAATACATGAAGGAATAATTCCAGATTGGTATTATTTATAGTCTGGAAAGAGGTTGATACAAGTTGCTAACAACTACCAAGTATTTTACCAAAACCAAAACAGTTCACTAATTTAAAAAAAACTAATGGGTGTTTTGATTAAGAATAAAACTGGTTCCACATTTGTATGTTAAGCATATACAAAGGAACACATATTAGTTTTACCATACCTCTAGTGATGCAATATGTAAAAGGATTTATGAAACACATTTTTATTACATAGGATCTTGGAAAATATTGAATACTTTTGTCAGTCATTAACAAATACTTGATTGAGCTGACAAGTGATGTGCCTAATAGTTATATGCTATTGAACAAGTCTACCATGTATAAGATCAAGAATAAATATGCTAGAAGAGAAAGTTATGAAAATTCCTTTGAGGAGTTTTGTAACTTAGAGATATAGGCCTTTTATGTTTGATGCTATAAGCAATCACCCTAATTCAATTCCTAAGAAAATTAGGAAATATTTACCTCAATATACAGGGCATGTAACAAAATCGGCTTCTAAACATTTGCAACATTTTGTTGATCTAATGGTTGATTATGAAATTGATCATGAGGATGTTGTCATGAAATTATTTGTGCAATCCTTAAAAGGTGATGCTAGGGATTGGTTTTCTTATTTACCCACCTTTTCTATTAATTCATTGAATCAGTTGGTGATTGTTTTTATGGAACAATTCAGTGAAAGAGTCAATCCCAACACATTGAGAAAAGGATTTATGGGAATTCACATACAAGAAAGGAATTAGTCCCTCTTTTTAATCTCAGGTTTTCAAGAGCATTAAGGGGGATCCCCAAAGAAATAATACCTAATGAGGCTGAAAGCTTGATTGTGTATCTAGGTGCCTTCAACAAGAGGATGAGTTTTTTATTAAGGGATAAAGAACCTATTACTTTGCCTCAAGCATACTAGCTAGATATGGAAATTGAAAATAACATGAAATATTCATTGATGGAGACATATCCGACTGCAGACATTAATTACTCTTGCCTAACCAATGCTAGTATAATATCTGAACCAGCTATCCAAAAAATTGATGATAAACTTCTTGCTAAGGGTGTTATAAGTCCAGAAGTGCAGTTTGATGATAATGATCAGGGATTTTGTGTATCTGAACTATATGATATGAGAAAGCAAGAGAAGGAATCATCATATGAGTTTTTTTTTAGATTTTTGGAAATCTTAATACACATTCCCATAGAGAAAAGACCTAATGATTATGAATGCATTGATTTGTTTCGTGAACTATATTAATCAAGACTGAGCTCCTAACCAAAGGAATTGAAACCTACTAATTTGGCTCAGGTAATTCAATGGATAGAGATTGAAGAGTTTGTTAGGAATGCATCTACACAAAATAAAGGTAGTGCTCATTCATTACAAGATATTTGCATAAGTAATGACAACATTGAAAGACAAGATGATGAAGGATTGTATGAAACACCTATTAGGTTTCTTGATCCTAATTATGATTCTAGTGTTACTGAGATTTTGTTACAAGTTAATAATTGTGATTTTAGGGGTAATAATGGGAGTATTGAGAATGCAGCTGAAATTTTATTTTTACCAAAGTTATGTGGGGATGAAGAGCCCCATGTTGGTTCTCAAGTAAAGAAAGAATTGTCAGGTGATGTATATCTGGAGTGTAGCTCTGACATCTTAGTGTTGGAACAGGGGAGTTATATGAATGTTGAACAATATAAGGATGTTAATACCTGTAATTAGGAACATACATTCGGAAGCGACCAATGTTGTGGTCTATGCATTGGCCCTGTGGTTTTCCTTGAGTATCTATATAAAGTGGAGATGGAGATATTACTTCCCCCTAGTGTTGATGTAGTCACTAAGGGGTATTATGATTATGTTGAATTGTTCACTTATGAATCAACATATGTAACAGATAGTCTTGAGTACAACATAACTAGTATGTATTGCTCTATCTTTTCTGGTCAAAGTGAAGTTGATATTTTTAAACCAATCTCTAAGGGTTTTAATATTGAGATGGATGAAGAGGTACAAGAAAGGATATGCTAGGATAAAACTGCTTTGAGCTATATATCATCTTGGATAGCTAATGGAAGTAAGGATACTTTGCATATTGTTCTTTATGAAAACTTTCAATTTAATATGCAAACCAAGGCTTGCAGAATGGATAATGTTGCAAACTAGACAAGTTACAAAAATTTCCATTTCATGGAACAGGTAAGCCTGCACCCTATAACATACAACCAGGAGTAGGATAAAGTAAAATATTATCATGGTCATATATTTCTTTTAAATTGCAGGGGCAAAGTAGGGAAAGCTTCCATTGTAGTCACAGAGGTATTGGTTATGCCATGCACTTCACAATATCAAATGGGGAATGTCACAAGTGTTTTTCCTACCAGGAAATGGAAAGTTTTGTTTTTGATAGAGGTAAGTGTTGATTTCCCTTGATTGGTAGCTTGGGGCTACCATGTTTGTATGCACAAGTTTAGTTGACAGAACAAGGCAATTTATCTATTAAAAACCTTGTGTAGTCTAGTTATCTGGTCTACGAAATCAGAGATTCTAGATCTTGCTATGCCCACAGGGGGCATACATCCCCAGTTGGAGCCACTGATGGAACTTCAACAAATTAAAGATGGGGTTAGAGGGTTTCTAAGTTACTCATGGTAACCTTCACTATGGATCGGTCAAAACCCTCTTGTTATGTTTTAGCGGTGACATGTTGCCATGGTGGACTGGTCACTTAAGTGATGTTTAATCCCTCTCGAGTCATGCTTTACCGGCCCTATTTTACCTAATTTTTTTATCTTCTTGGCATAATGGCCTATGTTTTACACCGCCAAAAATTTCAATGCGGGCCCCACTTGAATGTTCTAAGAGCTGATAGACTATCTGATCATAGAATTAGATCTTGGCCGCTTCTCGCAGACCTCACAGGTTTGTTTGCTGGTGTAATCAAAGTAGTGCGCGGTTTGCGAGATGTCGCCACGTGGCATGAATGTATGAGCGGGTTTTCTTTTTGAGGTATTGGATATGACAGGGGTCGTCTTTTCACTGGTAATAGCCATTAATAACAGGGTAATCATGATCTCTCGTACACCTCGTATGAGCAAAGTAAATATTTGGGAGAGTGTTGTGAGGTTCGCGAGGGAGTGGCACATGGCTTTTATTTTCATGCCAGTGGGATTATATGGGTCCCACTGTGCAGTTCAGGTCTATTCTTTTGTAGGTTTTGATTGGATATGTTTTTTGAAGGCGTCGACATGGATCCTCAACATCCATTGACTTGATCTCAACCCTCCATTTGTTAAAGTGCCTCCTGAATCGGCGGTTTATTTATAGGGAATAGATGTGTGAGTTGCCTACATGGCATGTATTGCTTAGATGTTGCTTGTGTCATTAATGATATAGGTTTCTTTTCTCCAAAAGATCTCCACCTGATTTCCTCCTGCATGCGAATAGTGCCATCCTGTTGAGGGTATTCATAGTTATCTAGATCATTCACTATGCAAGTGCTTGAGTCACCTTCAAGTAATTGTACCCTGCATACTGGCTTGCTCTATAATTGCTAACTGAGTTGTACGTGATTAGCATTGCTATCTCTTGTTTCTAAGTGCAATAAGGTTCTTCTTCTGTTTGTGGTTGCGCTCTGTTTCTATCATAAATAAATTAGTCAAGAAAGGGAGTGCGAGGCTGGCTTCACTAGTCATGAAGAAGTCTGATTCTCTCATGTCTCACAAGGCTACTACTAGGAACACTAGGAAAAATTTTGTACATTGTTCGTCCCGCATAATTATCTCAAATTTCAATGAATCTGAGACTGATTCTGATTATCGGTACAACCTGGCTTCCATAGCTGATCTTATGGGAGTGGATGAGGAGGTTCTAGCAATTGAGCCAGTATCTGCATTCACACTGGGTCCAGTTGTTCGGGAATGTGTTCACAATGTTGGTAAAGTAGAGGTGGTGCTATTGCTATCGCAGGCTCGAACTCGGAGTGGTTGTTTGTACCGAGGCTGTGTTGCTTTTTGATGATTGTTGGCGGTGGGTCCATTAGACGTCTCTTCTCTTGTTGTTCTATCAAGTGGATGTGGATGTGCGCGTGGTTTGCATGAATTTTTTTTTTTCAACTGGTTATTTCATAACAATTTTTTTTTATTCCTTTGTTCATGCATGGTATCATTATGACAAGGAATGTAGATTTGAATTTCATTTTGGTGTTGAAATTCAATTTGGTGTCACAATGTGGCCTAATGCTTGATGCTCTCCTGTTCTATAAAGGAGATTTTATGGCTCATTGTGAGGGGTTAGAAAATTTTTGGAGTCTGAAGCTTGGAAGTATGTACAGTCCTTTTTATTGTTAAAGTGTTATGAACATTTTGTCTCAAGAAGTCATCCTCGGGTTGGGTTTACATACAAATTAGTGTGATATGCTATTTTAAATTACTGATATCGAAAGAAATCTATAAAATTAGGATGGTTTGCTCTCTTATTTGTGTGCCATGGATTATGAATAGATTTATCAAAGGTTTATCTGTTCAGTTTTAGTAATGAATTTAAAATATAATTAGTTTTCTTGCTTTAGCCTAAAGAGTTAATCAAATTCTTGAAGAATCAGTTACATGTTCATGGTTGTATATGCTCATCATGCTTGAAGAAGTACTATCTTAGTGTGCTAAAATATTTCATATAGTATGGCTATGTGAGATAAGTTCATTGTATCAGGATTTTGTTCTCTATGACTCTGCTGCCCCGTGGATGAAGCACTGGTTAGTGTTTGTGTCATTTTATTAGTTCAAGACTGTAAGTCCTAAGTATAGATCTCCAAATACTGAACATAAAACACTTGAATACTACCTTTTCCTCCTCTGGGAGGTATTGTAACAAATAAGTGGGCCAATTCCATTGCTCTTTGGCACTGGTAGTCATTTTCTGGTTTGCCAAAACCTTGAAGTGATCACTATCCCTTTGAGTGTGTTGGAATTGTAATCTGTACGTAGGAAGTTTTCTTACCAATCATGAGACATTCATGTGAACACGTTTAGGTTTACCCACCTTGGTCCTACAGAGCCAGAAGTGCATGAGAAGTTAGTCCTTTACTGATTCTCGTTAGTTGCCATTTGTGATTGTAGTTGTCCTTAATGGGGGCTGGCTACATCTTAGATACCTGCAACCTCTACATGGGTTGTTTTTTAAACACCAATAGGTAGGATAAAAGAACATGAGAAAGAACTTTTATCCTTGGACCATGTCACACTATCCATGTACAACTTTTAATAAAACATGGATATCCATGTCACACTATCCATGTACATCCACATAATAAAACATGGATATTAACAACACTAATGTATCCTCTATGTGCATAATAAAGGAATTAAATGATCATAAACTTAACCTTAACACATAAATTTACTCATTTCATTCTCAAATAATTACCTTGTAACTATCAACATTTAGTAAAAAAAACAAATCCTAGTCAACAAAGCACCAACATTTATTGTTTAAATTATACTTCCCTAGTATTCAAGAGGGATCCCAACATAACATATTTGATATTTATTTACGTGATGAAAAACTAAACAATATTTTCTTAAAAAAGTGGAAGAGAACCATCGTATCCCTTATTAATAGATGTATGATAGTGCTTGGTGGTTAATACTCTCAAAGATATAATTAGGAATAATGTTAGTTGTGTGCTCTTTTATTATTGCTTTTATAGAATTTAGAACAATAAAATAGACACGGTCTACATGTGACCTAAAGATAAAGGTGAAGATACCATATATGGTGAAAGTGAATTGCTACTTCAAAATATTTATGAAAATTCACTCAATATTAAATCTTTAGGAATCATCTTACAAAATTCAGTTTAAATAAAGTATAAAATGGTTGACATTATAAATAATATTGTCTTTGTATAGGCATCATCATGTGAACTCCAAATTTTAAATGTTTCAAATGGATAAGGAAAATTTGGAGTACATAAAAAATTCTTCTTACTATAATCATATTTTACTTCTAATGTAGATAACTACTAAATACTACACTGAATACATATGCATAATTTATTCATTATTTATTTTTATGTAGGAGAAAGAGATCTAAGTTCTAAACCACATGTCTTCCTATATCTCAATGGAAAGGACAAAAAATGATCTCACACACAATTGGCTACTACCCTCATGGAAGAGCCAAAATGATGGATTAGGGTTTAAGTCCTTTCATGTCAAGGGAGATGATTTGATATTGATTTTTGGCAACAAAGAATGTACTCCCTTCTTGGATATAGTGTAATTTCGTTCCTAATTTGGGCCTATATTGGTAACCTTGCATTCATAACCCTTTAAATCATCATTAATAGGCCCTTCGACCCTTTATTTTGGATCTTGAGGATTATTTCAACTAAAAACTTGAGAAAATCATCACAAACATTAAAATTTCTAACACATCCCAAAAAACTAAGGTGGGATTAATATGCCACTTTTGGCGTATGAGTCTCCCTAGGTGGTACACATATGCCAAAAGTTGTGTATGAGTCCCATTTGGCACCTTTTTAGGGTTTGAGTGATAAATTCAAGTTTTTTAATTCAAATTTTTGGTTGATGTCGACTTTTGAGATCTAAAGATGGTAAATTATGTGTGTTGCCTATATAAAGAAGATTCTAAGTTATTATTTCGTCTAAGCAATAATCTAGAAGAATACTGTAAAGATCTAAGCTTTCACAAGAACTCAAGCATTCTTTCACGAGAGCGTTCAAGAGCAAGTAAATAGAGAAGTTGAAGTCTTGGAGTAGGACTGAAGTCTTTTTGTAGGTCTTCAAGATCACTTTAATTCAATATCTAGTATTGTTAAGGATTGATTATGGTTGCCTATGGTGAATCATGAAGGAATATAGGTTGAGGATATGGAACTAGCCACCAAGCCAAGACTAATGACTTGTTTATGTAGAAATGCAAAATTAACATCATATTTAATCATATTCTCCTTATTTAAATAAATCAGGTTTATTGAATTAATCTCTAAATTCCTCCATCAAAATTAAATAAATTCATCATTAACACTAACATCGTCCACTTT
This sequence comes from Sequoiadendron giganteum, assembly GCA_007115665.2. NCBI lineage: Eukaryota > Viridiplantae > Streptophyta > Pinopsida > Cupressales > Cupressaceae > Sequoiadendron > Sequoiadendron giganteum. The sequence goes on from CM021104.1 coordinate 671,001,492, forward strand.
AGCTAAATAAATCAGAATATTTATTTAACTAGGTCTAAATCATTTTATATCTCCTTTTGATTTATTTTAACCCATAAATATAAATCAAATAGGTTAAATCACCTAATCCCTTATTAAGTTAATCGAATCCTGATTAATTTAATCTAAACTCATGTCCCATCCTCTAGCTTTTCCCACTTGCACAATAAATCATTTAGTTTAATTTATTAAAAGATTTATTTTCCTCACAAAGCATATTGCCAAGGAAAATGCCCTCATTAACTCCATTTGTTTGAATTTTTTGTCCAAAACAATTTGCCCCCAAATCTCTCAACCATATGCATTTAATGACATTTTTCAAATTTCAAACTCACCTAATTGCATTTATCTTGCACAAAGACCAAAATTCTCTCAAACTTTCTCCTCTCACATTTCGACAAGTTGCATGAATCTATTAGCTAAGGATTAGTCCCACATTCCTCAACTTTTCCTCTTCTTCTCTCAATCTTCCTATAAATCTAGGGACTTCTTTCATCATTTGCATTTACAATTTGGTCATTCTTACTTTAGGCAACTGGATTTAATCTTATCTCTTTGTCTATATTCATTCAAGCTTATCTACGATTGGGAAAGAACTCCTTCACATACCAAAGGTGCACCAATCCAATATGGAATGGGTATGCATTGTGATTATTTTATGCTTTCACTTAGTTTATTTTTTTACTTTGTTTATGAGGTATAATGTATTATTTCATAGGAGCATTTTTTTATTTTTTATTCTTGAACTCACCATGCTAACGAGTGTTGGAGTTTATAGAAAATTTGCAGATTTTCATGCTCACATGTGGCGCTAGAAGGATGTCATCAATACAAATTTATCATGAATTAAATTACATTTAGGATATCATCAATATGTGATTTAGATTTTTTTTTGAGTTATCATTAATTCCTTAAAATATCATACTTCTTATTGATGATAAGTTTGTACTATTTATAGGTTGGCATTGGAAGTTGAGCATCGAAATTGCATAGAGGCAAATGGAATGGAGATAGAAAACCAAACATTGAAATAACTGAAGGGAAAATAATGCGGATCTACTGACCCAACAGTACGGAATACATTCCCTTAACACCTTTACTATAGGGGAGAGAAGCAAAAACGAAAAACTAATAGTTTCTAAAGCTTATAGAGATGCATACAACCATGGCAATGAGAAACCAGAAGCATAAGAAAACAAAGATGACATAGTATTTATGTGGGAAAACCCTTTCAAGTAAAAAACCCACCACACAAAGTCAAATCTATTGTATTACAGTAATGAATCGATTACATACAATATCCAAACTTCTTTGTTTAGCTCACAATCACCCAGAGAGTTTCAGATTCACTGTTACAATGTTCTTACAACATACAGTTCAAAACCCTCCTCAAGAACTCACATCCTTCTATTCTTCAGCGCGCAACTTCAACCTTGCTTTGCAACTTACGACTCAACTCTTGACTTGTCTAACTTATGAGAAATAACACATCTCTCATCCAAAAGTAACCGACTCAGAAGAGCAATGAAGTCCCTCCTCAAATCATGCAACTGGTCGGATCTGACAGATTTCTTGCAACGAGCTGACTTTACATTCAAAGCCATTACTCAAAACGGTTGAGCTCACCACCCTTCGTTGACAAATGCAACTACCACAATAACTATCATGGTATGCGTCCAATCACTATTCAACCAGGTGCCATGCATCCAAGACCCATCAGCAATCGTAGCTGACAAAGCAACCAAAACAGTCAAATAGAGATCAGGCACGACCAAGACTTCAAGTCATTTCTAACACTACCAAAGCCAGACTCAGAATAGGAGTCGAAACAGGACTCCACCAAAAATACACACTGCCGGAGTCAAAGTCAGAGTTGGAGATGGAACTGGAGTCGAAACATGACCCTATCGAAATTATAGGTTCAGGAACCAATTTGGTTCCGCGTCCGTCCACGGCAAAGGGGAACCACCGAAAACAGTTCTGACTAGGTAAATTCAACCCGGGGTCAAACCAAGATGGGAACACAAAAGACCGGAGTCGGAGTCAGACCTGGGGACAGAACAGGAATAGAAACGGGACTTTACCAAAAGTCCAAGATTAGGAACCAATCCCGTTCTGGTTCCGCCTCCGCCAACTATAAGAAATAACAATCCAAAACCAAGATAAGGAAAAGGAAAACACCCCGAGGAGAATCCAAACATCCAAAGGAACTAGATCATAAAAGTAGGAGTCGGGAGTGGAGTAGGAACAAAAACTGAAATAGGAACCTAGCAAATGGACATTTCCAATTTCCAAAACTGGTTCCGCCTCTGCCAGAACCTGCGAAACGAAGCGAGAAGAAATAGATGGTAGGAAGCGGAGTGGGAGCAAGAACAAGAATCAAAACCTAGAACTTAGGCAAACATAACAATGCCAAGTTCCATCTCGATTCTGCCTCCACCAGAACTTTGCACACAACACAAAATCACTAAGGCATGAAAATGAGGGCTTCAAGCTAGAAGTTGAGACATAATTTCTCAACAATCTCCCACTTGGTGAACACTTCCAGCTTCCTGAAAACATCAAACCTTACTATCTATCATAGGCCTCAAGGCCCATGGATTATGTGCACCATTTGAACTTGTTTATTCTAATCAGCTTTGTGAAGGCATCTGCAACATTCTTCAAGGTGTCAACCTTATCCATACTGACCTTGCCATCTTCAACCATATCCCTCATGAAATGATATTGCACATCTATGTGCTTGGTCCTAGCATGGAAGGTCAGATTCTTTGCCAAACAAATGGCACTTTGACTGTCACAGTAGATTGAAATCTGCTCAGCATTAAATCCAATGTCTGAACACAAATGCCTTAGCCACACTACCTCCTTGCAAGCATGAGTTGCTGCCATGTACTCTACCTCTGTCATGGATAAAGCAACTACAGCTTATCACTTGCTCATCCAACTGATTGCTCCACCATTAAGCATGAAAGTCTATCCACTGGTGGATCTTTTGCTGTCAATGTCCCCTGTCCAATCAAAGTCAACATATTCATGAATGCAAAGAGCCCTTTGTGATGCAACCATATTGCCATGGTAACACAAAGCATAATCTGAAGTACCTTCAAATACCTGAACACTCTCTTTACAGCATCCCAATGTGATCTCCCTGGATTTTCCATAAAACGGCTTAGAACTCCCATTGCTTGAGCAATGTCTAGTCTTGTGCAAACCATAGCATATATTAAACTACCTACTATAATTGCATAAGGCACATAGGTCATGTCTTCCATCTCAGTAGCAGACTTTGGACAGTCTTCAGCAGATAGTTTCAATCCTTGCATGATTGGAACAACTAGCTGCTTGCAATTAGTCATGTTAAACCTCTCTAGAATGGTTTTCACATACTTACTCTAACTGAGCCAAAGCTTTCTGCTTGTTCTATCCCTGGTTATCTCCATCCCAAGAATGTACCTTACTGCTCCAAGATCTTTCATTTCGAACTTAGCAAACAACTGAGTTTTAAGATCAGCAATCATTGCCTTGCTATTACCAATGAATAACATGTAATCCACATACAGAGTAATAACAAGCACACGATCATTCTCACATTTATAATAAATGCAATGATCAGATTTTGATCTAACAAATCCAATTGACAACACAAATGTGTCAAATTTCTGGTACCACATTCTAGGAGATTGCTTTAGACCATAGAGAGATTTATTTAACTTGCAAACCAGATTTTGTTTACCTCTTTCAACAAAATGCTCAGGCTGGGACATGTACATTTCTTCTTCCAGCTCACCATGGAGAAATGTTGTCTTCACATCCATCTACTAAATTTCATAGTCATACACAGCTGCCTATGACAACAAAAATCTGATGGATGTCAACTTTGCTATAGGGGAAAAGATCTCTCCATAATCAATTCCCTCAACTTGGGAAAAACCCTTTGCAACCAGTCATGCCTTATACTTCTCCACACTGCCATCAAGGCTTGTCTTCCTTTTGAATATCCACTTGCAGCCAATAGGCTTTCGCCCTTTAGGCAATGGTACCAACTTCCAGGTATCATTCTTTTTCAAGGAATCCATCTCCTCATTCATGGCTTCTAACCAAGACTTTCAATCAGCCATCCTGATTGCTTCTTTCATAGTCCTAGGCTCATCAGTGTTGGTAATTAAGACATAAGCACAATTTGAATCTAACATAGAGAAACCATACCTTTTTGGTTGCCTTCTTTCTCGTGTAGATCTCCTTAGAGGTTGAGGTTGTTCTTCATCATCAGAACTTCTAGAGCTGCTTGAGCTCTCCTCGATCTCAGGTACACCATGTAGCTCTTCCCTTTCTGGAGTTTGGGGAATCTCAACTGCATCCTTCTTCTTGTCACTCTGATTTGTCTCAAGTTGTTGATCACTTACTAGAGGTTTCAACTCACGAAATATCATGCTTCTGCTATACAAAACCTTCTCAGTAACAGGGTTCCAAAGCTTGTATCCTTTCACACCAACTCCATAGCCGATGAGAATACATTTCACATCCTTTTTATCCAACTTTGATCTCTTTTCATTTGGCACATGAACATATGCCTCACAGCCAAATACCTGAACATGCCTTAATGAGGGTTTCTTACCTGACCATGCTTCTAAAGGTGTCTTATCAACAAGCATTGAACAAGGAGATCTATTAATCAAATAACATGCTATAGCAATAGCCTCAACCCAGAACTTCTACTCCAGACCAGCACCACTCAGCATACTCCTTGCCTTTTCCATCAGTGTCCTGTTCAACCTTTCAACAACTCCATTTTGCTGTGGAGTGTAGGGGGTTGTCTTATGCCTTTTAATTCCATGATTAGTGTAGTACCTTTCAAAATCTACAGAACAAAACTCACCTCCATTGTCTGCCCTTAAACACTTTATTTTCCTTCCAGTCTAATTTTCTACCAAAGATTTGAACTCTTTAAACCGACTGAACAGTTCTGATTTACTTTTAAGAAAGTATACAAATGCCCTTCTCGAACAGTCATCAATAAAAGAAACATAATATCTAGACTTCGATAATGAAGGAACATTAACTAGAACAAACACATCTGAGTGAATATAATCTAGTATACCAAAAGATTTGTGAGGACTAGAGGAGAAAGAAACATGGTGTTGCTTTCCATAAATACAATGTTCACAAAAATCGAACTCAAGGTTACAATCATCAAGCCCTTCTACAAGGTTTTTGTTCTTCAAGGTTTTTAAACCTTTCTCACCTATGTGACCAAGTCTATGATGCCATAACATAGTCTTCTCTGCTGGGAGTTTTACCTCCAAAGCATTTGCAGATAGTGAAGAGTCTTCATCTTTCTCTATAGGTGCAGAATTACATGACTTTATAGAGGCACTGTTACAAAGAACAGGTTGTGCATCTAGCTTGTACAAAGTGCCGGTATGAACACCCTTAGCTAACACCATTACACCTCTAGCCATTTTACATCCCTTACTAGAAAAAAAAACTTCTACACCAGCATCATTTAACTTACTAACAGAAAGAAGATTTCGAGCCAAACCTGGGATGTGAAGAACACCACCAATTCCTTTGACTCTCCCATCAGGAAACTAAATTATGACCCTTCCTCTGCCAACAATCTCTAGCATTGAATCACTTGCCAAGTATACCTTTCCACCATCATACTTCTCATACTTTGAGAACCAATCTCTGTTGGATGTCATGTGAAAAGAGGCACCTGAATCAACTAACCAAACATCATCTGATGCCTGAGTTGTCAAGGCTACTGCAATGAAGGCATATGCATCACTTTGAGAAGATTCATTATCAAAAGCATTCTTCTTCTTCTTCTCCTTGTAGTCCTTCCTGATATGAATAGGTTGCCCACAGTTCCAACACTTTACCTTGAACTTTTTACTAGGAGACTTTGATCTCCCTTTAGACTTCGATTTCGACTTGTTGTCTTTCTTCTTGCCTTTCTCCTTTGTTCTACCTTGAACAAAAAGAGCATCTTTGGCCATCTCAGAAGATTTCCTTCGCATTTCTTCAGACAGAAGCGAAGCAACCACATCATCAGTCTTGAAAGCAATGGTTGTGCTTCCAATAGCCATCACAAGATGATCCCAGTTGTCAGGTAATGAACACAACAGGAGCATGCAACGATCGTCCTCCTCAATCTTTACACCTACAGATGCTGGCTGAGTAACACTCATATTAAACGAGTTCAGATGGTCTGCAACAGATGCACCTTCATCCATCTTCAAGGAGTACAACTTCTTCCTTAGGAACAACTTATTTACTAGGGACTTTCCTTAATAAATGTCACCAATTTTCTTCCACAAAGAAGTTGTAGACATTTCCTCATAAACATTCAGGAGCACAAAATCGGCTAGACTTAGTCTGATCAATCCTCTTGCTTTTCTATCAGCAAGATCCCAAACTTCTTGGGTCGTAGTTTGTGGCTTAGTTCCAGACACTGCAATCCAGAGGTCTCTATCCACAAGCAAGTCTTCTATCTTGAGTTTCCATAACTCAAAGTTGCTGCCATTAAACTTCTCAATATATATCATACCAGATGTACTCGCCATCTCACAACAGAAACAAGTTTAACAATGCAAGTCTCCCACTGAAACAGTATTAGTGCAAAAAACTAATTTTCCCTAGCAAGGATAACACGAACTGGTCAAGCTTTGATACCACTTTAAAGGGAAAAGAATGCAGATCTAGTGACCCAACAATGCAGAATGCATTCCCTTAACACCTTTACTATAGGGGAGAGAAGCAAAAATGAAAAACTAACAATTTCTAAAAATTATAGAGATGCATACAACCATGGCAATGAGAAACTAGAAAGATAAGCAAACAAAGATGACATAGTATTTACGTGGGAAAACCCTTTCAGGTAAAAAATCCACCATGCAAAGTCAAATCTATTGTATTATAGTAATGAATCGATTACATACAATATCCAGACTTCTTTGTTCAGCTCACAATCACCCAAAGAGTTTCAAATTCACTGTTGCAATGTTTTTACAACATACAGTTCAAAACCCTCCTCAAGAACTCACGTCCTTCTATTCTTCAGCTCGCAACTTCAAACTTGCTCTACAACTTACGACTCAACTCTTGACTTGTCTAACTTATGAGAAATAAAAAATCTCTCATCCAAAAGTAATTGACTCAGAAGAGAAATGAAGTCCATCCTCAAATCACACAACTGGTCGGATCTGACAGATTTCCTGCAATCAGCCAACTTTGCATTCAAAGCCATTACTCAAAACGGTTGAGCTCGCCACCCTTCGTTGACAAATGCAACTGCCACAATAACCATCTTGGTATCCGTCTAATCACTATTCAACCAGGCGCCACGCGTCCAAGACCCATCAGCAATCGCAGCTGACAGAGCAACCAAAATAATCAAACAGACATTGGCTGCGACTAAGACTTCACGTCATTTCTAACACTACCAGAGCGGGACTCAGAACAGGAGTCGAAACAGGACTCCACCAAAAATACACACTACCGGAGTTGAAGTCGGAGTCAGAGACGGAACTGGAGTCGAAACATGACCTTATCGAAATTAAAGGTTCAAGAACCAATTCGGTTCCGTGTCCACCCATGGGAAAGGGTAACCATCGAAAACAGTTATAACCGGGTAAAGTCAACCCGAGGTCAAACCAAGACGGGAACACAAAAGATCGGAGTCGGAGTCAGACCCGGGGACGGAATAGGAATAGAAAGAGGACTTTACCAAAATTCCAAGATCAAGAACCAATCCGGTTTTGGTTCCACCTTTGCCAACTACAAGTAACAACAATCCAAAACTAGGACAAGGTGAAGGAAAACACCTCGAGGAGAATCCAAACATCCAGAGGAACTAGATCATAAAAGCAAGAGTTGGGACCAGAGTAGGAACAAAAACTGAAATGGGAACCTGGAAAACGGACATTGCCAACTTCCAAAACTAGTTCTGCCTCCACTAGAACCTGGGAAATAAAGTGAGAAGAAATAGATAGTAGGAAGCGGAGTCAGAGCAGGAACGAGAACCGAAACCCGGAACTTAGGCAAATAGAATAATGGCAAGTTCCATCCCGGTTCCGCCTCCGCCAGAAATTTGCACACAACACAAAATCACCAAGGCATGAAAACAAGGACTTCAAGCTAGAAGTTGAGACATAATTTCTCAACAATAACGACTTGGGAAAAAAAAAAAATTTAATTCTTAGTGTTATAATCTAAGGCTCCAATTTCTTCTTTCATTTTTTGTTTTGGACCAACCCAGTTCAAATTTTGGGTTTAAAATTAACCATTGATTTGATCTCTTCAACTTGGTTAAAATTGAACTTAGAAACTCACTAGATTTCATTTGGGGCTTACAATTGAACAAGGAAAATTTCACATCTCATTTTGGTGCTTTAAAACGAATCAAAATCATTGCTTTGTGGACTGAAAATGAACAAGTGTTTGTTTGTTTTGTAATTTCTTACCCAAAGTAATACCATCAAAAGGATGTATGTGTTTCTCTTGTACCTCATGGTGACCTTGAGAATCAAAAGGCCTTTTTGTGATCTTAAGTTGGGTAAAGTACATACCTCCACATTTCATTTTGGATTAAAATTGAACAAAACATCTTGCGACTTTGAGTAAGCCTATTGTGTGTGTTCTCCGTTCTAAACAAAGGTTGATCGAACTACGAATATGTTTGCTTGCTTTTGTTTATCTTAGAGGGTATGCCTTATGGGAAAATTTACTCACCCAAGGGAACAACCCAACTCGTAACACACTAAAGCCAAGTGTATTTCCAACCAGGATATAAAAGTGGGTACTAGAATAAAGGCCAATATCACATGGTTGGTTCCAATGAGAAAGGAAACAATGGTCTCTCGCCACATGCGTCAATCTCCACAAATGGAATGTCTGAATTAAAACCCCCTATTTAGCAAAGGCCAAAATCCTATCTATTTATTGGTGCAAAAGGTTATGTCCTTTGAAGCCACCCCACATATACATGTGATTTTTTTGTAGAGATGAAAAGTATGCCATGGGAGATTTATGGGTACTAGTGCTTGGCTAACCCGAGAAGTGAGTGCACTGTAAGGGGGAGCTTGTGTGGTCAAGAATCTAATCATCCACACTAAATATGTGCAGCTGGATTTATCTAAGTGGGATCCCAACGAATGTTGTCTTTTAATCCTAGGATTGTGCATGCTATTAGAATCGAAAAAACCTTTCTTGGATCCAAAATAGTGGAAAACAAACATTCAACGAATCATCATAATTTCAAACCCTTTGGAAGAAAAAATACCTTGGCTTGTGTCCACATGTCAATAATTTTCTCTAGGACTTCTTATCTCTATAAGGCTTCTTAACATTCATACATCTCAATTTTTTTCTCCCAAAGTCAACACTAGGAAACTTTTCCCTAATTTCCTCAGTTTCGACATAATGCACTTTGTGGGATGAGGAGAAAAAAGGACACTAGAAATTCAGTTTGAAATCATAATCAAGAATATTTTTTTGATAAAAGGAACTCATTAAGAAAATAAAAATAAAATTTGACCTCACACATGTCTTCTCTCAAACGATATCTAGTAAAATCAAAATCCAAAAACCAAGGTTCAAGAAGATTAGTCCAAAAGCTCGTGTGTAGCATCTTGAAATTATTCTTGAAGTTAGAGAAAGATTGGTATATAATTTCTACAAGAAGGCTTCAAATGAAAACCCATGTTTGTATGAGTTCTATTATCAACAAAATCCAAATCTTTTTCAAAGGTTTGCTTTTCTCACATAGGAAGTATGGCATGTTCTTCAAAACCGAGGCCTTATAAGAAAGAGACTTGTCTAGGTCAAGTCTAGGATCAAAATCATTACTCTCATCCATTCCTCAATCATAAAAATAAAATCTCATCTCACCATCAAACTCTTAAGAAATTTGAAACATCATTCATGCTAAACTATTAGGAAAAATCAGCATCACATTGTATGACTTAATACACCTAGTCAAATTTTCAATCCTCTTGAAAAAATTTACCTCTAGAATAACGCAACTTCCTAAGGTCTAAAATTTCATTATTGCTTTTATTGTCTTAACACACTTAGCCAATTCATTCTCTTGTATGAGTTTTCTCTAGGATAACATAACTTCTTAGGGTTAACAAGTTCATCACCATCTTGTTTGGCTTAACGCACCTAGTCAAACTATCCTTAAATTGAAACCAAATCAATTCAAGACCTAAAATATTTAGCATCCCCTCCAAGGTTCTCTAAGATTTTTACTCATCTACACAATCCATCTTCTATTTATCTCATCCTCATCATCACTTTTGATCCTTGCACTTTCCTAGTTCTTCTCCTTTTGTGCCTAAGATTAAGATGAAACAATCTCTATTTTATGGTTCAGACAAGATCACAACAGAAGAGGAACATGAAAATTTTTAAGGAAACATCAAATTAAAGCGACCTCCGAAGTAAACCTTGCAGGTTCAAGCAATCCTCCAAACATCAAGAGGAAGGCTATGTAAAATACATCATTGATAATGAATTAGGAATGATGCAAGAGGAAATAACTAAAATCGTTCAAAATCCTGAGAATCATAGAATCGTCAATGCCATGTTGAAACTTAATCCCTCTCTATATATTTTTTTGTTAATGAAAGAAAGGGGCTAAACTTCCTTCTGACTTTGACATGAGTACCAATATGAAAAGGCCTCTATCGAGCATACCCCCAATGTCACTTCCAAGAACCATTCAGGAGATTCCCCAAATCATATCAACAATCACATCAACCCCACTAGTTGTTAACAAGGGAACCGCCATGTTTCACGAATTACAAAAGCATCGCCTTATAAAAAACATAGAGATAAATATCACACCACATCAAATAAATCCATCTACATGAATTCATTACACTTGTATGTTGCACTTCACATAATCATGCAGACTCATCCTCATTCCATGCAACACCAAACTATCTATTGAACATACAAACTTCTCTCCCCGTAATTTCACAAGGAAAAGGTGGGTTATTTGGGACAGGGGGAGTCATTGATCCATCCTCGACATCACTGTTCTAAGGGAAAACACCACCATTCCCTCCATTACCTCTGGTGTCTGTATCACCTTTTAGGTTGGGATTTCTCCCCCTACCCACCACCAATTTACCTAATCAAATAAATCTAAGTATCACATCAAATCCCCTCCTTTTTCCAATAGTATCACAACAATAGATGGCAACCATAAAAGCCACTACAATGGTCAACACATCCACCAATCCCAAAATCTCTCAAAGTATCGTCTCCCAAGAACTAATCATCTTGATCACACCACCCACAACTTGAGTAAACTTACTATACTCAACTTCATTCTCAAGAACATCCATCTCCATCCATTTCATCAAGATCTTAGCTAGTGTATGCAGATTTTTCATTGTGGAGCTTGATTGAATCTTCATCAAAGTGGATCACTCATCAAATTATCAACATTGAAACAAATGAGCTGGGAAAGGAAAAATTTCTACACACAATTGGCACCAATTCCCCCATGGGATTGAGCATTTACATGCTTAAATACGATTCAATTTTTCCAATGCTAGGAAAGCCATTAATCTTATATATTTTGGCAATCATGGCTTCTCTTAGTGCTCTATTAGCTCAACACGATGAAAATAGGAGATAGAGAAATATATTATATCAGAAAAACTATGGTGAGACATGAGTTAGACTATACTCCCATTGAAAAATCTTGTTTGGCAGTTGTAATTGCAGCACAAAAATTTAGACACTACAGGTTGGCTCAACAAATAAAGTTGATTGCAAAGATAGATCCTCTCAAATACCTACTTTGTAAAGCCACTCTCATGGGATGAAAAACCAAGTGGGTAATGCTATTTTCAGAATGCAACATTGAATATGTGGAGCGCAAGGCCATCAAGGGATAGGAAATTGTAGATCAACTAGTAGAAGCTCCTATTCATGAAGAGAACCCACTCGTCTTAGAATTCCTAGATGAATCAATATTCAACCTAAGTGTTATAGACCAGTGGAAGATGTATTTTGATGGATCTCACATGCAACATGAATCAAGGGTGGGAATTTTATTCATAACTCTGCAAGGAGACTGCATACTGAAATCTTACAAATTGTCATTTCCATGCATGAATAACATAGCAGAGTATGAGGCTCTCGTCATCATCTTAAGAATTGGAGTACAATGGCATATCATGGCTTTAAAGGTATATGGGGACTCTTAGCTCGTAATCAATCAAGTAAAAAATGAATATTAAACAAAAGATGATAAGATAACTCCATACAAGAAGTTAGTCGAGAGCCTCAAAGAGTCATTCATTTATATCACATTTTAGCAACTACCTAGAGCAAACAATAGAGCAACAAAAACAATGGCGACAATTAGATCACTTTTGGAAATCCCGCACAACGCCCCGAAGAAAGAATTCCTGGTAGAGAAACTTCACATAGTAGAATTCGAGTTGCCAGAGTCTGAATTCATGTGTGAACTTTGGTCTCGATGATCCATGGTATTATGAAATTTATACCTACTTGAGAATAGGGACTGTCTTTCCCGCTGATATAACCCCAAACCTCAAACGACCCTTCATAAAATATTCCACCCGCTTTTTCATCCTAGGAGAAACCCTTTATCGTAGGATTATTGATGGAACCTTGTTGTGTTGCTTAAACCTTGAGGAAGCCCTAACTACTTTGATTGAGGTACATAATGGAATTTGTGGTCCACACTCGAGTGGTATGACTTTGGCGAAGACATTATTGAGCACCAGTTACTACTAGCCAATAATGGAAAGAGAGGCACACAACTTTGTCAGGAAGTGTTTACAGTGCCAACAACATGGGGACCTTATACATGCACCGGCTCAAGAGCTTCATCCTATTGTTACACCTTGGCCATTTTCATAGTGGGGGCTTGATCTCATTGGAAAAAAATCACCCACCTCATCCAATGGCCACAAGTTCATCATCATCGCCACATAGTACTTTACAAAGTGGTTTGAAGCCATTTTCGTGACCTACATAATAGGAAAGCAGATATCCAAGCTCATCCTTAACTATCTTATTTATCGATACAATGTTCCCCAAGCTATTATCTCAGATAATAGGACACCTTTCAAAAATTAGGATGTCTTTGACTTATGCGAAAAAATCAATATCCAACATTGCTTTTCCACTCCATACTATCCCTAAGGCAATAACCAAGCAAAAGATACTGATAAAACCATCTTGAAAATCCTTAAAAAGACAAGCAATGACATTGGTCGTGACTTGCATCTATAGCTAGATATCACCTTATGGGCCTACTGCACCAGCATCCACATGGCAATAGGTGCCACTTCATTCTCCCTAGTCTATGGATCAAAATCCATCCTCCCAATCGAGATCAAGCTCCCATCATTAAGGATATCACTAGAAAACCTCATTACAAATGAAGAATATTGGGATTCAAGGTTAAATGTTCTGGAGTTATTAGATGAATGGCACATGGATTCCCTCAACCATCTACAGGTGTATCAGAACCACCTAAAGCACAACTACAACAAGAAGATCAGGAGATGCACCTTCCAAGTTGGGGAACTTGTGCTAAAATAAAATTAAAAGAATGTGCCAAATCCAGAATGAAAAGGAAAATTTAAATCAGGGGCATATCAACTATCAACACCAAAAGGCGAGCCTCTGCAAGAGCCCTTGAACAACTCCAATCTCAAAAAAAATTATGCCTAAAATTTTGCAAGGTATAGAACCAAAAAATACAAAAAAAAACAAATTGTCTTGAAAAAATGGTCACCTTGATGAAAACCTAGCAAATAGGCATCTTGGTGATAACAAAAAAATACAAAAATATAAAATAAAAAATCATAAAAAGGATTGAAAATAGTAAAGAAAAAATTCATCCTCTAGTGAAAACCACTTCGGTGGTGCTTTGGGCAAGTACCTTTGTGAAAACCTGGCAAACAGGTGCCAAACATAAATAAAGCACTCTCCATCCACTGAGATACTCCCAAACTTATCTATTACATCCCATTTATCCTTCCACCATCTGTTTGAATTTTGTACCATAGCTTGATCGTGTCCTTGTATCATGTTCCACCGTAGTACTACTTGGAATATTCCTAAGGTCATTTTTTCCTTCCTATATCGAAATAGTCTGTTCCATCACGTTGGGGGCATGTTCCTATACATCCATCAGATCTGGTTCATGTATATTCTGATGATCTTTCTTAAACATTCAAAAAATCAAAAATCCAAAAAACATCCAAATTGTATTAAAATCCAGAACATGTCAAAAATCTAAAAAAATCATTCAATCAAGTTTTTCATCAGTTGAAATACGTTGTTTCTGAGCTTGAACATATGGAATTTTGATATTTGATCATCCCTAGAGATGTTCAGGTCAATCCTTTAGACATTCATCGCAATGGAAATTTGTTTGCCCATCTATTTCACATTTTAGGGGTAAGTGCACCAATCTGTGATAGAATTTAGGTGTCAAATTGAAAAATGATAAAAAAAAACTTGAAACAAGGCCTTTGGCGCATGCCAAATTTGGCGTGCGCCAAATGTGTTTCAAAGACATAAAAACAAAAATTAGGTTTGGAACCCTCATTTTGAGCTCAACCTATGGCTTGAGGAGGAGGAATTGAGGTCTCCAACTCACGCTCGCCAAATATTTTTCATTCTTTGCATCCTTAGCTTTCCATTTTCCACAAGGATACTGCCAACACATCAGAGAGGTCAAAAATTGCAAAGAGGTGTGTATTTCTATTCTATTTATTTCGAATTTGATTTGGAATGCAACATTAAATAGATTTTTATAATAAAACTTTGTTCTAATTCTCAGGGAATGAATCTCTAGCTCAAAACATTGAGAATGCACAATCACCCGCTCATGAAGAGCCTCCTATACAAGAAAAACCTAAAACCCCTCCATCATTTCATAGGAATCCTCGAGGAACACAAGAAAATATTCAAAATCAAATTGAAAACAATAAAAGAGACCTTCAACAATTAATTTCAATATTAACCGAGCGTGTCGAAACCCACCCTTATAGAAGAGGGATTGTTGAATCATTGAAGTCCATTTTAACTCATGTAGGAGAAATGAGCGAGCAAATGAATTTTTGGTCAACTAAGAGAGATGAGATGAGGCAATTGTATGCTAATGGTTTGTCATATGCAGATGTCAAAAAACTAAAAAATAGCAAAGTTGAGTTCTGTGCCCCATATAAAGACCCAAAAACCAATGAACCTTTGTTCCATGCATGCAGAAGGTTCCCCATCCATTGGTGCCACCATGATTGAATTAAAAACAAATTTTAGGAGCGATGGTGGATGGTATTTGACCAACCTCCCTGAAATAACCATGAGGTACCGCAATAATTTTTAAGGAAACTCTATTGCGAGTTTTTCCTCAATAAAATGCCAAACTATTTTGACATCTTAGACTTTTAGGGTAGACGTGGGGGCTCCACACACAATAAACCTGCTGCAAGATGTAATCCATAGTTGGCACCGAGAACCTTGGGCAAACTCACAGTGGATCATGTTGTTGTTCCTTCCATTGTTAAAGATAGTGTAGAGGTGGACATGATGAAGTTGATTGGCTCACTCACCTAGACCATTTTAGAGTGTGTGAGTCCTCTAGTAGAGCCTGGTATGGAGGAGATGTGTAGGCCCTGAGCTCCACCCCACCATTGTGGCGCTTGTGGTGTTGTTTGCATGTACGATTATCAAGGTCCTCGTGATGCTGCTACATAGCCTACATCAGTTGCAAAGGCGATGACTTTCACAAATGATATTCTGAATGATACATTTGGCATTGACATTCAGGGAAAATTTAGCAAGTTATTTTAATGTTGCTTATTAAAATATATTTTGAAATTTAAGAATAACTAAACTAGTAGAATTTTTATATGATGATATTTCAGAGTCGCACTGTTCATGAGGGATGCTCTATTCCTACAGACCCTTATACATTTTCAATGATGAGTCCACATGTATGCAACTAGTATTAAAGATATTATTATTGCATTTGAATAGTTGAATTTTATATTTGAATGTTCGTCTCATAACATTCTTTGGATTTCAAATAGTTTCCTGGTGCACCTTCTTCCTCCACACCTTGCGATTCATATCCTCAAACAATGTACACTGAGGTAGCCTTTATTCATTAATGGTGTTGTAAATCTATGTTAGCTAGTTTTCATAATTTTGCGTATATAGAAATTTAAAAAATTGATGAGAAACACAAACATTGCATTCAAGTATTCCTTGATCATGTCACATTATGTTCTCCTATATCAACATGATACCTGACATATTGTTTCATTTGCATATGTTGATAAGAGATATCCCTGCTAATGTTGGCGGCATGATGGACCATGGAGTTGCTGCAGCAATAGCCAGTTCTGATCCATTCAGAGAGGTATGGAATAGATTAGTCGATTTGACATTATATTTTTTCTTTTATGGTCTATTATAGAAAAATTTCATTATAATTTTATGTAGTTTAATTTCTATCTTCATGGTTGCTTCAGGTGATTGTCACTCTAGATCGTGGACGTGGTGATGCTGTAAATGTGCATGATGACTATATGTATGTGGTAAGTGATTATATATTTTGTTATATGCCATTCCATAATTCAATTTCTATGTTTTAACATATTTACTTTTAATTTTATAATTTGAAGGTCCAAAGTGAAGAGAGGAGGAGTAGCATGCATTTTTGAAAGACAAGAGAAGCAACAGTCACTCCATCCGGCTGAATTTCAAAGGTAGCACAAGATCTATTTCCTTCCCCTAGAGGGAAATGACTATGTATTAGTGTTGTTTGTTGTATGCCTATGTGGCATTTTGGAACATATGTTTTGTACTCTTGATATATGTACATGATAGTTTACATCCATATGGCTCCTTTGTACTAATCCCATATGGTTTTTTTGGATATATTTATATACTTTTATCAATATATATCATTGTATAGCCTTTCATATATTTGATTAAAGAAACTCTTATTTTTCTACTGCCATTCTTGAATAATGTTTTCATGCCTATTGTGTAAGTTGTATTCTTTAATTTTGTAGGCATGGATTTTATTTAGATATAATGCTTAATCAATTACTTTTGAAAGCTCAATAAGCCCTGGATCTAACGCATACTGTATAAATATGCTCCATTCATTGTGGTTTATATCGTTTGGAATGCTTCAATTACTTGTGCCTCACCGATGCAGAGGCAAGGAGGCTCAAACCCAATCAATCTGACAACCTTCCTTCAAGGGGCTCCTAACAAGATTAATACAACCTATTTTGAGCAATCTACACAACCTCAAAGCCCCATCAAACCAAACTCTTCATTCAACACCTTACCCAACAATCCACCCTTGTAGCACTCTGATGCAAAGCTAAGGTGGATACGACACACAACAATGGAAATGTCAATTCTCAATCAAGAACTCTTCTTCATAATCATTCAGCCTAATAGGTATCAACCCACACTCAAGGGTCTCAACATCTCAACCTTGCAAATGAACAACAAGACTCCACCAAGGCCCTAAAAAGACCATAAACATTCATAAAATGATAGTTGAATCAATTCAAAACAATCCCTTAGTCAGATTCATCAAGGTTTCTAAAACTCACATTTGTTACTGGTTATTCTTGTAGTACTCCAAACTTAGTTTTAGCCTGATTTCTCCCAACCTTTCCAAAACACTAGACAATTACAAGATGGATTGAGATACCATTTTAAGGGCTACACAACATACCAAAGAATTAATGGTCACTCTTTTGGACTGACATAGACTTTAAGCACGCCTACTTCAATTTTGGCTTCACAATTAGCCCTTTTTTCCCAAAGGGACAACCCTTCCAACTTTAGGTATCTACCCAAATTCCTTGGATAGTCTTAGGTCATGGTTCCAAACCTCAAATTTTGTCATTATTTTGTGTCTACAGAGCCTCTAACTCACTATCCCAAAAAACCCTCCTAAACCTTTACAAAATCAATAGTTTTAAAGAAACATACAACTCTAGACCTCTCTCAACAATTTCAAATCCCCAAACACCTCAAAATACTTCTACACAAACTCATCAAACCCTCAAGTAACCCTTACAGGCATTAATTCTTAAAAACCTCTTTTTGGTTCCTCACTTCCATGTTGTAAAACCCTCGTTCAGTCTTAGAACAGTCACAAAAATGCCACATAGTTATGACTCATTATTCCAAAATGAGTTGAGAGACTTATTATAGCATTTTTTCAATCAATCCATCAAGATAAAGTAGAAAACAATAGGTGGATTTATTGTTACATTACAAATTTCCCCTCAAACCCTTGATTCAGCAACATTGGGACAATCATTGTTTGTGTTGGTTCTCTCTACAAATAAAGAGTTAAGACACCAAATAAAAAAGAAATGAATTAGAAAAAATATAGACACATCCTCTAAAATTCTTAGACCATGAAAAACCTGTATGTGCCCGTACAACACTCAAAAAAGATCAAGAAAACAATATTTTTCCATAAAATTGCTCAAAACCATGGTGTTTATTGTGTAAAATTGTTACAAATCTTCTTCCACTCTCTCATTCGAGCCTTGGTAAGGATTTTTATAGAATTTTAGAACAACCATCTTCTCCCAAATGTTGATAACCAACCATGGGATTAGTTGGTCGCTTAATTATATTTGTTTGTGTTAAAGTTGCTTTGTGAGCATTTTACAACTTATATGATTTCTAATTGACTTCTAAGACACAAAACACCCTTTATTTGCATTATTCTTGATCTCTGAAATCTCATTAGATAAAATAAACCAAAGGACACTAACATTGCCCTATTGATGTATTCAAATAAAAAAAATTGATGATGTGGTGTAGGTGCTCCTGTAGCAAACTGAATACCCGGTCCAAGCCTAATTTTCCCCAATCCTTCCAAAGGTCCAAACACCCCACAATACCTCTGCCCTAACTTAAAAGACACTCAAAATTCCATTCCTTTCAGTATTTCTCAAATTCACTACTTCATTTCCTTACTTTGATGGTGGAAACACCCTTG
Source organism: Sequoiadendron giganteum (assembly GCA_007115665.2). Lineage (NCBI taxonomy): Eukaryota > Viridiplantae > Streptophyta > Pinopsida > Cupressales > Cupressaceae > Sequoiadendron > Sequoiadendron giganteum. The sequence continues at coordinate 671,020,570 of CM021104.1, forward strand.
AACAACATTTGAACTTCACACCCCAGTAAGTTTATTCATTCTCTAAGCCTCCAATGTATTCATACGCCAAAATATTCATGGTACAGTCCAATCCACTGAGCCATAGGGTCAAAATAGTAGGTGGATTGGCTAATGTGTCATGGTGTTGCCCTCAAAACCCCTAACACAGAAAACAGAGTAGTAATCAAGTTTGTTGATCCCACACACACCAATGGTGGATTTAAACCTTCAAAACAAATGCAAAGAGAGTAAACACATATGAAATCAAGTATCCAAATCCTCAAGTCATGATAGACTTGTATGGGCCTGTGCAAGGCAAAGAAAATTCAAGAAAACAAAGAAAACTAGTGATCAACATTTTCCAAAGTATATTTTCTTATTAGAAACTAAACAAAATAAACCGTCAACTTGGGGTATTACATAAATATATCTTGATACCACCATCCAACTAACCCTTGAGCTGATCAACCATCATAACCACCCTTTGTTAGACTTCTAAGATGGCAATTTGCCAATTTTTCTCTTAATTACCATTCTTTCACAACTTGATTTTGTAAATACTACCTAACTAACCTATTAATACTTTTAAATATAATTGCAAGGTATTTCCATAGCATATAGAGATATAGAAAGAAAATACAATAAATATTTTAACTAATGAATTGTAAAAAATGGATTTTTGTAGTTTATATTCATGTCGTTGATTACATTGCATTGCATATCTTTCAAATACAAAGCATTACTTCACTTTGCATAAATAATAAGTAGATAATGATAGATGCTGAAAATTTAATTACAATATAGTTTGAACAAAGTCAACCTAAGAAATTATGCAATTTCTTCACATTGCATAACATAACTAGGAGCAGTTGCGAATTGCATTTTCTTATAATGGAATGTAATGAGACCAAATTTATTTGAGATATTCTTTCAAATAGTTCCCTGCCTTGTCTATGTTGCCACATTTTTCATACATGTCTACCAAAGCATCTTCTCAAATAGTTCATTGCCTTGTTTCTATGGATAAAAGCCTAAAAATATTGATTTTGAATAAGCTATGGATGCTTCAAAAAATATATCAAAAGCATAATAGTACGCAATAGCATAGACAAGGCAGTGGACTATTTGAAAAAATACATCAAAAAAAATTCTTTCAAATGATAAATTTAGTTGTGCTTTCACTCTTCTTTAACATTGTATATCTGCTCCTTTTTATAGCAAGAGATAAAAAAACATAAAAAAATGTATAACAAGAGATAAAAACTATCTTTTTTGAAATCGAAAGGCATTTCCATAGCATAGAGATATAGAGAGAAAATAATATAAAGAGTTTAACTAATGAAATGTAGAAAATAGATTTTTGTAGTTTATATTCATGCATTTCACATCTTTCAAACTCAAAGCATCACTTCACATTGCATAACAAATAACTATATTCTAATAGATGACAAAATTTCAATTACAATATAGCTTTTTACAAAGTCAACCTAAGTCTTTATGCAATTACTTCACATTGCATAAATAATAACTAGGAACAACTGCCAATTGCTTTAGCTTGTCATGGCATTCCATGAGACAACATTTCTTTGAGGAATTTTTTCAAATAGTTCATTCCCTTGAAATGATAAATTTAGTTATGTTTTGATGCAGAGCCAAGGTGGAGAAGACTCACAACAATGGAAATGCCAATTCTCAGTCAAAGAACTCTTCTTCATAATGATTCAACCTAATATACATCAACTCACCCTCAAGGTTTTCAAACCTTTAATCTTGCAAAATAACAAAAAATTTCCACCAAGGCCCCATAAATACTCTCAACATTCATACAATGGCAATTTGAAAACAATCTCCAAGTTAGTTTCATTGAAATCTCCAAAACTCAACATTTTACCCATTTAACAAGAAGTTGTCCTTGTACCCCTATCATTAGTCCCAACACACTGCCAGTATGCTTTTTCACTTTTTTATCAGTGTTATCTATCTCTATAGTTACAAACCTTGCTCTCTTTACTCTCACATCTACAAGAACAGGACATTCTATGGTGCCCACCATAAGACTTTCACACAAACCCGGTGTCATTACGTCCTTTGTTGCTACATCAGTCCTTATATCTGCTGCCCCTGTATTACCAGACCTATAATGTTTCCCAAAACTAGAATTTTTTATTTCCCTCACAACACTTAAAGGCTCTTTGTTCCCACACATGATTACTTTGGCTCTCCCTTTCACATCCTCTAGAAGTGGAGTCAAAATAAATGTATGGCTATCTTTCCTTATGGTATACTTATTTTCTTTCCCATATGCATGGCATGCCTATCATGCTACCATGGTCTTCCAAGGATTATGTGATAGTAGTGCATTGGAAGAATTTCACAAATATAACTATCCCTATACTCACCAATATGGAAATCTACAATAGCTTTCTCATTTACTAAGAAAGATTGACCATCACTTAACCAAGATACTTTGTAATGTAAGCCATGAGGGATTCTTTTCAAATTTAGTTTATTCACCATTTCACAAGAAACCATGTTTTCAGTTGAACCCGAATCCACTACCATCCTACATACTTTACCTTGTACCTTGCAATTGATTCTGAAGAGTGATTTCCTTTGTGGGGATTCTTCAGAGATTTGTGCCTTGAGAAATGTTCTCCTAATCATCAAACTCTCTCCAACATCAGATGTAATGTTCACCACAAGTGAGGTCACAATTTCTTCATGCTCATGCACTAGTTGATTCCTCCTCTCTCCACCATAGGAACTTGAGCCTTGATTTTCAGGTAACTTGAAGGCTGGATGTCCTAGCTGGTTACAAGTGTAGCATCTTCCTGAGAACTGGTAGGAGCCTCTTCCTCCACCAAATATTCCCCTTGAACCTTTCCATCCATCTCTGGAATCAGATTGATCTTGGTCCTTCTTGTCATCTCCTTGAGTCTCATTTTTTGCCTTGAAATTAGGATTTAATCCTCTTCCTCTAGAAGTGTTGCCTCTACCTCTTGCTGCATTGTATTGTCATCTCTTCATTTTCTCCTCCACCCTATTTGTCATTTGATAAAATTCTTCTACGGTTCTAGGATTAGCCAAAACCAATTCATCTTGTACGTTTAACCTTAAACCACCAATATATCTAGCAATCTTTTCATCTTCATTCTCATGATGACCAGATCTTACACTCAATTTATAAAAATCCTCAATATAAGACTTAATATCCATCTCCCTTTGTCTTAAATTTTTTAATTTAATATCAATTTATAAAACCCGTCAACACCATCATTTCTTCAAGGGATTTCAATCCCAAACAGAATTAGGAGAAGATCAAATTAAACAAACAACTTGTTTACTAAACTTTTCAGCAATTTCTCTTCAAATTCACTTGATTTCTTAAGTTTTATAACACTCCAAGACAACATGCCAGTTTCCCAAATCACCAAAATCATATTCTAGACCATTATCAACATCTAATTGATTGATCTTAACAAAAACACCTGATCAAAGGCATTGAACCAACCAATACTTCAATATTCACCAAAACCTCCTTGATACAACTCACAATCCCCAAGGCTAATAGACATACATTCTTACCTTCAAACTATTATCGGACTTACAAGAGCCTCATAATCATCATGCTTCTAATAGAAACAAATCAATAACATATTCACATAACTCTAAGTTATCAAATTTACTGATTTTCACAGTCATAACACCATTCTTCATCAAGATTCAACCCTACTCTAAACATCAAATCAACAACCTTAACCTTTAAAATTTTCCCAAATCATTTAAATACCTTTAAAAACATTATTTAAAAAGTTACATCACAAATCTAATCACAAATACCACTGGCCTCTGTTTTAACACTCATTTCATCAATTTCCTTGTATGTTAGGAAAGCCCTAAATTAGGTGATAGAACTCTACCATCTTTGCATCAACACAAGCTTGATATAGTTTTGGATATCCATTACAAATTATTTAGACATATCACAAAAACATTGCCACTTTTTTCAAAGAAACATCAAAAAATTGATCTGATACGCTGCTCTCAGCCACAAATTAGGCCAAATTTGTAAGGTCACTACCAAAAAATCATCTCCAAATCACTAACCAACATTAAAAAGTATTTTGATACCTCCAAAATCAGAATTCCATCATTTTCAAGAGTTATTAGATCCACTAAAACATTTAAATATCAAAACCCTTGAATATAGGCTTTGCAAGTAAAATAATGAAGGTTTTTTGGAATATCACCTTCCACATCTTCTACCAATGTTCCATATCTTCCAACACCTTTAAATACACCTAAAAACATCATCTATACCCTTCTCAAGCCATGTAAAACTTTATTTCTTCATTATGCATGACCGTAGCATCAAATTTTGTGTGGAAACCCTCAATTTTTGTGTGTAGAAATAACTTCATATGAGCATTCTTGCATTCCCCTATACCTACAATCATAAAGAAATTAAAAAAACCCTAACATTAACCTACTCCACCAAGCTACTTGGCCTACATTGGTGGAGTAGTGATGAAATACTTTATTAGACTCTCAAAACCACTGTAAAAGGAACTCTACCCGAGACACAGGAAATTGTCTTTTCTACTTTTGTTTCTTATGAACTAACCTCCAAATTCTTTGAAAAGGAATTTAACTTCTTCCTAACATATATCACACCAAAAATGTGTCTCTTTGAATTCTCGACTATCAATACACAGATGGAAATAAAGGAGAGAGTGTTACTAACAAAAAAATGAGAGTTTTCATTCAGAATCTAGTTACAATAATACCAACCACCTTTTTGGGCTCCTTAAAATGTCTTTTATAACTTTCTCCCTCTTAGAAACTACCCTTTTAACTCTTAATCTTCTTTGATTTATGCTCTCTCTTGCTACATAATTACATCATGATTACTTTTTAGCAACATTGTATTATTTCCATTTTTTATATTTTCACATCCTAGTGACTTATTTTATCACTTGATTACATTCAAATTAGCCATTACAAGGCCTTGACGAATCATTTTGGCTTGAACATTCAAATTGGATAAATTATCCTTTTGAAGGCATTACATGATATGGGTGCTCCTGCACCATGCTTTCACTCTTCTTTAACATTGTATATCTGCTCCTTTTTATAACAAGAGATAAAAACTTTATTTTTTGAAATAGAAAGACATTTCCATAGCATAGAGATATAGAGAGAAAATAAAATAAAGAGTTTAATGAATAACTAGATGATGATAAATGAAAAATTTCAATTACAATATAGCTTTTTACAAAGTCAAGCTAAGCAGTTATGCAATTACTTCACATTACATAACTAATAACTAGGAGCAACTACCAATTGCTTTAGCCTATCATGGAATTCCATAAGACCACATTTCTTTAAAGCATTTCTTCAAATAGTTTGTTCCCTTGTCTATGCTACAACATTTTTCATATATGTCTACCAAATCATTTTATCAAATAGTTCATTGCCTTCTTGCTATGGCTAAAATCCTAAAACAAATGTTTTTGAACATGCTATGGATGCTTAGAAAAAATCTATCAAAGCATAATAGTAAGCAATAGCATAGACAGGCCATTGAAATTTTAGAAAAAATGCCTCAAAGAAAAGTGGTCTCATGGTGATGGAAATCCATGACAAGCCATAGACAATGTAGTGAATTGTTTGAAAAATATGCCTCAAATAAATGTAGACTCATGGTGATGGAATGCCATGATGAATACCCATGGTGATAGACTGTCATGGAATTCCATCACCATGAGAACACATTTCTTAGAGGCATCTTTTCAAACAATTCTCTACCTTGTCTATGGTATGACATTTTTCATACATATCTACCAGAGCATTTCATCAAACAGTTCACTGCCTTGCTACTATGGCTAAAAGCCTAAAGCTAGTGCTTTCGAACAAGCTATGGATGCTTGGAAAAAAAATTTCAAAGCATAATAGTAAGCAACAAGCTATGGTATCATTGTATTTTTTCACATGAAAATCAGCACGATTTTATTCGCATTTTTTTGCAAGTTTTAAAACATTTTTTTGTCGATTTTTTAGTTTTTCCTTATTAGACGAGAATTTTCTAAGCGTCGCGGTGTCCAAGTAATGGCATATGGAAGTTGGCAGCCATTTTGTACTTTGGACCCTTAAGGGATCAATCCAGTTGAACGTAGCTCGGAGCGCTTCTGCGTCTTTAGGTGTGAGAGAGGTTCGTTCCTAGCACAAATGCACCCATCTGGATGCATTGGAACAATTCGTTTGGTCACATGAGTTGTAGAATGAAAGTTGCACCAGTTTGCAACTTTCAAATACTTGCATTTGACAACTTTTACCCTGAGTGAAAATTCTCTAGCACAAGAAAATACATCCAAGATAGCAAAAACCAAAAGAGGTTATTGTAGAGGGGCCCAACATGATCCTGTAGGTTTATACGAGATATTTCTAAGCATCATGGTGTCCGAGTAATGGCATGTTGAAGTTCGCAGCCATTTTGCACTTTGGACCCTTAAGGGAGCGATCCGGTTGAACGTAGCTCAGAGTGATTTCGCATGTTTGGATATGAGAGAGGATCATGCCTAGCATAAACATACCCACCCAAAAATTTTGGAATAATTTTTTTGGTCACATGATCTGCAGAATGAAAGTTGCACCACTTTGCAACTTTCAACTACTTTCATTTGACAACTTTTTCCCTAAGTGAAAATTCACTAGCACAGGAAAATGCTTATGAGATAGAAAAAACCGAGAGAGTTTATTGTATAGGGGCCCAACTTGATTCCATAGGATCAAACAATAAGTTTCTAAGCATCGCGGTGTTCGAGTAATGGCATGCTGAAGTTCAAAGTCATTTTGCACTTTAAACCCATAATGGATTGTTCTAGTTGAACATAGCTCAAAGCATTTCCACGTGTTTGGGTGTGAGAGAAGACCATTCCTAGAGTAAACATATCCACCTAGACATGTTGGAATAGTTATTTTGGTCACACGAGCTACAGAATGAAAGTTGCACCACTTTGCAACTTTCAACTACTTGCATTTGACAACTTTTCCCCCGAGTAGAAATTTGCTAGCACAGGAAAATGCATCCGAGATAGAGAAAATTGATAGAGGTTATTGTAGAGGGGCCCAACGTAATCCCATAGATTCATACATAGATTTAATAATCACCCTATTTTCAGTAATATCCTGTTAAATATTGTTGCCCTTTTTCACTTTGCATCGATTTCTATGAGGCATACGCTGCCCCTACCTTGTCAACCCTAAACAATATGATTTTAGGGGTACTCTCGATGTTAGGAGTAGCATAGAATGAACCATTCCCAAGCCCTTGATATTTTTTTCATTTCTCTAGAAAAATGAGTTATCTTATTCCTTGTTGATGTAGACCAAGGCTACCATGTCATGTGAATCTCCCATGCTCTTAATGACTTGGAAACCCTTACCACATTGATCTATTGGTAGGTTTTCTTTCTATTTCTCATATTGGTACAACAATTTGGAGAAAACCATGGGTTCAAATTTGATGGTATAAGATGCTTTTTTCTAAGTGTTATGGTTTTCCATATGTCTTAGGAGAAGATGGGATTTTTCCTACATAAAAATACCCTTTAAGACCATAGTCTCTACAACCCTTGTCTTGTCTCATATTTGGACCTTGATATTTGGAAAGGATTTATGTGAGGTGTGTTAGAATCCAAGATCACCTACATGCAAATGGATACCTGTCACATGCAAAAGACATGCAAAACCAACAAGATGTTCTGCAAACCTCAAAGTGTAAAATGCATTATGAGAATCTCAAATATTACAAAGAGATCAATCCTTATGAAGGAGATCAAGAAACCCTAAATGAAACCCTAGTGTGCACACTTAATAATTAATCAATTATTAATGTGCCTAAGTTTAGCTTAAGAAACTAGAGGAATAAGTGACTTAATTAATTAACCAGTATGATATAATTAATTAAGCATAATAACTTATTATTCTAACACCCCCCCTTAAGATGAATTTAGGAAGAAGCTAAAAACACTAGAAGAAGATGCACGCAAGCAAAGATGGGTCCTGGCAACTAGGCCTGATCAGGTACCCATTTACAAATGCAAGAAAGAGGTAGAGGAGGAAAACCCAATGGGACAAAACCCCCCTACAATGATATGACATGCTGCAAAGAAGCACTGGAAGAACACTGTAGAGTAACACTGGAACCGCAATCTGGCAAGCAAGGAAAGATACTTCTATCTACAAGAAACCATATCAGAATCATAATGATGCAACAACAGACCCGATGCCACAGAACACTCGAAAAATCCAAACGGGAACAACGTTGGAATCTATGAAGCAGTAGTCGATTATTGAATGATGTATCACTGAAAACGAAGTGCAAAGATGCAAGTTGCACTCTCCCAGCTGTCAAAATATCCAAGTAATCTCCAAATGACCCATCGGGCCAAATCTGGAATAATGATAAACCTGGGACAAATACAGAAAAAATTGCATAGGTAGAAACATAGAGCTCCTTAATACCTTTCCAACGCCACAAAGATAGCAAGAATCGGAGATCGTGGCAAAAAGTTATGAGCTCGGAAGCATAAAATAAATATCTAAATTCAACCAGAAATAAATGTAGTAAAATAGGAAAATACTGTAAAATAAACTACACCAAATGAAAGTACTCAGAACCAGCTTTCCGGCGATATCTCGTTTGCCTGATTTCGATACTGTATGCCCAAGTTATACAAAAAAGAAAAAAACTGCTTCTTTAGAGAAAACTAGGGTTAGGAGGGGACAAACACCACCGTACGGATGCTGAAATCATGCTGACATCAACGGTTCACGGGCATAAATTTGACGGCCTGCAGGCCGTCGCAGCAAAAAAGCACCCCCCTGTAGAAAAAATCCATTGGAGCCCTTGGTCGTTGATATGACCAGGGGTTGGGTGCTGAGTTCGGCCGGGGGCTAGGCGTGGAGCTCCTGGTCCCCCATAAGACCCTGGCCCACAGGAGGAAGCCCTCAGGGGCTGCAATGTTCGGCGGTGGAGTCGGTGGCACTACTTGGGGCCGCCACTGGCAGTGGCAGATCGGTGGCCGCCTGGTGGCGGGAACCATTTGAACTGGGGGCGCAGGCACGGATCCCCAAAACGGGTTTTTTAAATTTTTTTTATCGATTTTTGTGCCTCGTGAAGCATGCTGGGGAGGCCGTACGGCTTCCCTGGCAAAACATTTTTGCCTCAGAAACCAACTGCTTGTAAATGGATGATTTGACAGGTGTTTCTAGGGTTTTAGGGCGCTGCGAACGCGATGGCGACGTCGGTTTGAGCCCATAGTGTCCCAAACATTCGGCTACCCCCAGATCTTGCAAAAAAAGATGCTTGTGGAAACCCTTGCACTTGAAACTCACTGAGAAGCCATATCTTCAGATCACGAATAGGCAGTGGTAGGTCTGGAGCTCTGATACCATGTTAGAATCCAAAATCACCTGCATGCAAATGGATACCTGTCACATGCAAAAGACATGCAAAACCAACAAGATGTTCTCCAAACCTCAAAGTGTAAAATGCATTATGAGAATCTCAAATATTACAAAGAGATCAATCCTTATGAAGGAGATCAAGAAACCCTAAATGAAACCCTAGTGTGCACACTTAATAATTAATCAATTATTAATGTGCCTAAGTTTAGCTTAAGTGACTAGAGGAATAAGTGACTTAATTAATTAACCAGTATGATATAATTAATCAAGCGTAATAACTTATTACTCTAACAAGGTGGATGATGATGCTAAAGTGGATGCATCAATATAGGATGATCAATGTGAGGCAATATCATTGTTAGGCACTTGGAGTAGTTTTTGATATTTTTCTTCAAAGTTATGATAATAATGGAAAGGCCAAGGGTGAAGGGCACACAATGAACTAAGAGGGGGGATGAATTGTTAGATCCAAACGATTATAATTTTTAGTCTATGTTCAATCCTTATAGGTCAAAACAACTTTTTCTTTTAAACTTTGTAAGAGGTTAGTCTCTAATACCTTGAATGAGTCAAATTCACATGCATGAATAGTTTGTTTTGTTATGATTGAATTTAATAAAGAATGAGTTTAGACGTTAGGGTTTTGTTACCTTTTAGGTCTCTTCTACCAGATTTTTGAGCTTTCATGGCAGTCAGATGTCCTACAAGCTTTCAAATGGAAGACTACAAAGAAGTTAATTGCATTTTTCACACTTCTACATATAATTTACATCATCAAAAAGGGTATTTCAATGTCCACACTCATTGCTTTACAGTTTAAATGCCTTAAAAATATTGTTGTAGGGCAGTTTCACATGGAAATGCATATATGATGAGTAAAGGAAGTATGGGAAAGCTTATGCAGCCCTGGAGATCATCATTTTCAGTTAGTCTTTTGCACTTTCAAGGAATAAATCTAGAGCCAAGGATTAATAAACCATGGTCATCATTTAGCAAGGAGGGTGCAATAGTAAATGATGTAGTTTCTATAAGTGGTAATGCAAATGATTCCCTTTTTGGATATCCTCTCTTTGAGGTCGGTCACTTCCTTATTATAAGGGTATTCAAAAAATCGAATTTAGGAGAGCTCGAATTGGATAGGAAACAAAAAAATGTATAGTCAATTGACAGTATCAAGGGAAGTGAGGTATGAAGACATTCATCATTTCATCAAAAGATGCTAGATTTAAAGGAAGGTTATTCATTAAGACAATTATCATGAATGTATGAACACAAGGGAATAGTGAAGGATAATTGTACATGGTAATGTGAAAATGAAAAGCACATATTAGAAATGAGTAGTAATCAGTAGTTAAGTAGAGTGAGTGTATGATTATAAAGTGCTTGAAAATCAAATTCACTCACCACAATCAATGTCTTATGACTGTCAATTCTATGTTAGTGAGTGTCTCGAGACTCCAAGAGCTATGGTTGTGTATGCAAAAATAGGTCCTTAAGAATGTGCAGTCTTCAATTAACTCTTTATATTTTTAGTTTATCCTCAATGGAAGTCTTAACGGGTTGTATACTCTTAATTATCTCCTTATGGCTATGAGAACTAGGACTATCATCAATGAATGCTTCAATATGGTCATGGATTGCATGTACACATGTTAGTTTACATAGTCATAATCAATAAACACCATGGAAAGGATAATCATAGAAGAGGGCAGTCATTTAAGGAAGGGTCAATCTTTAACAGTTTGGGGTCAATAGGTGAGTTTTGAGGAATTCAATGAAGACAACTTTAAATTTAAACCATGAATCATTACAAAGAATTTTAATTTCAATATACACATTTAATTGAGGCATATATTAAGGAATATACACATTTGCATGTATTAATTTCTCATGATTTTAATATATCAAAAATACACTAAGTCATTAACAAATATTACAATAGTGATGAAAGAAAATCTTGTTAATCTTCCCATTTGTCAATACTTATATCAATACATGTAGGGAAATAATCCTCCCATTTCCAACACAAATCATGAAATATATTGTACTTGAGAAGAAACAAAAGGAGTTGCTACCCAGTTTCATTTTCCATTCCACCTCAATTGGCTCGACTATTTGCATTCCAAAATTGTTCAAAACATGTACATCCCCTACTCCCTATGAAACACATGGGTAGTAGCCTCTAGATGTGGTCCACAAAACCCTGCAAAATCCTCTCAATATTAAACATAGACTCACATAAAAATAATTAAAACAATAATAACTAAATAATGTCAGTCATACAATTGACAAGACCTACTATCACCTTCATGCATGCTAGATAAGGAGGTCGATTGAAGGTCCTACAATCGTGATGTTCCCCTTCACTAATTTATCATCTCTCTATGACCCTATGTATATATTTCAAATATATCATTGAGAGGCTTATATAAAACATGTAGCATATAAGAATCCGATAAATCTAGGAGATGAAAAATAAAGTGAAGATTGACAACCATAAAATGCACCAGCATCCAGTGTTTCTCATACCACTGAACACTTGCACCAGCAACCGTTGTTGTTCTTTTCTTCTATACTTTGATAAGCTTCAGTATTACCTACAGTCAAATTCAGAAAAGGATCAATGACAGTTGTAAATGTATATGACATCAAACAGTAATGGTGAAAAAGCCTTATTGCAAGGTGTTGGTCCAAAAGAGCGATCAATAACATGGCTTTACAAATTAAATGTGCATAATTACAAATCAATCCAAGGAACCATATGGATCTTCTCTACTCTTTATTGTGTCGAGTATTGCCTCATGGTCAGACTCACACAATTTCCACAAGTTCTTGTTAGCAGGTCTACCCTTATATTTGATCAAATGAACATTGGTAGCAATCAAAAGGTTCAAATAGTGAATAATTTTTTGATGCATGTCGAATTCCTCAAACAACCAAACTGCAAAATTCTTAACTAGATACCTTCGAAGCTATGTTCCATTAACAACCACCGAACCTGTAGGATATTCTATGTTTTCTCCGTCTATAACTAGGGACTCCAATTTATTTTTGGCCTCAATACAACAACACAGGTAGTGATTTTTACCCTCTTCATTGTCTTCATCTACAATCACTGCATAAACGTGCCCTACATTGATATGTTCATCTTGTTAGATTTATTACTTGAGCAACATAATAAAACTTGTAAGTAAGATATATTACCTAGTTCTAGTAGGTCCAATACATGATCAAAGTCAATGGATGATTGCATCTTCATGATTTTTAGAGCACTCGAGAGCTGATAAGTGTCAAGTGGGGTTAGACTTCTTACGGACCATTCGTAAACCCACTCTGTTGACTCACAATCATTCCATGATTGAAGTGTACATACATAACAAAATCATTCCATCTTCCTTGTATGGATAGTCCCTATACCTATATTGGAGCTTATAAAAGAGTGTGGCTCGATCGACCATGTTAGTGTCCAACAATCCTCATATTTTGTAATGTTAGTATCATCTACTAAATGAAAAAATATATGAACTAAATAATTACCTTCACTACCTGGACCCATTGAACCATTGCACCACTGGACGATTGATCTTGTATATGTCGACTTTACATTGTTTACATGTACTTTAACTCTTCTCGTGCTAGGGATCTTTTGATACATGCACCTGCTCCATCATGCTCCCCCTTTCCACACCCGACCTCTGAGAAGTTCCACATATGTTGAACACCACTAATCCTATACATCCTGCTCAACCGGTAAAACATTCTGGCATTCTTGAATTGTGATGTACAATTATCTGACCATATGATATGCTGACTAAATGATATGCCCCTGCTAGCCAAATCAACATAGAACATCTGAAAGCAACCTTGAATAAAACTCTGTGGAATGTGTGCGATCATCATTGATGCAAAAGTGATACTCCCTCAATACTTTCCTATTTTCATTTGCTCTATCATTTGCATGAAATAATTCTATAAGCACAAATATAGCAACCTGCACAGAGTTGTAGTACTGTGATTGTACCATGTCTGTGGTTGTAGTGTGTATTTCTCAGCAAAGTCGACAACTGAAATGATATGACAAAGTGGAAATGTGTCCTTGCATAACTTAAACTATGATTCCAACGATTGTGCTCTATGTGTATGCCTTGCATAATCATAGACCACCTGATCACAAAATATTCCCATAAACTGATATAGTGGAATCTTATCACTGACCAATTCACACTTCTTTGCTTCTTTCCCATCTTTTAGACTATATGCCACTGTCTTATATTTGCCAAATTCCATAATTTTGTCTCCAATTGTGTGTGTACTAGCCATGTGTTGGAAAATTGTAAAATGTTGCATGCCACCACAATGATCACATGTGCCATCCAAACATGAGTTTTTGTAAAAAAATTAACCATCCTCTCTTTCACATAAAATGGAAGACAAAAATTTCCTTCATGATTTAGGTGGAGGCATTATGTTACATTGCTGCAAAACATTGTCATTATGCATATCTACACATATACGTTGATAAACATCATAATGGTTAGAAAAATAAATATGAACCCTACAACAACAAGTAGTGCCTATGTGATTTATTTTGACATAAAAAGGTTTTAGCTTTTCAAAATACCTTTGATATATTTTAATTTCAGGAAACTTTTGTACAAAATACTAAAAAATTGGGTTTCAGTGGTATCCAAATAATGCATTGGATGTGGCTCATGGTTTTTACTACCAATTATCATTCTTACAACTTCTCTTTGATTATGAGAGGTCCTTGTGTTATCCTTCCAATAATTCACAATTAAAGATCTCAAGCCCTAAGAAATTCTTGTGTCTTTTTGTGGCACTCTACCTGAAAATTCCCATATCTCATTGCTATTTGGATCCTCCACTCTTTCACGCCTTCCTTTGGCTCTCATTAGAGATGATCTACTTATTTTCAAATACTTACTTGCCTTTGTAAGGTTCACCTTGTTCCTTGTTTGATTGCTTAACAGTGTTGTTTTCATCACACGTCGTGTGGCACAACTATCCTTCGTGTGTGAGGTGGAACCCATGCTCTTGTATTCACTCATCAAGTTCTTTACAATGGAATTTTCACTTGATTCATTCATAACACTTAGCCCAAGAGGCTTCATGGTGGGACTAAATTTGAGTTGCCTCATCATTTCAACAAATAGTTGGCATCTTCCACCCTCACTTAGCTTTGCAAATAAAAATTCCATATCCTTTCTACATATATTTGACATGTACGTTTTGGAATATTATTAGGCATCGATTTTAAAACATTGGAATCAATATCAATCAAAAATAATGTTTTTCTATGCAAAACTCTAGGGGGAGTTATCAAATGTAAATTTGTGTCAATATTGGGAGGGTCAACAACATCGGGGATAGATCGTGTACCTTCAATTGGAGGTGTAGTTGATGACATACCCTGAGATTGACATGTAAACGATGTTGTACCTCAATCTTGAGATGTCATTTGTGGAGTTCCTTCAAATAGAGATTTGTTTGCTAGTATACTTTCAAAACACAATATTTTTTATGGTGTCTCTTCAATTGGAGATGTGATTTTTGATGTACCTGGAAAGCGACATGTTGTTGTAAATGTGTCTTCAACTGGAGATTTACATTCAACTTCACCTTTGGTTGATGATGTGCCCCCAAATTTTGTATCCATTCATGTCCTTCCATGAAATTTCCTCATTCGTGCCCTTTGTTTTTCCAATTTGACATCTCTCTTAGATTTCACTAGAATTTGTGGTTCTGCGGGCTGCAATTCCTTTGCTTCACGAGCTACATTTTTTGATTCTCTTCTCCTTGCATTTTTAACTACATGTTCTTCTGGTGTTAGAGGCTTTGGTCGTTTCCTTGGCATGACCTTGAATGCTACATATCCACAAACATACATAGAACAAAAGTAAGTAATGCATTTTACAAAAATATTGATGCAAAGAGGGGTGGAAACCATTCAATACAAAAAATCAATGAGAATCAACCAGATTCCAAAGCAAAATCAGATGTTCATCTGAAAATCCCAACTTCTACCAAGCTTTTAGTTGTACCATAGGTAACCCGGTTCAAGGGCCTTTTCACCAAGATTTTCCAACACACTTGGAAAACTCAGGGATGATTAAGATAATAATTTACAAGTTATAAAACATAGGTAAACCCTAGCATCAACTCCTTTGGACCAAAATTGACTTCCAATAGACCCACCTTGGAAAAGGCTATTCAATTGGCCTAATTTACAAAGAGAGTACATTTTAAACACTACATATTTACTCAAAATTCTAAAACATAAGTATTTTATGTGCCAAAACCTCCAATTTCCTGATTTGTTTCCAAGTCCAAGACCTCTAGACCCCTAATACACTAAACCCTCTATTTCAAGCAAAATACTTTGGGTTTTAATGAAACTCCTATCTCTCAGACCTTCCAGACCTATAGAAAGCACCAAACACACTTACCAAACCCTACACATGGTGAATAAAGCATTACATGGATAGTCCTTCCCACATTTTATCAAAACACGACTTCAAGCCCTAATTTTTACCATGAAAAGGCCCTACTACAGTCCTCGAACATTATCCCAAATACAGCAACCTTGACCCTACAACATTATAAATAGATTAGGCATGTATTTAAAAGTTAGAGGACCCATTCCACAAGTTACAGTAGGCAAAAAAAGTGTAATGGAATGAATTACATAATGAAACCCCTTAATCCAAGAACAATGTGAAAGTAGGTAGCAGCAGTAAAAACAATATAACTTTTGCTATAAAAAAAGTTAGAATCTCTAAATATATGTAAATTAAAGCTAATTCATTAATATACAACATCCAGTGGGTTTCATATCATCTTAGAGTTCGTACAGATCGTTCAACAATAAGAAAAGTGAGAAACTAGTAAGTTTTTAGAATATAATAGCATTCTTCTTGATAAAAAATGGGGTACAAATCAACAAACAACCTCTCCTTCGAGGCATTGAAGGTTGTTAAATATATTTTTATTTCATTCCAACTCCCTTCAACTTTGCAACTTTTGCATCTTTTAGCAACTTTTTTTACCACATTTAGCCAAATTGCAAGCTATGACACAACTGAATTCCCTTAGCTCCAAATACATTATAAAATGGTATAATTGACCTTACTGAACACAATATAATCAACATTAACTAAAATTGTATCATTTGACCATGCTTGAACTAAAGATGACATTTTTTACAAAATTGAGCTTACAAGGTGCTCCTATACCAGAGGCCTAGAACATTGATTTTGAAGTTGTGTCTTTTGACTACATTATTGAACTTGAAATTTATAAAGGTTATGATGAAAAATTCATGGATTAGAGTTTCTAGTAATATTGAGTTTATTTCATTTCGTTAGGAGTGACTGTTCTATGAATACAATATTTCGAGCAATAGACTTACATATGGTGGGTTTTGTTAAAATCTTCCAGAGGTTTGGAATGGTAGTCTTCTTGAAAAGCATATCTTGTTATTTATGGATGATCTTTGTTTTTTTTTTTATGTGAATTGGTCTAATTAAGGTTTTTGATATTGAAGAGTGTTTGAAACTGATCTAATTATGATTGTTGAAGGCTTTGTCTCCCTGCTATGCATCACAAACCTAGGGTATAATTTGTTGCCACATAAATGAAAACTAGAGACTCTTGTGTTTATTTTTTTGTCAACCAATTTTTTGATTTTCAAAAAATTCATGAAGAATATGGATTCAAAGAAGGGTTTGTGATGCTATATCTTATAATTATTCACTATTTCTTTTGCAATGAGGTAACTTAGAAAGACAATAAGCATTCTCAACTATGTCAACTCACTTGAATTTATCTAAGCACATGTGATGAAGTCGAACTCTTTATGGAACAAAAAAATTAATGGACACTTGCATTAACATTGATGAAAGCTATTAGATTTTCTAAATTAGTTGAAAAAAGAATCAAATATGGTGAACTCCACAAGCCACGCTAGAAATGGACTACTATAAGCAATGCAAATAGAATCCATAAATAAATTTATATTAAGTAAATGTCATGTTTTTATTTCTTTTGTTCTTCAAACTCATAAAAATTGAATTTTTTTATGCAAATCTCATCTAATTCAATGTTGAATTCTAACTCCAATTGTTATGATTAATAAAATCATTAAGGAAATTTAGTTTATGTTGTCAAAACGAAACAAATATACTAAATAAAAACATTTTAATTTACCAAAATGAATATATTACCTCAGATAATGTAAAGTGATGTAGAAACTTCAAAATGTCTTCTTCTACATTGTCTACCATACAAATTATTAGTAAAAAGGTGGGGGATCAATCATAGATTGGTATAATATGAAGTCAACTACATAAAAAATGTGTTTTTGACTCGGATAAAGCACTGAACTAGACAAATATAGGAGAATGTGGGCCTGAATCATGGGTTCAAGCCTTATTTTTACCATTTGAAGGTAATTCAAATTTGGCACATGCCAAATTTGGCGCTCTCCAAATTTGGTGAGTGCCAAATATGTTCCTCTGAAAAGGAGAGACTTGAGAGAGAGGGAGCGACACAAAGTGGGACAAAGATGGAGGGAATGAGAGAGAGAGAGGGAGTGAGAGAGAGGGAGTGGGATAGAGAGAGGGGGAGGGAGACACCTGAGAGAAGGAGTGGGAGTCAATGTGGGAGAGAGGGGGTGGGAAGGAGAAACCTAAGAAAGTAGGGTGGGAGGTAAGTGAGGTCTGATAGAGAGGGATTGTGAGATAAGTGAGGCCTAATCCCTCAACCCCTATACCCTGTCAACCCTCAACCATTAAACACTAATCCATCAACCCTTAAACCTTAAACCCTAATCCCTTGACCCCTATACCCTCTTAATCCCTCAACCCATCAACCCTTAAACCCTAATACCTCAACCCACATACCCTCTTAATCCCTCAAACCTCAAACCCTAATCCCTCAACCCCAATACAATCTTAATCCCTCAACCCTTAACCCTCAACCCTCAACCCTTAAAACCTAACCCCTCAACCCATTTACCCTCTTAATACCTCAACCCTCAACCCTTAAACCCTAATCCCTCAACCCTCAACCCTTAACCCTTAAACCCTAATTCCTCAACCCCCATACCCTCTTAATCCCTGAACCCTCAACCCTTCAACCCTAATCCCTCAACCCCTATACACTCTTAATCACTCAACCCTCAACCCTTAAACCCTATTCCCTCAACCCCTATACCCTCTTAATCCCCCAACCCTCAACTCTCAAGCCTTAAATGCTCATCCCTCAACCCCCATACCCTCTTAATCTCTCAACCCTCAACCCTCAACCCTTAAACCCTAATACCTCAGCACCTATACTTTCTTAATCCTTCAACCCTCAACCCTCAAATTTTAATCCCTCATCCTTTAACCCTTCAACCCTAATCCTTTGAACCCTACACCCTCTTAATCCCTCAAACCTTAACCCTTATACCCTAATCCATAAACCCCCATACCTTCTTAATCCCTCAACCCTCAAACCCTAATCCCTCAACCCCTCTGAAATATTAATCCCTCAAACCTTAACCCTTCAACCCTAATCCCTCAACCCCTCAACCCTTATACCCTAATCCATCAATGCCCATACCCTCCTAATCCTCAACCCTCAAACCCTAATCCCTCAACCCCTTTACCCTCTTAATATTTCATCCCTCAACCCTCAACCCCCATATCCTCTTAATCCCTCAACCCTCAAACCCTAATCCCTCAACCCTTAACCCTCAACCCTTAAACCCTAATCCCTCAACCCCCATACCCTCTTAGTCCCTCAATGATCAAACCCTAATCCCTCAACCCTCCCTCAACCCTTAAACCCTAATCGCTCAACCCCTTTTCCCTCTTAATACCTCAACCCTCAACCCTCAAACCCTAATCCCTCAACCCTTAACCCTCAACCCTTAAACCCTAATCCCTCAACCCCCATACCCTCTTAGTCCCTCAATGATAAAACCCTAATCCCTCAATGCTCCCTCAACCCTTATACCCTCTTAATCAACCCTCAGCCCTCAAACCCTAATCCCTCAACCCCTCTACAGTCTTAATCCCTCAACCCTTAACCCTTCAACCCTAATCCCTCAACCCTCAAACCCTAATCCTTCAACTCCAATACAATCTTAGTCCCTCAACCCTTAACCGTTCAACCCTAATCCCTCAACCCATATACCCAATTAATCCCTCATACCCTCGACCCTCAACCCTCAACCCCCATACCCTCTTAATCCCTCAAACCTCAAAGCCTAATCCATCAACCCCTCTACAATCTTATTCCCTCAACCCTTAACCCTCAACCCTTAAACCCTAATTCCTCAACCCCTTTACCCTCTTAATACCTCAACCCTCAACCCTCAACCCTTATACCCTAATCCATCAACTCTCAACCCTTAACCCTTAAACCCTAATCCCTCAACAACTATACCCTCTTAATCCCTCAACCCTCAACCCTTCAACCCTAATCCCTAGACCCCTATAACCTCTTAATACCTCAACCCTGAACCCTTCAACCCTAATCCCTCTACCCGAATACCCTCTTAATCCCCTAACCCTCAACTCTCAATCCTTAAGCACAAATCCCTCAAGCTCCATACCCTCTTAATCTCTCAACCCTCAACCTTTAACCCTTAACCACTATTCCCTCAACCCCTATACCCTCTTAATACCTCAAGCCTCAACCCTTAAACCCTAACCCCTCAACTCCTATACCCTCTTAATCCCTCAACCCTCAACCCTCAAACCTTAATCCCTCAATCCCTCTACAATCTTAATCCCTCAACCCTTAACCCTTCAACCCTAATCCCTCAACCCCTATACCCTCTTAATTCGTCAACCCTAAACCCTTAAACCTGAATCCATCAATGCCCATACGTTCTTAATCACTCAACCCTCAAACCCTTATCCCTCAACCCCTCAAAAATCTTAATCCCTCAACCCTTAACCCTTCAACCCTAATCCCTCAACCCCTCAACCCTCAACCCTTAAACCCTAATCCCTCAATCCCCATGCCCTCTTAATCCCTCAACCCTCAAACCCTAATCCCTCAACCCTTGACCCTCAACCCTAGACCCTTAAACCCTAATACCTCAACCCCTTTACCCTCTTAATACCTCAACCCTTTACCCTTAAACCCTAATCCCTCAACCCCTATAACCTCTTATTCCCTTAACACTCAACCCTCAAACTATAATCCCTCAACCCCTCTACAATCTCAATCCCTAAACCCTTAACCCTTCAACCCTAATCCCTCAACCCCTATACCCTTTTAATCCCTCCACCCCTCAACCCTCAAACCTTATACCCTAATCCATCAACCCCCGTACCCTCTTAATCCATCAACCCTCAAACCCCAATCCCTCAACTCTTAACGCTTCAACCCTAATCCCTTGACCCCTATACCCTCTTAATCCCTGAGCCCCTCAACCCTAATCCATCAATTCCCATACCCTCTTAATCCCTCAACCCTCAAACCCTAATCCATAAACCCCTCTACAATATTAATCCCTCAGCCATCAACCCCTTTACCCTTTTATTACTCAACCCTCAACCCTCAACTCTCAACCCTTAAACTGTAATCCGTCAACCCCTATATCATCAACCCCTATACCCTCTTAATCCCTCAACCCCCATACCCTCTTAATCCCTCAACCCTCAACCACTGAACCCTAATCCCTCAACCCTATAACCTCTTAATCCCTCAACCCTTAAACCCTAATCCCTAATCCCTCAACCCCCATAACCTATCAATCCCTCAACCCTCAACCCTTAACCCCTAATCCCTCAACCCTCAACCCTCAACCCTTAAACCCTAATCGCTCAACCCCTATACCCTCTTAATCCTTCAACCCTCAAACCTCAATCCTTAAACCCTAATACCCTCTTCATCTTTCAACCCTCAACCCTTAACCCTTAAACCCTTATCCATCAACCCCCATACCCTCTTAATCCCTCAACTTTGAACCCTACAACCCTAATCCCTCAACCCCTATACCCTCTTAATCCCTCAATCCTCAACCCTTAACTCTTATACCTTAATCACTTAAGCTCCATACTCTCTTAATCCCTCAACCCTCAACCCTTAACCCTTAATCCCTAAACCCTCTACTTGAGAGAGAGAGAGAGAGAGGGAGAGGTGGTGGGAGGGACATGCTTGAGAGAGAAGGATAGGGAGAGGGCATAGGAGGGGGAGATTTGACAAAGAGAGAGAGGAAGATGGGGTAGGACACATATACTTTAGATAGAGAAAGAGGGAGATAGGGTGGGAAGGAGATAAATTAGAGAGAGGGAGAGAAAAAAAGTGGGAGAGAGATAGAGGGAGTGAGAGACAGAGATAGACTGGGAGAGAGAGAGAGTGAATTGAGAGATGGTGAGGGGGCGGGAGGGAGAGGGAGTACTCAGGATAGAGGGATTTGAGAGAGATGGAGGCGGTGGGGGGAGATAAATAAGCTAGAGGGAGAGAGAGATAGTGGGAGGGGGTGGGAGGGAGATATTTGAGAGAGAGGGAGAGAGAGAGGAGAGAGATAGAGGGAGTGAGAGAGAGATAGAGAGGATGTGGGAGATATGTAGAGGGAGTGAGTGAGAGAGACAAAGAGAGGCCTAGAAGAGGGAGAGGGGGTAGAAGGGAGAGACTTGAGAGACAAAGAGGGAGGGAGAGTGGGAGGGAGAGACTTGAGAGAGAGAGGGAGAGAGAGTGGGATATAGATAGATGGAATGAGAGTGAGAGGGACTTGAGAGAGAGAGGGAGAGATGGTGGGAGGGAGCTACTTCAGAGATATGGAGAGGTAAATGAATACAAATAGAGGGAGTGGGATAGGGAGGGAGTGGAAGAGAGATAAAGGGAGTGACTATGAGAGGGAGAGGGGGTAGGACGGGGAGACTTGACAAAGAGAGAGAGGGAGAGGGGGTAGGACAAAGATACTTGAGAGAGAGAGAGGGAGAGGGGGTGGGAGGGAGAGACCTAAGAGAGAGGGAGAGAGACAGAGTGGGAGAGAGTGAGAGAGAGGGAGTGTGAGAGAGATCGAGGGGGATGTAGATACTTGAGAGAGAGGGGGGAGAGAGATAGAGTGAGTGAGAGAGAGGGAGTGGGAGAGAGATAGAGGGAGTGAGTGAATACCTAAGAGAGGGAGAGGGGGTAGGAGGGAGAGACGAGAGAGAGAGACAAAGAGAAAAAGATAACAACCTAAGAGAGAAAGATGAAGTGAGAGAGATAACAACACCAAAGAGGGAGAGTGAGAAAAAGGGGTTGGAGTGAGATAGATTTATTTAGCTACCTAAGTGGGAGAGAAAGAGACCTAATAAAAGTGATTGGACTGAGAGACTAGTCTAGGTCGCGTCAGAGGGAGTGAGACCTAAGAGATAGAGACTTCAGAGGGATAAAAATTTATCCAGTTACGGTAACGAGTTAGAGAAGGTATGAAACGTAAAACCTCGACTATCCATCTACAATCATAAACTATGCACTCTAAGCATTATCAAAGTTGTTCACCAAAGAGGCGAAATTCTAGTTCTGTGCAAAGTAGGACATTTGGTGCTCACCAAATGTCTTGCTTTGGACGTGTTAATTAATAGATTTGCTAAAATTTTTCATATTTTTCATCTGTTCTCCTCGTCTCATTTACACATCTTTCAATGCAAGTTTATAAAAAAACCGTGATAGCATTAACCTCTCTATTAGCTATCTAAATATATAATTATTTTTTCATTTTGATTTAGTTAAGGTTTTGATCCATGGCTTCCATTGTAAATGCCTTCGTTTTTGGTCAAAAACCAACATGTGCTAGGTTTAGGATAGATTTTTACATGTTCATCAGAACGTGAAAAAAATTACATTTTTTGAAACTAGATTCCATTCTACACATGATGAAAAAAATAGAATCAATTTTTGATTAGTTTGCAAAAAAATTTGGGGGAAGCACGCTCAAATTTGAGCTTTTCAAGATGTGCCCACTTTGAAAATTCATAAAATTGTAGATATTGATTAAAAAAATTATCCGAAAGGAGGAGGATAAACTAAATGGTGTTAGCTAATTTCTCACCATTGGGATTTTTGAAATTCTAAAAGAACGTTAACCAAAAAGGGGGCAGCCCTCAGGCGCTATGCTATTCTTTTTGATAAAAACAAGACCTATTTTGGGCCCACCAATTTTTGAGACCCTTAATCTTCATTAATTCCAAAAACCAATAGTAGCTTAGAAACTAGACTCAAAGCACTTCAACTTTTGTTGTTTCCAAATCTTGAAATTTTGAGCGTAACTATCTTCATTTTCTCATGCAAATTAGATTTTTTGGATTTCAAAAAAAAAATGGCATCTTAAGAGCCAAAATTGTCACATATTGGTGCACTTACCCTTAGGTCAATCCTTTAGGTGTCTGTCGCAATGGAAATATGTTGACCTTCGATCTTATCATTGAGTCAAGTTTGTCATCAATCAAACTATGTGGTCTTTGTGTGTATACCGTAGGCAAGACTAATCTATTGATCAACTCCTGAGACCCCTAAGATAGGTCTTTAAGGTAATATCTTGGTCATAAATTTGAAAATACCAAAAAAGCAGCCTCAAAACATTTGAATGAACCCAAAATGGTGCGCCCGTCTCATCTCTCTTTCATCCATAATAATCATCACTCATAATAAATCAATCGTCATCCTCATCCTCTGGTAAGTTAGCTCGAAGCAAGTTTAGTAGTTTCAAAAGGGAACACCTAATCGTCAAAGTCTCAAGTCTAGATCAGTGAGTCAACAAGTTGATCAACTAAGAGTATTAATAGCTTATCATCCAATCAATCTCATTCAAACAATGATCACAACATGTCCTAGGAATGGGACCTTCCTACGATGGACATCAACATCAGATATCACCATAGTTTAGTCTTGGCTAGCGGTACAAATAACATTAGCTTGTTTGTTTAATTTATCTTGGTTTTTTGGACTTATCTTATTTTGCGTTCATTCCAAGGACCTCTCGATGATGTCTAAATAGAAAGATTTATAGAGAAAGGAATGTGGAAACTATCATTATCTTTTTATCTATTGTGCTTGTTGGATATTCTTGTAAAATAAGCCTGTCATGTGTGCTTTGTTTTGTTTGTAGGGAGGATGTTTTATGTGTCGTGTTGACCACATAAGAAGGCTTGCCTATTTACGGTTTGGTCTAAGATGTCTAGAATATCTTAACTGCATTTTGAATAAAGTTTTGTTTCTCAAGTGTGAACAAGATTTCTCCTATGTTTTTGATGAGTCAAAGTCCATTACACTAGGCGCAACACCATCCTGGTTCTTTATAACTTGATGCATCATACCTATGTGTGTTATCAAACATAAAGAATGGTATGCTCTTTATTTCTCCTATCCCTAGATAAGAAATACATGATCATCATTGATCATCATATCCAATAATGTCTTGACAACTAATGGACTTGTTGGACTTCTGCATTTTCTTGGATTTAAGGGTTGATCCCTCTCATTCTTCTATCCTCTTTGACGCTAACAATGCATCCATCCTACATCTGCACTCTCATCTTACATAATCATGTTATATCATCATAGGACAAAATATCACCCATCTCATCCATCTCATATGCATTGCATAATCATTTAAAATGTTTAAAATAATATAGATTTGTTATTCTAAGCATCTTCCAAACATATCATTTGTATTATCATGTAAGTTATTTAGGATAATATAGATTTTTTATTCTAAGCATCTAGAAAAACCATCTCATATAGATCAATTAGTCATAAACCATCCATACATCCATTTTGAACCTCTTTGTTGCAAGATCGACCTAAAATTGAATATTTTCGCTTGATCTGTCGAGGGGGCAATGTACTAATGTACTTATTTCTGCTGAGGCATCTGAAAATATCAGATTTTTTTTTTAAATTTCGATATGAGTGGCATCAGTCTTTGAACCAATACAACCAATACATTGCTTCAAAGAGGGGCAAAATGGATACATGCAAAATTAACATCATACTTAATCATATTCTCCTTAATTAAATAAATCAGGTTTATTTAATTAATCTCTAAAGTCCTCCATCAAAATTAAATAAATTCATCATTAACACTAACATCATCCCCTTTAGCTAGATAAATCAAAATATTTATTTAAATAGGTCTAAATCGTTTTCTAACTCCTTTTGATTTATTTTGACCCATAAATATAAATAAAATTGGTCAAATTGCCTAATCCCTCATTAAGTTAATCCAATGATAATTAATTTAATCTAAACTCATGTCTCATCCTATAGCTTTTTCCACTTGCACAATAAATCATTTATTTTGATTTTGTAGACATACAAAATAAACATCATAATAAAACAAGTTTATTTCAATAATCTCCTAAGGTGATATCTTTAATTAAATAAATAATTTTTATTTGATTATCTCCTAAAGTTTCCTGATTTAATTAAATCACATATATTTAATTAAATTATTAATAATAATTATCTCCTCTCATCTTGATTTATTTTAACCAAAAAATTTAAGTCAAAGTGTCACAATCAACTAATCACTACCTTAATTAATCAAATCCATGATTAATGCTAAGCCTAACCCATGTCCCATCGTCTAGCTTTTCCCAATTGCACAATAAATCATTTATTTTGATTTATTAAAATCCCTAATTTCCTCACAAGGCATATTCCCAAGATTTATGCCCTCATTAACTCCCTTTGTTTGAATTTTTTGTCCCAACAAATTTCCCCCCAAATCCTTCAACTACATGCATTTAATGTCATTTTAAATTTTTAAATGGAAACATTGGCCAAAACTTGCACAATCATGGGCCATTCACATTGTGACAAGTGGCTCTTTCATATTTGTTGGGGAATTAGACCCACATTCTTCAACAATGTCTCTTATCTCTTCAAATTCACCTATAAATTCAAGGCTTCTCCCCTTCAACTACACAACACAATCTCATGCAAAGTTACTCTCTTCATTTGAGAGATAATTTTGTCCATCATCATAGTATCATATTTTCATCATTTAGCTTGGCAAGGATTGGGAAAGGGCTACCTTCTACATAGAAAGCAGCACCAATCCACCATATAATAGGTATCTAATATGTTTTATTTTTTCATTTAACTAGGTTAGTTTGTTATGTCATTTATCAAGTATGTTGGATTATTCTATGGAGATGTTGATTATTTTTCTTGTTTAGAATACTAACCATACTAAAGCGGGTGTGTGTGTTGAAGGTTTTCTAACAAAGTTCAGATTTCACCATCTAGAAAATGATGCTAGAAGGAGGGCTCCCACTATAGTCTATTCACCATAAATAAAAGTGGTTTTTTTTGTTCGTTTAAGAATCATTGTTAATGCTTCACATTATCCATAATCTAGATTGTATGTTTAGAATTTCGGATGCAAGCATTTGGAACCTTTCATAGGAAAAACAATGCATTTAATGATTTTTTCCTCTTTTCCATGCAATTTTGTTTGTCTAGTTCATTAATGCGCTTGATCTCTTTTTTCTGTCATGGAAATTTTCCTTTATCTTCCTTTAGGCGCATAATATCGGTGGCCTGTGTAATTTTATCTTCAAAAAACATATTTATGCTTCTTTTTTGTTTAAAGAGAGAAAATAAAAGTTTGGGTGGCATATCTTTACATCCAATCAAGGTAGTCAAATAGCAGCCCCATCATTATCTACTCATCGCGGCTAGGATTTGAGTGCTTCCATCCCACTTCCTAACCCGTTCTACGTAGCTTCAACTTTTCCACCTATAGCTTTACCCTTTTTTGTTGCAACCATATGCATAAAACATACTAGCTACATTGGTAATAGACCAACGGTTGTATCAGGAAATACTGTTACTAATGAATAGTAAAGAGAGGCGCAAATCAATGAATGGTAATTAGCATTCTCTGGAATAAATCTCCCCAAGAATTTATCGCTCATCTGCTAGCACCCACATATTCCTGGAAAGTAGATGTATTGGCATTTGTGAGAGGGACATGTGATTCTAGGTGTTGGAACAACCTATGTTTAGTCTTGATCTAATCAACAGAGGTGGCTTGTAAGGCAACATCTTTCTTTTACATCCGGATTTTTTGTAGATCACTGTCCCAATTGTTGGTATGCGTACTTTGTATTCCTGAGATCATATGTATGTATAGTTTGTGTGTCTTTTCTATTATTACAGAGGTCTTTAAGAAATTCTATCAAACAATTCAGCATAGTTGATCTATGCTTCCCCATCTTGCATACATGTCTATTGTCTCCAAATTTCTATTTATAACATCAAACAAAATTCCTATATGCATGCCAATTTGTTATATGTTGACTTTTGCAAGAGACTTGGGTTGCACGCTAGTTTGATTAGTTTAAAAAAGAGATCTTTAATTCGTTATTTGCTTTGATTCCTTCACTTCATAATTATTTTTCCTAGCATATTATATTTGTTGGCGTATTTATGGTAGTGCTTTTAAGTACTGGGTAACTTCTAATTGTAGGGAATACTTAAATTTATTCTCATAGAAAATAATTGTGTGCAAGACATCATTATACAATCAAATGAAAGGAAGGATGAATCACGTCCATGACAGATAATAAAACAAATAGTCTCAAATATATAGAAATATGGTTTAAAGTTTTAAAAACTTTTCTATGGATTCTACATTGCTGGTTGAGGTTACAAAATTTAAATTTACACCTACCATTTTCGTTTACGATGAAATATTTTCAAATACCATTGCGACACATCTTTGTACATCCCAATGGCATTTTCTTGAAAGTGCCTAAAGCCATTTCAACAATTTTATTTAATGCATAGTCTTACACCCACCGCATGGCATGAGACCGTATTTATCTAATGCATCTTGTCAAATGATTTATGTGCCTAGAAGACCATGATAACACATTTCATTTAATTCTATCAAATAGTTGGTTGTGAATGTATCGATTCTTTTCTATTATATGCCTTTCAGACATAGATTTTGAAACATTGTATTTAGGCTTTGGTCGACTACAAAAATAAATGTAATATTGTCCACTAAGAGAAAGATATTAGTGGGCGACACTCCATTTTAAATCTCACTCAGTGATTTTTTACGTTTTCAGCTGCAATAATCCATTTTTCACTTTTATTTTATTTTAGCATGTGAAATGTGGAAAAGGCCTAGTTTGGGTTGCAAATTTTATCTTCTCCACCCCTTCGATTCTTCCCTTGAAGAGCCAATCAAATTGATATTGCTTGTAGTTAAAAAAAATTGCTTACTTTGCTATCTGTGTTGGGTGTCATGCTTGTCTAGTCTCACAGTTCTAAACTGAATTATAGAAATGGATTCTAACATCTAAATTCATTATCCACGCCTTCATTCCAAGAAATTCTAGAATACACACAAATCTGAATTTGTTATAATCCATTTCTTTTACCCCCATAAATTGCAGAATACTTATATGTCTAAATGCACCAAATTGCAGATGTAATCCTTGAATATTTTCTTCCTCTCGAGGAACAATAGATACTAAATTCATTCTTTCATTGACACATGATCTTGACAATGAAAAATATTTAATTAATCTAGATTTTTATATGACTTGGAAATATCTCTCTATTTTAAGTAGCAATGGTAGGTGGCATAATAAAGACAAGAGGTCAGACATTATTTTGAGAGATTTTTTTCCTAGAGTTGAAGAAAATATAGAGAAGCTAAGTCAGAATTTCTAGTTTATTTATTCTTTTAGATGCAGACTTTGTCTATGGTGCAGGTCAATCATTACTCACCCATATGATAATAACATGTATTTATATTTATCGACTATGTTGGTTTTGTTATTTGAGGATTTGTTATATACAAGTATGATTTATTGTGGGTTGAAGTTAAACATTGCCTATCCAATTTAAATAATACCTGCAAATATTTATCTCTCACAGGGTCATTTTATTTTTTTAAACAAATTTTAGGAATTTGATTAGTTTAAAATTGAATTGATTATGCCATCATTTATTCCTCAAAATTCATACTTCTTATTTGTGGTAACTTTGTGCTATTTATAGGGAAGGTTGACATTGGGATCAAGCAAAAACTAAGGCTAATGAAGTGGAATTGGAATTTTTTTTTAAATCAAGACTTGGAAAAATCCTTTTTTAATGTTTGTTCTAACAATCTAGAGCTTCCATTTTCAACTCTCATTTTCTGTTTTAAACCAACTCACCTTTTTTTTTGGGTTAAAAAATTAACCATATGACTTGATATTTTCAACTTGGTTAAAATTGAACTTAGAAACTCACTAGATTTTGTTTCGAGTTAACAATTGAACAAGGAAACTTTCACATCTCATTTTGGCATTTTAAAACAAATCAAAAAAACTTCATTTATGGTCTAAAATGAAAAAGTGTTTTTCATGTTTTGCAATCTTTCTCACAAATTAATATCATTTAAAAGGCATATGCGCTTCTCTCAAGCTTCACTATGACCTTGAGAATCAAAATTATTTTGGTGATATTAATTTTGTAAAAATATTGTCTTCACACTTTGATTTGGGATCGAAAATTGAACAAACTTGTCTCATGTGAGAAAAAGGCATTGTGAGTGTTCTCTCTTTGTTCATGCAAAAAAAATGATCGAACTATGAATGCACTTAGTTTCTATTATAAACCTTTAGAGAGCCTACTTTGGTGTGAAAAAGTACTCACCCCAAGGGAATGAATCAAATTGGTAACGAGCTAAATTCCAAGCTATTCCCAAACAGTATACAAATTTGAATGGTGAGGAAATTTCATCATTACAGGAGCTCCTATGGAAAAGTAGGTGATACTCTTTATATGGGTTGATCTTGCCTTATTATGGCCTTCTGAATGGGTACCCTGATTACAAACTATTTTGTGTAAAGGCCAAAATCCTATCTATTTGAACATGGTGCAAAAGGGCATGTCCTTTGAAGCCGCCCCACCTATACATGTGATTATGTTGTAGAGATGAAAAGTATGCCATGGGAGATTCATGGGTACTGGTGCTTGATTGACCTAAGAAGCAAGTGCACTATAATGGGGAGCCTATGTGGTCAAGAATCTAATCATCCACATTGGATATGTACAACTGGATTTATCCAAGTGGGAACCCAAAAATATTATCTTTTCAGCCTAGGGTTGTGCATGTTATTGGAATCAAAAACCTTTGCTTGGATATAAAAAATTACAAAACCAACATTCAACAAGAACTTCAAAAATTCAAACTCTTTGGAGGAAACAAATACCCTTGAAGAATTTAAGTGCTCTTGCTTACCCTATGGATTCTATCCTTATAGGTTTCTAAGTACTTAGGTTTAGTCATCATTTTTTTTCACTAAAGTCAACTTAGGGAACTATGCTCTTAAAACCCTGATTTTCACATAATCGACCTTGTGGAATGAAAAGGAATCAAGACATAGACATTTAGTTTGAAACTTTAATCAAAGAACTGTTTGTGGTAAAATTAATTCATTAAGCAAAGATAAAGACAATTGACTCCACATATGTGTTCTTTGAAATGATTTCCCTAAAGATCAAAATTTGAAAACCCAAGTTCAAAAGTCTTAGTCCAAAATCTCATGAGAAGCATCTTGAAAGACTTCTCAAAATTAGAGAAATATTGGTTTAAAATTTTTCCAAGAAAGCTTCTAGAAACAACCCTGAGCTTTTTGAAATATTTTATTTTTTCACATACGAATTCAAGCGTGTTCTTCAAAACCAAGATCTTGTAAGAAAGAGTGTTATCTAGATCAAGTCTAGGATCAAAATCAATCATCCATCTCTCAACCATCAAAATTAGTCAAACATCACCTCACCAACAACTCTTGGAAACATTGTAAACATACTTTATGCTAAAGTTTTAGGAAAAAATAAAATCAATTTTTTTGACTTAACACACTTAGTCAATCAAAGATAACAAGTTTTCAAAATCCATATAGTTAATTGTAAAATTTTTTGGATTCGATTGTGTGTAAAATTTTTGCATCAATGTTTCGGATCACACTCCATGATCCATAATTAGGATGAAAAATAGAGCACCAAGAGAAGAATGATGCTTCTCTTGGTGCTCTATTTTTCATCCTGATGATGGATCAGAGAGTGCGATACGAAACATTGACGCAAAAAATTTACACACAATCGAATCAAGAAATCTTTACAATTAACACTTATTCAAGCTATCATCATGTGGACGATTTTACTCTAGGATAACACAACTTCCTAGGGTTTATGAGCTCATTATCAGTTTTTTTGGCTTAACAGACATAGAAAAATTATCTAATCCATAATCACCTTGTTGTACTTAACACACTTAGTCAAACCATCCTCTTAAATGTACAAGTTTACTCTAGGATAACACAACTTCCTAAAGTTTACAAGTGCATTATCACTCTTGTTTCACTTAACACACTTAGTCAAACTATCAATCCATCACACTAAATCAAAGTCCTAAATTTAAGCATTCCCTTCAAAGTTTCCTTAAGAGTTTCATTCATTTGTATCATCCATCTTTTGTTTATCTCATCCCCATCATCAATTTGGTCCTTCAATTATCCTATTTCTTCATTTCTTCAAACCTAAGGTTTAGCCCAATCTACGGGGTTAGAGGTTCATCTCTTACATTCCTGAAAATTGATCTCTATTTTATGGTTCAAACTTTCTTTTAACACAATAAGAATATGGAGCAAAACAAAGAAACATTCATTTCAAGTGATCTAAGTCGAACCAAAACAAGTTTCCACTCAACAATACCCATCAACTTCCCAATCAATCCTCCTCAAGTACCTCAATGTTCTCAAGAGGAAGGTCATGTAGAGGACATCATTGACAATGGGATGACACAATCAAAAATTATAAAAATGGTGCAAAACCCTCAGAACCACAGAATTGTCAGTGCCATGTTGAGGTTGTACCCATCCCAATACATATTAGAGTTAGCAAAAGAAGGTAATAAATTCCCTTATTACTTTGACATAAGCACTATTGTGGAGAGATCTCTCGGTATCATGCCTTCACCCGCATCCATAGTTCCACTTCAAAATGTCACTCAATAAATCCCCTAGATCATATCATGTATCTCTTTAATCCTACTAGTTGTTAACAAGGGAAGTGCCATGTTTCATGAAATTCAAAATCATCACCTTGTGAACCATCGAATATTCAATGCAAGCACTACATTAGATCAATTTGTCCCAGTAAATCTATTGTGCCCTTACGTCCTTCTCACATTTCATGCAACACCAGAATATCCTCTCGACATGCAAACTTCTCTCCCTATATCACAAGAATAAGGTGAATTGTTTGGAGTAGGGGTAATATTGGATCCCTCATCATCACTTTCAAGGATTGCACCACCCATCTTTCCACCATTTCCAACCTTACCGCTCACATCTGCATCATCACTCGGCTTGGTCTTCCTCCTTTTTCTTCCATCAACCATTTGAATCAGAACACTTTATCAAATTTTCTAGTCGTGTCATTTGTATTGCAACAATAGATGGCAACCATCCAACGAAACCACAATGGTCAATGCATCAACTATTCCTTAAAACAAGGTTTCTGAGGGACCAAGCACCTCAATCACACCATTCGTAGCTCAAAACCCAATCATTACAATGATCAGTCCACTCATCACAACATTCCACATTCTTCCTCATCCACCACCATTACCACCAAGGCAAAATGCAACATATTTATTAACCATGACATTGTAAGTTGATCGGCAAGCTTCCCAACAAAAAGCACTCAAAAATCAGCAAGTTGCACAAATAGCTGCTTAGAAAGCACAAACGCAATTAGCAGGGGAAAATGAACAATAGGCTACACAAGCCCAAGCCTTGTTACAACAACAAAAAGTCAAAAAATCTGCCCAAGTTGCATAGGAAGCTCAAGCCACTCAATCTGCACAAGCTTCTCGAGCTGCACATGCCACTTAGATTGCACAAGAAATCCAACAAGCACACACCTAGGCACGAGCCCAATTCCAAGCTCAACTAGCACAAGTGTAACCACAATACAAGGCATAATTGCGAGTACAACAAGAAGTGTATCAAAAGTTCTTGCAAGACTTTCAATTATAGTAGCAATATGACCAACAAAAAACATT
Source organism: Sequoiadendron giganteum (assembly GCA_007115665.2). Lineage (NCBI taxonomy): Eukaryota > Viridiplantae > Streptophyta > Pinopsida > Cupressales > Cupressaceae > Sequoiadendron > Sequoiadendron giganteum. Next base: position 671,054,132 of record CM021104.1, read on the forward strand.
TTTGGTGCAACAACAATATGAAAAACAACAAGTGTTGTTGGCACAACAAAAACACAACCAATAATAAGTGTTGTTGGCACAACAACAACAGGACCAACAATAGGCATTGTTGGCTTAGCGAAAAGCGTAGACATCACTTGCTTAGGAAAGCTTGCAAAAAAACCACATCAACATCCTATCTGTCAATCCCATATCCCAGAATGTATTCACCCCACCTCCTAATCCCCAAGGTGACATGATAACAAAAATCAAAGTTCTTTCACAACAAGCACTAGATCTTCAATCCAGGAAGACAATCAGGACACCAAGCAACTTATGCTCCTATCCATTGGATAGATTCTTGGCAATGGTACCATTCCAAAAGGGATTTGAAATCCCCAAATTTTATAAATATCGCTGGATGGAAAACCCTGAAGATAAAATCAAGGAATTTCAAGTACATTTCATAGAATTCACCTACAATGACATGTATATAATGTGGCTATTCCCTCGAAGCTTGGTTGGTGATGCCATGGAATGGTTTTTTCATCTACCTATGAGAATCAAAATATTTCAGGATATCAAAGATGCATTCCTCCAAAATTACGCATTCAACATTTATGTGGATGTTATTTTGGAAGAACTCTTGATGCTCAAATAGAGTAAGGGGGAATCATTCACCGCCTTTCTCCAGTGATGGCGAGCCAAGGCCAATAAAAGCAAGTGGGCCATGCCAAAAGAGAAACAGGTTTGTCCCACCATTGCCAATACAGACAAAACATTGGCATTCTATTTGAAGATGCAATACATCACTACATATGATCATCTAATCCCCAAGGCGCTCAATATTTAATGATCTCTTGTTATACAAGGGGGAATGCACACTTATTTTGAACATCAAGACAGTCTCTCATCCACTAGTTACAATGGAAAATCTCGCACATGGGTGAACAACCAAAATATCACCAATGATGGAGTAGTGCATGCCAAGGTTGTCATCAATGCTCCCAAGCAGAATAATCAAATGCATCATCACCAACCACATAACAACAAATGGAATAACACACAAATAAATGTGGTAAACTAGAAACCACCCCAAAACCAAATCAACAATCTCAATAATCATGGAGGACCACCTCCGTGAAACAATTTCCCCCCCCCAAATGGAAATTCATAGCCCTTGGGAAGTCAATTGAGTCCATCATGAAAAAGTTGGTCAATGAGAAAAAATCAAATTCCCCACCCATGATAATTATAGTGAACCCCAGGTGAAGCCACCTTGGTACAACAAAAATTTCCTATGTGATTATCATAATCTCAAGGGACACACGACCACAAAATGTATGAATTTGAAGAACACCATCCAAGACATTATTGAGGACAAAATAATAAATGTCGAACAACCAATTGAAAATCAAGACCTAAAGATAGACATGAATTTGATGCATAATAAAAATTAGGGAAGCAATCAAGGAAATATCCAAGGAAAAAAAAGTTAAGCAAAAGTATGCTAGTGCAAACCTTGTATATGAAGACATTGTCACATGCGTAGATGAAATGGTCATTGTCATTAGCGTCAGAGCAGTCGACGTTGATTGTGGAGTCACCACATGCAGCATAAATGCTAATATTGTAGGGGAATCATAGCCATCTAAGATCCCCATTTCAAACCCAAAAGTTATTCCCTATGATTATAACGCCATTGACCAGCTAAAGAGAACCCCCGCTGAAATCTCCATCATGGAATTACTGAAAAATTTTGTCACCCACAAAAAAATCCTTAATGAAGTAATAGTTGCATCCACCGTCTCTGCCACCCTTCATATAGACCAATTCTAGGCTATAGTTGGCAACATCATTACTCCAAATCTCCTCACCTTCTTCGATCAAAACTTCCCTACCCAACCATCTGATAATTGTGCACCTCACCTTCAAGTGTTGGTTCACAAAAAGAAATTCAAAAGGGTCCTGGTGGATGGAGGCACATGCCTCAACATTTTTTCATTCAAACTCATAAAGAAATTGGGATTCTTCGAGGACTCCATTGACAAAAAAAAGCAATCACCATAAGATCATACAATGATCAAGAAAGAGTGTCTCAAGGCACTATCAGAATCCCAATCTAAGTGGGGCCAACAACTATGGAAACCACTTGTCAAGTTCTTGATCTTGACCTACCATACAACATCCTCCTAAGACGTCCATGGATCCATGGACTAAAGGTGGTCACCTCAACATTCCATCAATTCGTCAAATTCCTATACCAGAATGAGGAGGTCAAAATACATTGTGATCTGGAACCATTTTCCTATTTCAAAAACATGGAAGCCAAGTTCTATAAAATCCCCCAAGTACCAAAAAATGATGAAGTTCCATCCACTTCATACATAGACCCATCTAACCTTTCCTTCACTTCTACGAAAAAGACACCCTCCATCCCTGATATATCAGAAATAAAGATCATGATCCAAGACACTGGGTGTAGAGACTACAGAATGAAGAATTATTTTGTTGTAGGAGAGTTGCCACAATCTCCTAGGTCACATGGGAAACCTCAGCTAGCTGAAACACCTATAAGCACTATTAGGGCAGATTCTTCTAGATTCCACCATTGGGGGGACCTAATTCAAGAAAATGTGGATGAGGGAGACATCTCAAGCACACTATACCATGATAAAATACCCACCCCCACTCTACCCATGGACAAAACTAGTAGAGGGTTGAAAATCATGCTTGGCATGGGCTATAACAGGAATGAAATCCTTGGAAGAAACATCGATGGATGATTGGAGCCCATTGTTTTCGAAAGAAAAATTAGAAACCTTGGTCTCAGATGTACCCCTCCAAGTATAATCATGCATGGTAGAGGTACTCCTAGTAGAGAAGTCAGGTCCCTTCCTCAAGTATCAACAACCACCCTTCAATTACCCATATCCACAACTCTGCCCCTAGACAATTTCACCTTTGACATAACTGATGTATACACTAGTAGTGATGATGAGGATACCATAATGAGCCTTCCCATTATTTTTGATAATTTCTCCTTACTTGTGATTAGTACCTCATCCATTGAGTCGAACTACCAAAATAACAAAATAAACCTAGTTTACCCCCAACTCATCGACTATGACCAACGAGGACCACTAGTTCTAGACACATTAAAAAATGATGAGTCTCTCTCAAAATTCATGGGACTTAGGGATATAGTACCATGCAAAGATCACAAGGCTGGGTTTGACATCACATTGGACACTCAAGCATATTATTAGGAGATGATTGAGTCCTTCAGCTGTAAAAGCAAAACAATGAGAATAAGCTCATAGTCATTGAGTGAAAACCACACTGTGGCACTCTTTAACCATAGAATAGTAAAAATAAAGGATGCATCCAATGGTGAAAACCTCTTTGAGGGGCTGGAGGATAAAGGATTCAATCTCCCCCTATTGCACTTCATCAAGCGAAATCAACAATCTTAGCAGAACAGTGCAATACTGTCAATCTGGGAACAAAGGCAAAACCACACTTCACTTTCTACATTGAGTCACTTCTATTAGAAGAACAAGAACTGTTGGCTTCATTTATAAGAGAAATAAAGGTTAACTTTGCATGGACCTATACTGATATGTTGGGTCTCGATCTGGATGTTGTAGTTCATCACTTCATTGTTTACCCTAGAGAAAAGCTAGTTAGACAAAAATTAAGAAAAATGCATCTTCAAAATGCCTTGTTAGTCAAGGTGGAATTGAAAAAACTCCTAGATGTTGGCTTCATACACCCAATTGATTATCTAGAATGGGTGTCCAATCTTTTTCTAGTTTCAAAACCAAATGGGGGCATTTGTATCTTCATAGACTTCAGAGACCTCAACAAAGTGTGTCCTAAGGATGATTTTCCACTACCTAACATTGATATGATAGTGGACATGACAGATGAACATGAGATTCTATCATTGATGGATTCCTTCTTAGGGTACAACTAAATAATGATAAAAAGGGAAGACCAACATAAGATAGAATTCACATGTCCATGGGGCACCTACTATTGGAATATGATGTCATTTGGGTTCAAAAATACAGGTGCAACATACCAAAGAGCCATGACACTGATTTTCCATGACATGATCCATAAAATAGTGGAAGACTATGTGGATGACATATTGGAAAAATCTAAAAAAACAAGACCACATAGCAGCCTTGAGCTCTATTTTCGACAGACTGGAGAAGTACAAGGCCAGACTCAACCCCAAAAAATATGTCTTTGGGGTGCAATTAGGTAAAATTTTGGGATACATAGTGTCAATGAGAGGAATCGAGGTAGATCCCACCAAGGTCAAAGCCTCTTCCACTGTCTTATCACTTAAACTTCCTATGTACAAACAACACAACTATGGGAGCTTGAGACATTAAAATATTTGGTGATTTAAAATTATTCATTAAACAAATAACTAGAACATATCAAGAAAAACATGAAAAATGATCAAAATAGAAGGATCCTAGAATGATTTTTTTAGACAAGTTTGATTCATACACCATTGAAATCATCCCACAAAAAGACAATCAACATGTGAATGCAATAGTGAGTGAGGCTTCCCTTATATCTCATCAAGATCCTTCGAAGGACTTCACATTTATTGTTCATGCAATTATGAAACCATCAATACAAGATAAAATAGAAGTAGTTTTACCAATAACCATGGAAAATTCTAGTGAATGGTATGCTATATCATTTAGTTATTTAAAAGATAATGCCTTTCCTGAGTTGAAAACTTAGAACACTTGAGCCTACCTTCAAAAACTTGCATCTAAATATATAATTCTCACTGAAATGTTCTATTGAAGGTCCTTTGATGGTATCTTACTTCGACGCCTTAAATAATCTAAAATCCCCATAGCACTTGAGCAAGCTCATGTAGGTGCTTTCAGAGGTCATTTTGAAGGAAGAGAATTAGTCCAAACAATAATCCACATAGGATGCTATTAGAGACATATGGAACAAGATTTCTTTGCATATTTTAAGAAATGTCACAAATTCCAAGAACATAGAAATTTTATCCATGATCTTGCCTTCAAACTTCATGCTCAAGTTCCTATTTGGCCCTTTTCAGTATGGGGTTTGGATATCATTGGAAAAATCTCACCACATTCCTCTGTCATACATACATTCATAATCACTATGACATACTATTTCACGAAATGGTTAGAAGCAATTCCAATTCGTTCAACAACTACTAATGTGATATGTCATTTCATATGGGAACACATTATGGCATGCTTTGGAATTCAGTCTACGTTAGTTTCAGATAATGGGAAACCATTTAAGAATAATGGCATTAAGAAGATCTTAACCCAACATTTAACATTCCACATTATTTTTCAACACCCTACTACCTGTAATCTAATGGTCATGTTGAATCAACTAATAAAACCCTTAAATAAATATTAAAAAAAAAACAATAAGGATTGGCATACATAGCTATCATATGCATTATGGGCCTAGTGCACAAATGTTAGATTATCCATTGGAAATAACCCTTATAACCTCGTCTATGTCACTGGGGTAGTAATACCATTGGAGTTAGAGATTCATATGTTAAGGATTTCCCTTCAAGGACTTATTGATGATACTAGGTGCATACAAAACAATCATTACATTGAAGCTTGAAATTATTGAAGAACAATGCATTAACACTCTTGAGAATCTTCAAGCTTACTCTAGGAGAAAGAAACATGGTTACAATGAAAATTTTATCCCTCAGTCATTCAATAATGGTGATTTTGTGTTATGTGTGAATCAACGTAACGTTAATTCCGCCCCAAAAAAAAAGGAAAGTTCAACCCTAATTGGCTAGGACCTTACAAAGTCAATCAAATTTATCGGTCTAGAACATACACATTAACGAAAATTTATGATACACCTCTTAAGGATCCTATCAATGTCATTCATCTGCACCAGTACCATGTCTAATATTCTTGAATAGTGCAAATGATATGGTAGTGGTTTTAGAGTTAGTAGATAATATTCTATGTACTCTCACTTTGCTTCATTCTTGACAAGTAGCTATTTGTGTGTATTAAATACTAAAGTAATTATTTACAATAAATTTTAATGTTTAATTTAGGTTTCATACTATTCAAGATAATTTTTTATGTTTTCTTATATTAAATCCTTCTATCGATTTAATGTTCTACAATTAGATCGTAGGTGAATTTAGTTTAACATGAGATACTTAATCATAATATAGCATCTAAAAGAAACTAGCATAGTTTTAATTAGATCAAATAAAGCATGTTAAATCATCAAGACATTTATTATTGTCTTACAAATATTATTTGATAGATCACATTTCCATTTATCATAAAACATGTAAACATAAATAACCAAACATCAAATGATCATATATATATATATATATATCAAATTTCTAAGTACATGCCATCAAATATATAATGGTAGGGTGGTATGTGGCTACTAGATTCCTTAGGATTTGGTGAACACATCTTTCTAGATAAAGTCCTTTGAGTGACAGTATTATACGATTGTCATCATGAAATAATAAGAGAAACCAAAGCATACTATAGACCTTGAGCTCATCCAATAGTTGCGGTCTCCCATCTAATGGCCTCTAGAAGCTCTTTCTCTATGTAGTCTTTGTTTTCCTATAGCGTAGCTAACTCTACATGGAGCCTCTCGACGTCCTCTCGACCTTGGGACGATTGAATATCTCCTTATGCAGTCTCAACTTGATTAGCATGCCTCATCACACCCTCATATTCTTCTCTTAGTTCGACATATGATCGAATAGCTTCGAGTCCAACTCCATAATGGGTGGGTGCACATAGTCTATACCAGTATCTTGATTGAAGACTGAGAGAGGCACTATCTCTACAACTACCTGGCAATAGAGATCATGTAAACATCTTACATGCCCTACAAGATATATATCATTAATATAATTAGTACACATCATGATATAAATAGACATAAATTAAAACAATAAGCATCAACATAAGCATAACAATTATAGTTAATAAAATGTCATCACCTAGATCTCTACTTGGTTGTGTGAAAACAACCTCATCCTACATAGGAGGCATGGAGGATATACTACCCTCTCCAAGATTTTAAGTGTATGTACATACTATAAATATTGATTCTAATCTAGTGACACGAGTGGGAGCTATCTCTCTCCACTCATGGTCAACTAGATCATCATCTGCTATTTCATCACCCTCGCTCATTAGCTGCTCCTCATCCTCCACCTCTCCCTCATAATATGAATCTGCATCCTCATCATAGTCCTCATCTATAAATTGGTTTGTATTCCTAATCCCTATCTCCTCATCTCTCTCCTCCTCCTCATCGCACAGATCAAGAAGTGGTCTTGCAAAGCCTATAGAGTGATGCATTGGGAATACAAGATATGGTTGTGCTACTTCCCACCACTCCCTGTATGCATCAATAGAGCTGACGTAATCAACATCAAAGATTGAGGGAATATCATGGTCATCGTCCTCTTAGTCACTAAATATGACTTATGAAAAAGTGAATCATCTCATATCTTCGGGCCTCCAAGACTTCATATTAATCACCTATAGAAGCGTCATCCTATTGGTGGTACCGGTATCTACCCGAACTACCTTAAAACATGATCATATTAGAATGGTCTTATTATGTAGTTGTGTTTTCCGAGTAGAAATCTATCTATTTGTATCATCCTCAACTATCGGGTCTCATCTAGCCACAATGGTATCAACTCATATAGTCTCCACAAGATCTCCTCCTCATCTATTCAGTCGAATTTGAGCCTCCAAAAGTGTAAATCCCCATACTTCCATAACCTTCTTAGTGGATAACTGAATGCATAACGATATTCTAGGTTTGATATAGATGGAAACCATATCATCCTAGTGCATGTGATATCCTCAAGGCACCAAACCTACACTAGCGTACAATGAACCATACTATCGACCTCATGGTATGAAAACTTACCTAGATTATAATACCAATGTGTAAGGATGATGCAACCCCAAGAATATATGGTCCTTTGGTGCACCATCCATATTATCATGTTGACTAGTCCTCCATCTAGATGTGCTCTTCAACCATGAGGGATGCATACTAGTGCCACTATGAAAACCATGATTTGTATCAAAAGTGGTTCTTGTGAGTAGAATAGCATTAATAACTCAATGTGAGGCCCTACAATATCATCTTGAATTATACCTCCAAGGTAGAGTTGTATATCGCATTTCATCTCACAAATAGACCAATCCCCTATAAAATAGACTCTATCACCTCCAATCGTAAATTAGAGAATGTGGTATATGTCCTCTTGGGTGATCATCATCTCACCTATAGGAAGATGAAGCATATAGGTGTCTACATCCCACCTCTTAGCCAATTCCATCAACATATCATCAAGGTACCTCATGTGAGGCATGAGGTACACCTAGTATAAACCAATGCTCTACAATATATGTGTGTCCACCTTTGATAATGCCAAGACTAAATCTCATAGGTGACAAATTTGTCTATCATTGAGACGCTATCATGACCGAGGTGGAATCTAACACTATAAAACAAAAATATGTCTTATAAGAATTCTAAAATATCAAATCTACACATCAATAGTCATAAAGGTGTACTAAATTTATTCAAGTGTACTTTTCTAAGGGTCCTAGACACTCTAGATTCCTTTTGGGACACTTTGTAGAAAAAGGGGAAACTTTCCAAACAAAAGGGATTCTTTGCAAAAATTTCTTCCAAGGTCTTAAATAAACCTAGAAATATGTAAAAACATAAATTAAAAGTGTAACGACAAGCCTAAGGTACAAAAAAATCAACTCACCGGATGTTGTAGCTCACCTCAGGTTACCTCCTCTCATAGGACCTTGAGAAAACATAAATTAAAAGTGTAACGACAAGCCTAAGGTACAAAAAAATCAACTCACCGGATGTTGTAGCTCGCCTCAGGTTACCTCCTCTCATAGGACCTTGAATCTCAGATGCACGTACTCTTGTCAGCTTGATATCTTCACTCACTCTCCAACAAAGTCAAGTTGCAAGAAGGTAAAAGACAAAATGATTACAAATTACTTGAATTTTTACTCTTATTGTTTAAAATTAGGGTTTTACTATATTAAGGTTAAAAGTGCATTCTTTCATTCAACCTAGCATATCGATGGCTAGCGAACTCCATTTTGATACAATTTATTATGTTGGAATCATGGTTATGCTCTTGTGCCCATCAAATGTTTATCATTATGTGGTATGGCACTTGGAAATACCCTAGATGATACAACTTATCCAATCCAATATGGCTAGATTGTTACCTTGATTCCACCTCCATAAAGAAAGTGAAATCAAGGGGGGCATACATCTACCCTCAAATTTTATTTCATCGAGAAGTTAAATAAGAGTATTTTTAAACAACTAACAAGTTAGTATTGCATACTGTGGTTCCTAACATTGTGGTTTTGCAAATAGCTACAATAGGGGACTAACTGACAATGTATAAAGTTATATCAATACTGCTAACAAAGAGGTTGACTATTTCCAAGGACTTGCTATCCAAAATGGAGGCTCACTACCTACCGAAATAAGTAAACAAAAATGGATAATCGCAAGATTTGAACTAAGGAGTTACACCATATGTGTAGGTTAAATTCCCTTGATGCTTAGAGTATTCACTTGTACGATCTTCAACCATTGTTCATACACTTCGCTCATACAAACTTCTTCTCTTCTCATTCACATTCAATACACATATAATTCATATTTTTCATTTTCCTTCTCATCTTCTAAACATCTTTTATATATCCCTGATATATCTGCATGCATTCATTAGGTCAGCCTAATTGATGAAAATCATATTTTCAAGATGATAACTTGCCCGCTTTATATCAAGAGTAATTCACGCATGTCATGCAACATCATGTCGGCCAAGATTAAGTTAATGTACCAAAATTCAATCTCAAAAATTGATGCCAATGTGTCACCCAATCATACGAACATCTAAGAATACATATATACATGCTTCAAACCATTATAAGCCTCTTCCCAAAATCATAGATCATATTAATTACTAGAGGAAACATGTAGACTAAATTACTTGAGATACTAGATTAAATACCAAATAAGATAAGAATTAAACTATTTTATTTGAATACAAATTCTGATGAATGTTTGGTGACATCGATAAAATATTGTCGAATTACCGACGAAACACTCGTCCATATCTCATCACAAGAACTTCGTCGATTTACCGACGAAATTATTTTTCATCTAAACAATGACCCAACTTTATTGGTTGGCACCACAAAAATTGTTGGCGGTTTTCATTACAAAATCAACTCAATTTCATTCATCTATCGATGCCCAAAAACAAAAATGTCGTAGAGTGCCCATTTACAAGCGTAAAAAAAATAGCAAAGATTCATCGAAGGTTTTTTCCTTTTGCCAGATGGTGTTCATCGAAATTATGATGAGGTGGAGTTGCCATTATGACAAAAAAAAAATTGAGGGTACAACAACCTCATCAATTTTTTTTTCCTTTCGTCAAATCATTTTCATTGAAATTTTGATTAAACAGATAGCGGTGCATGAGCTCTGCTAAGGTTTTGTGCTTTATGAGGTCATTCATGGCCCCTCCTGCATCATACTATGCTTCTTGCATAGGAAATTCTTTCCTTCATTGAGTACGGTCGCATTTACTACGGTTTTAGGGGTTTATTATGCCTTCAACCGGCTCTAACCCGACAATTTTTGTTGGTGTTAGTGGTTCATCAACGCAATTTAATGGCTCTCCCACTGAACAAACGCCCTCAGAAATTTGTTCTGAAAGTCTTTCACGAGGTAAGCATTCTGACGCCTCTACTAATGTAATTTTACCTTTACCTTATTTTGATTCTGCATGTCAATGGCTTGAACAACACACCCTTGTCACTTATTTTGTTGGGAGGACTCCCCTCGAAAGTGTGCTAAAATACTAGGTTAACAAGGCTTGGGTCCCTCATGGGGTCCGCCTTGACATGGTCCAAAACCTGACCAAGGGTTTTTTTTGTTCTGCTTTACAGAAGTCAGTCATGTCCAAGCTATTTTGGGTCTTGGACCTTGGTATGCGCGTTCCTCCCTGTTGGTTTTCCAGGCTTGGACCCAGGATTTTGCTGTCTCAAAGGACACCAAAATGTGCGTTTTGATCTAGATTGAGTTTCATGGGTTGCCCTTGCCATGTGTACCCTTCTTGCACCATATTGCTTCCTCTCTGGGGAAGGTTGTTTGCATCAAACCTGATAAGGTTTTTCAAGCCTATCCTCAAAAGAGGGTTTGTGTGGAAGTTGATTTATCCAAGGATTTGAAAAAGTCTGTCGACATTCAAATCGGGGAAATCCACCATTCCTAGAAAATCACATATTTTAACCTCCCGAACACTTGCTACCGGTGCCAATTAGCTGATCACAAGATTAGGGACTGCCCTTTGTCAGTTCCCCATACTGTCTCTCAGCCATAGGGTGCTGAAAAGCCTCGTCCGATAGAGCCTTCCGCTAAGGTGAACACAAAGTGGACTATGATAACAAACCGGAAGAATAAGTCATTTGGTACTGGGTCAGCTCCCAAGGCCCCAGAATCGACCCAGCAGATTTCAAACCCTTTAGATAAGGGGACCGCTACTCCCCCAGGAGTAGCTTCTGCTATTCTACAGCCCAGGCCAAAGGTCGTGCCCCATCCTGCTATTGTTTTATGTGCTCAATTGGCTTTGTCCTCCGCTATGGGGACCCAGTGGTGTTCTCGCAGCTTGTCTCCTCCACATGAAGAAGGTGAATTTGTGCCAGAAAAATGGAGATTTTCTCCCTCTGTTCAAATAGGTTCAGTTCCGCAAGAGTTTTTGAAGAATATTTTCTCTTCCCTCGGTGAAGAGGACCAGGATTCTGCAAGCATGGAATATTTTCAATGAATTTTCTCTCATGGAATGTTCGAGGTCTCACAGACCTCTCAAGGAAGTATTTTGTTAGGAATACTTTGAAGAATTATCTAGAAATTGAAGTGCTTTGTCTCCAAAAAGTTAAAATTTTAGGTTTTTTGCTTACTTCGACTTGTCGCTCTATTTGGCCAGCCAGTACTATGTTTTGCACTCTACATGAGGCTGGTCATGGTGGAGCTATTACTCTTTTGGCCCCACGGTTGCTTCCCTATGTGGTTGACCATGGGGTGGACCCCTCCCAACAGGCTATCTGGCTTCTTCTCAATATTGAGAATCATTCCTTTGGGATTATTAATATTTATGCCTCTAGTGATGTTGTGGAACATTGCTTTCTTTGGCACTAGATTGCTGATTCTTTGCCAGTTGCCACCTGGTTGCTCTATGGGGATTTTAACATGGTTGAAATGGCATACGATAAGAATGACACTGTGCCTTTTCATTGGGTTGCAGGTGAAAGGGAGGCATGGTTCTATATGCACAATAAATTGAGACTTTTTGATCCCAACTTGGGTTACCACCAGTCTCATTCCATCTGGCACACTTGGTGTAATTACAGGGTTGGTTCTGACAGAGTCTTTAAATGCCTTGATTGTGCCATGATCTTGGCACAATATTTTTTTTCTTTCAGGAGCTCTGCCTTGCCTTTGAAGTCATTAGTGGATGTGACCCTTTCAGATCACTTCCCAATTCAATTTCACATTGAGTGGATGTCTTGTCAACCTCACATGTGTAAGACTCAATTCTTCTTGAACACGTCTCTGCTCTATCACAAGCCTAGCCTGGCCCACATTCTTCGAGTGTGGAATTTAGAGTTCTGTCCTTCTGGTCATATGGGCTGGATTGTTTAGTGGAATGATGCTATCATTCATACTACGTGTTTCTTGTGCATTTATGGGCGACAACTTGCCATTTTCCACCGACGTTCTTATGAGGCCACCACGGCTGACTTGCATGTTGCTATGGAGGCCTTAGCGGCTCATCCTTTCTCCTCGTCACATCAAGTCTGGGTGGCGGACTTAAGACACTAGCAGCAAGTGGTAGATAGTTATTCTGCCAAGGGAACTCAAATCAAGGCTCGGCTTCACTGGCTCAAAATTGGCGACTATGCCTCCAAAGAGTTTTTTTTGGCTCTTCGTGCTAGGCACTCTTCCCCAGGCATTAAAGCTATCAAAGATGGTAATCAAGTTCTCTTTGAGCTACCTAACATTCTCCAGGATTTTGTGCATCACTATGAGCAATTTTTCATGGCTCAAGACGCAATGCCCATGTGCCAGCAAGCCCTTCAGAGCTGCCTTGTTGTTGTGCCACATAGGCTTTCTTCGGCCCAAACAAATTTTTGTGATCAATTATTAAAAATTGATGATCTCAAGGAAGTTGTTTCCTCCATGGCCGATGACAAGGCTTCTGGGATTGATGGATTTTCTTGTGAATTTTATAAAGCGCTTTGGGACTGTATTGGGAGTGACCTGAATCATGTTTATCTTGAAGCCTTTCACAACAAATCTCTAGGTAATTTAATAAATAAAGGAAATATTAAAGTCATACCTAAGCCTGGGGATCCAAAGGATATTTGTAACTGGCGGCCCATCACGCTTCTTAATGTTTCTTATAAATCATTTCCAAAGCCTTGGCTCTGAAAATTTGCCACCTCTTACCTCAGATTGTGCATCTCGAGAAGACTGGATTCATTAAATCCAAGTTCATTCTTGATAACATTATTGTTGTTTGGCAAGGCATGGAGTGGGCCCGACGTTCGAACCAAAAAGTTGTGTTCATTAAAATTGATTTTTCCAAAGCATATGACTGTATTCAATGGCCTTTCATTCTTGCGATGTTACAGGCATTGGGTTTTGGGCCCCATTTTTTGTAGTCTGTTCATATGCTTTTTTCCAATGCCTCAGCTTGCATCTCCATTAATGGCCGCCAGTCCTCTACTTTTGGCCTTTTTCATTCTATTCGCCAGGGATGCCCTCTTGCCCATGCTTTGTATATTTTGGCTGCTGAGGGCTTTGGATATCTCCTCAACAATGCTATCTCCCAACAGTGTGTTAAAGGAATCACTCTCCTGGACTCTCAAGAGCAGCTTGTCAATGGCCACTTAGATGACTCCTTTCTCACTCTTTTCGAGGATGAAGGATCGATCATTGCTGCCCTTGAATGCCTTGATACTTTTTTTCTTGTGTCCGGTTCTGCAATTCAATGGCACAAAACCTTGTGCTACAGATAGTCGGTGTTCCCCACTCTTGTGTGGCTTCAAACTTATAACTATAAGTGGATTGGTCAAGGTGAAATCTTTCGATTCCTGGGCATTCCTTTTGCCTTCCAGGCTTCCCCTCGGGAGCTCTGGAAAGTTGTGCTCTCTAGAGTTGAGCAAAAGATGGCCTATTAGGTTACCAAGCCTCTCTCATTGGCTGGAAAATTCCAGGTGTGCTCTAAAATCTTGGCTACCACCCACGTCTACTATTCTTCCTATCAGGCTCTTTCTAAAGCAACCTACAGTAGGATTGAGAAGCTGCTCCGCGATTTTCTTTGGACCTCTGTTGAGACCCATAAGGGCTTTCATCGAGTCGCTTGGGAATTTTGCTGTCTCCCCAAGGATTCGAGAGGGCTCGGCTTGCTTTCCACTCATAGACAAGGGACTACTCTCTGTGTCAAATGGATTATCCGTGCACTTACTAGGGATGAAGCTTGGAAAATTTTCCTTAGGCATTGTATCCAATCTGGGTTTCCTGTTCACATACCCACCTAGAAAGGAATCAGCTTCCAAACCCTTCTGGTCATGAAGGAGCCGATTCAAATTATGGGCTCCTTTGTGGCTAAAAATATTTGGTGCTCTTGGGAAACTATCAAGCCTTGGCTCTGTAGGGCCGAAGTTGGATTTCGTGATGGGATTTCCATCAACCAGCATAATCTCTGGTGGTCTCCCCTTCTGGCTCAGAATGGTCAACCCTTGACCAAGTCACCTTGGCTCAAAGCTCTTCGATTTCATAAGAAGGGCATTAAGAATTTGCGCCAGCTCTTCCATTGGCCTACCATGTGTATTTTGCAGTGGGATGCTTTTAAAACCTAGTACAACCTTCAAAACCAGGATTGTTCTACTTTTGACGGACTGGTGAAGGCCATTCCGGCAGAAATTCTTCACAAAGTTGGCATTCGTGGGCACAAACCTTGGTGGAAAGACTGGAAATGGTTTCTAGATACTCCTCTGAGGAGCTACAAGTTGCGGCTTGGTTACAGATGGCTTTCACCCCATTTCCCTATGCTTAGCTCTTTAAACTAGCGGTGGCTTCTTAACTCCTCGGCCTTTACTTGGCATAGGAGGTTTGATGTCATTTGGTCTACAATTGTTAATCCAAAGCTGGCCCACTTCGCTTGGTGTATTCTTTTCCAAGGCTTGCCTGTGGGCTCTCGGCTGGTTCATTTGGGAGTCTCTGACCCTCGCTGCCCATTTTGTGGGCAGCCAAAAAGCTTTAAGCACCTTTTTTGGTTTTGTCCCAGAGCTCAGCAGTTCTGGACTTGGATTCATGATTTCTTTCGGCCTTTTAGGCCTGAACCCTTTCCGTGGCATATGGTTCTGCTGGGGGACCCACCTAGAACTCCGGCTAAGTTTACCCAACTTTGACACACTTTCAGAGTGGAAATCCTCTTCAATATCTGGAAAGACAGAAATGCTTGTATTTTTCTCATTCACATTTAGATATTAATGTGTGTCTTTATGCTAACGTAGTTATATGTTCTAATGTAATGCTATAAATTCAAGTGCAAGCCAACAAGGTTGCACTAGAAGTGGCTCACCTGTAGGTTCTCGTGGACCACTGGGGCAATTCCCCTTGTACTGTGGCTTGGATTCCTGACTCGCCCTCCTCCTCCCACGGCCAGTCGCGCACTTGGGGCCGGAAGCGGAGTGATACCACATGAGCTCGCTCCCAGCCTCCTGCTCAGAGGGATTCTCGGCCTCCCAAGCATGCTCATTCTCCTTCGTCGCATCCTGGTCAGGGTTGGCACTCTAGTGGTGCGCCGAGAAGCAGTGGTGGTGGTTCTGGGTGGCCTTCGGATGCTCCTCCTGCTTCTGGCTCTAGTTGGCCCTCCATTGGCAAAAGCTTTCCGCGGCTTGCTCTCGCAATCTTTCCTTGATGTGAGGATAAAGATAAAGAAGAAGAAAAGAATGATGATGGTTGGGATGCTCCTCCTGACATCACTCCTAACCTCGTTGATGTATGGAGGAAACATCTGGATGACTAGGATCCCCCAGGATCTACTAGCACTGCTTTAGCTGCTTAGTTTTCATTCTATTGTTTAAATTCTGGGCTAGGCCCATGTGACATTTGATATTTTTGTTTTTCTAGGCTGGGCCATGTGACTTTTGGGCTGTGCCTTCTTACCACGTGCCCCTTTTTTGTGAATTTGTAATTTTATCTTTTTAATATAGATATCTGGAAAATTCATCAAAAAAAAAATATTGACGAAACATTGCTATTTTATTTTTTAATTATTTATCTGCCGCCATAGTGAAGCATAATGGGTTAGCCACATTCGTGTTCCTAGGTACATGGAGAAAGTCTCCTACATACTAGATACACAACAACAATTAAGCTACAAGCCAACCTTGGAAAATGCACTTTTGGAGCCACATAGATTTAGTATTTGGGCTACATCATTGACCATGCCAATATACAAGTATACATTAGCAAAATCAAGCCAGTTTAAGATTAACTAACACAATATATCCTCACTGACTTGTGCAATTTCCTTAAACTTATCAATTTCTATCCCAAATTTGTTCTTGGTTTCTCACATTGCATGGTCACTCAATCAGTTCAACTTCATGACACCAAGACACCATTCTCATGGAAACCTACACAGCATGCCTTTGAGGAGCTCAAGCAATGACTCTACAAAATTCCTAACATAGAACACCCCTTTGAAAATCAGACTAATGCATCTAGCTACACACTCCACCCCATATGTATGAACATTAGATTGTGTATCATTCTAACAGTTTCAATATCACTCTACCTACGAAAAGGATTTGTATTCCACCATAGAATCTATCAAGCAATGGTGCCATTGCATCTTGGGTAAGGATGGAATAATTCACATCCATTATAACCTACTTTAGTTCTTACATACACAAATAAAATTGGAAAACATCCTTATAGAAGTTCCATCAAGTGATCAAGCAAAAGAAGAGGGAAAACAAGGCAATCAATTGTCTTAGTAGACTACTAGTTCAGGTAATCAATACAATGTTGAACTCGTGCAACCACAACTTCTCAAACTAGGAGAAATTTTATCCAAAAAACATTGTAAACTTTGTGCAAACCTATGCCAAACTTGTGCAAAAAAAATAGGTTGCCACATTGTAATTGGCCAACAAGATTCTCTACAAGCCTAACACATTTGTGTTCTAAATGAAATTCTTTACATAAAGACAATACCTTAGAAGATAAAATGGAAGACTTGGTAAGAATAGCTATGATTTTAAAGTTAGTACATAGTAATTTTATTATGGTATTGTTAGACAAGTATGACCCTTGCATTTTACTTTAATGGTACTTGTTAGTGCTTCTGATAATTGAACTCTTTATGTTAACAAATAGATTCAGCTGCAAGTATCTTGGAAAAAAATAATTTGGTTAAATATGACTGGAAAAGTGGATATTTCTAGATTAATGATCTAGGATAGATAGCTAGTTATTACTACATCACTCATGGGACAATGGCTACTTATAATGAGCACTTGAAGCCAAAAATGAGTGATATTGAGCTATGTTGATTTTTTTCATTAAGTAAAGATCTTAAATATGTGACAATAAGAGAAACCACAACCAAAACACCATTGAAGATATTGAGATCACAAAGGCTTTGAAAAAAATTTAAAACCCTAGTCATATTAGGTGAAGAGAGAAATATTTTTAGATAATAATAGTCATAAAAATTTCCAAGCACATTCATTGAAGCTAAAACAAGGGGAATTTCATTGATGATAGTAGGTAAAAGACCATGAAATTTGTGATATTTAAAATATCATCAATAGAGGATAGGTTTCTTGCAATACTTTTACATCACAATCACCTATTAATGGGCACCAAGGATGATACAAAATAGAGATAATATGACTATGATAATGAAAAAGGGGCATAATGAAATGAATACTAATGAATAAAGATATGATATCATTGAAGAGGAAAATCATAGGTATTTGTGACTACCATAAGAGACCTCATTAGTTGATGAGAAGATAGTATAGTCCAAGAATAATGAGCCATGACAATAAAATGGATTGTGAAAGAAAAGGTATGCAACTGTAGGGTATAAATATGATCCAATGACCAGTGATATGTTTGACATGACAAATATTGAATGGGAAATCTATAATTATCAAGAGGACAGAGGATTCAAGTCACATATAATGTTATTAAGACAATGATCGTGAAGAAGGAAAGGCGTAATGGTTGATGGTAGTCACCTTACATTGAAAAGGGGGCATATATTATTCAATGGTTAGAGTTAGCTCCCACAATGAATTGTGTGTAAAGAGAATTAAAAAATACCTTATGCATTAAACCCTAGGGTTTGTAAGAAGGTGACACTTAAAGGAAGTCTTATGCAATGACATACAAAAATAATAGCATTGAGAGAACAAGTTCAAGAAAATAAATTGTATAGCATGAGTCATAGAGCATGAATTTTTTTGTGGAAAGACTTGTGCCATGAAATTTTTGTGGACAGACTTGGAGGCATGAAGCATATGAGGACATGAGTCTTAGGTTTTACATGATAAATTTCAAGACATGGAAAGTGAGTCAAAATATTCAATGATGGACAATGATCACTAAGATAGTCATGATGATATTCCACTTGGATAAAAGAAAAATACTGAGTGACCTTGTGAATATGAAAGGATAGATTGTTATGACTAATAACCTATGAAAATGACATGATTTAAAGATAGTTACAAGCCAAGTGCAACAAGGAAGTCAAAAGAATGAAAAGATAGTCACAAACGGACATACCATAGATTTTCAAGGATAGTAATGTGAATTTATATTCATGAGGAAGAAGAAATGCATAATGTATGATGTAATAGAGGGGTGATGTTGTGGAGGAATACTAGAGATATAGATTTTTGATGAGAAATCACAAAGGGGTCAAATCTCAAGGAAAAATAATGACAATAAACTAACAAAAGATGATAGTAATGAGGGTCCAAAAATTATCAAACACCATGAATAAATTCTAGGATAGACATTTGAGAAAATTTAAATGGCAGTGATCTTGTGAAGTTGAAAGGATGATTATACTGAATTTTGATAGTGATTAATCAATATAATTTATGACTATGACTTATGCCCAAGAGGTCTCTTTATGACTGTGTTATAAAAGTTTTTACTATGAATCAGTATGAAAAACCTCAAGATCACTAAAGGATTGTCATATTAAATGTATGGGGTCAATGGGCACAAAAGAGGAGAAGAGAACAGGCCTAGTAGGCATGAAAGAGAAAATGCCAATATTCAAATGACACAAAAACCGATTAGTCAAAGAAGACAATCGCCATACATATAAAGGGAAGTCACCTAGAAGGAATATCAACTAAGGGCAGAAAAAGAAAGTCATGTAAAGGGTAGATTCAAAGAATGACAATCCACAAGCATTTCAAACAAGCACAGTGGCAGTCCCCCTCACCAAGTGAGGAATGATGGAAAGAGTTTAGAGTCTTCAAGAAGATGCCAAATCATGAGAGGTAGAAAATTATTTAAAAGGAAATCAATAATCAATAAAGGATGGTCTTAAAATAGTTAAAACAATGTATGAAATATTAATAAAATGGACTATGAGATGAAAGATCAACAATGCATAGTGATTTGATGAATATGAGTGGCAATGCTAAGACAAAGGAATAGTATTATATACTTAATGCATACTAGGACGGACATTGCATATGCAGTTGACATGGTTTCAAGGTTTATGCAAGAACCCCATGAACTAAAATAGAAATAAGGTAAAGATAATCCTTCATTACCTTCATGGTACTCTTGGGTTTTGGATGCACTACAAAGTTGGCTCATCTGTTGAGTTGGTTGGTTTATAGATTTATATTGGGCTAATGCTGCTAAGCATCACAAGTCCATTGTAGGCTACATTTTTTCCCTTGGTTCATTTCCTATTAGTTGTTCTACCAAGAAGCATAATGCTATTACTATATCATCCATCGAGGCAGAATTCAGGGGGATGTTAACTCGTCTACTAAGGCTATATGGCTTTAGGGAATTCTTTGTTCGTATGGTATTTAATTTAAGCATCCTAGAGTCATTTATTGTCATAACCACAACACCAGTAAGATATGCAAGAATCTCGTTCAGCATCAACATAAAAAACACAAAGGTTCATATGGATTATATTTTGAGAGCTTGTTCATGGTGAGATCATTGACTTAGTCTTTTATCAGTCTTTAGAGCACGTTTCTTACTTTTTAACCAAACCCTTTCCTTAGATAAAGTTTATTCATCTATGAACTCTTCTTGGCATGTGATCTACATCAACAACATCATCATCTTTTTTGGGCCTTTATATCATTATTCTCATCTTATTGAGCTATTTTGGAGGATAGTTTTTTCCCACTAGGTTTTCTATCTTACTCCTTCTAGAAGAGATTGCATTGTACATGGGTATATCACCAAGCCTCACAGTCTAGACCCACTACTTTTGTGCCCACCTAAGCTATGCTTAAGGGGGGTGTTAGTGTACTTATCTCATACACAGTCTTTAATCCTAGTTAGGCATCCATAATACTTGCACATGTGAGGTTTCAAGGTTAGATAGGAATATTTAGAGGTATCAACTTACTTTCAAAAAATATTTCTACTTTTTAGGTAGGAAAATTTCCACCACTCCATGCATGATAAGTCTTATCCTCATTTCATGGAGATCAGGTGCCTAATTCATGCCTATTTATGTATGCCTTGTTGATCTAATTTATTGTTCAACTTCATACAATTTTATTTTCATTGTGAGATTGTTATTGATCTTTATATTTCTAGGCTCTTTCTTTCTTCTTAGTAGGATCCTTATCATCACCCTATCCTCCACTAGTAGTTTGGGAGTTCATTGAAGATGAAGGATGAGAAGAGGCTAATTTTTTTCTCTTCTTATTTATGATCATCCATTCTTTAGATCATATAATAACTAGTACCATCCTTTCCTCCAAATTTCTTACCTCTCTGACACCCTGATTGATGGGTAGTAATGGTTTTTCTTGAATGTAACTAAAATAAATTGTATCAAGTAGGTGTGATTCATTGTCCTTGATGTTGGAATAATGGATGTTGAATCATCCAATGAAGCTGTGCACACTTCAAAGGACCTACCAAGAAGAAATTCAACCACACAGAAAGTGTTGCAACTAAGGGCATGCAAATAGAGATTATCTAATTGATATTCATAATATGTTTACAAAGAGTACATATGCTTGATTATATAGGAAAGAGAAAAACCTGAAATGCATAAGATGTTGCCAAGTGTTCAAATCACACTTCATGTGACAACAAGAAACCCTAACAACCTACCTAGGGAATGATAACAAGATGGAGATAAGTTCTAGAAAAGACAACTCATCTTCTAGAAGGGAATCTTATCTCAACAACTTTATTAAATGATTTAAAGTAACCTAGGACTAATATGATTAATTAATACCTAAGTTAACTTATGCTAGTGTAATAATTAATTAATTAATTAATTACACTAACACCCCCCCATAAATGCAACTTAGGGAGGAAATGAAAATGAAATGATTATGCATGATGATGGGTCCCAACTGATGGTCATATTAGGTACCCATGTACATAGGATGAAAATGCAACTAATCTCCCACAAATAGAGAAAAGAGGAAAATCCAGTGGGAAGAAAACCCCTCTCCAAAAAAGGAGATGAAATACAAAAGGTGATGATTGGAGGACTCAACATCATCCCCCCAAGGACAACAATCGTCACATGGATACAATATAATGAAAAGTCCCCCCATAGGGAGGAAATAGAGAGACGATATAGCCCCCCTAAAATATGTGATCACCTGCAAGAAAGGTAAGTGTATGTAGAAAAAACATGATCCAATGTCGACTAACAACTTGTCTCCCTTTCGGAAGAAACAAAACCAGGTGCAAGTGTAGAGATGCTTCCCATTCTGGATAGGAATTGAAGGAAGGATGTATATGAATGCTGATGATGACTCTGAAAGTTGCTCATGTGTCTCCTTGCATGATGTAGATGAAGATGCCACAACCCACTCAAGTACATAGCCAATCAATGTAGAAGGCAACAAATCAGGATGATGCGGAAATAGATGTTGAACATGATCCAAAGACTGCATTGTGATGTTCCTTCCATCAAAGGAATATATGGAGACTTGATTGCCCCCCCATAATGAAGCGTCCTCAAAACCACGGAGAGAAGATGGAAGCCAATCCAATGGTGGATGTGGAAGAAACTCCAATGAAGATGGAGGAAGTCTCATATATGAAATCTCTAAAGAGAAAGCAAGTGCCTCCAAGATAGTCTCATGATTCCCAATGAAGGTTGAGACAAAAGAATGAGTAGACTCAAGAAAAACTCTCCAAAGTAGAATCTAAATAGAGGATTGATATCCCCTCAAGAATGTCCTCCAAACTTGTAGAAGTGGCCAAGTCAAAAATTCCTGAAGTAAATCCATCCTATGATGTCAAGTCTAGAAAACGAAATGTGTCCTGATGAATGATGATGATGGAAGCCTCAATCAATGACTCTGGACAAGGAATCACTGAATGTGAAGGGATACCAACTGTCTCTGATGGAGAAGAAGAATCATCTAAAGCAACCTTATCAACCTCTTCAGAAGATTCAAGTAAATCCAAACAAACAACCTCTTGCATAACAATATCATCATGGGGTACCTGATCTAAAACCTGAAATTTTGAAACCTGATCATTGAGGAAGGGTGGAGTATCTGAATCTCCATAAATCTCACAAAGCTTAGTCCAAAGGATGTGAGGACTATCATAATGATCAATAGAACTCAAAATATCACAATCAACTTGCATCGAAATGATCTCTAAGACAGTGTATCTGCTGCAACTCCAAGAAAACTCATGAATACCCTCACTCAGATGGGGAACTGTACCATACAAATGTGGCAACAATGCAAGTGATTGGAGATGGTGTATGATCCCATCCCGCCATTGTTTATAGTTCCTTGTGTGCAACATAGTCAAAGAAGGATAATATGCAAGCCCCATAATGTACAAACAAATTTCTCCAAAATACAAAGACAATGACCTTCAATATCATATAGAAACTTCCAAAATTGAAATGAAACTGAAGTGATGCCACCCAAATAAAAAACCTTTTCCCAAGCTTCAGGATATCCAAGTTATTGAACAAATGCACCAATTTGAACAAAACAAATTCAAGAGTACCTAGATCTGAAACCGATCAAAGTGACTAGACTGATGAAAAGATCTCTGAATTGCCTTATTGATGCCACTAGAATCACTGAATTTTGATGAACGGCTACAAAGATATGAGTCTTTATGTCCAAACTGTAGGGTTGACTTTAGTTGATTGTAGAATTTTCTAGAAGAAAAACTTCCCAAAATGGATGTCACCACTAGAAAGAGCACAGAATTACCTTTCCAACAGTATCTCGTTTTCTGATTTTTGATACCCTGGTGAAAAGTTATGATAAAATGAAAAAAATGCCTAGATGAGGCACTCTGTAGGCTAAACATGAGCAAAAAATGAGCCCCTCGGGCACTAGCACCTAGTCATTGATGTGACCACAGGCGCAGGGCTAGTGAAAAAAAAAAAATGCCATCGGGTAGAGTAGTGGCTGGGTGGAGCGGGCGAGGACTAGGGGGAGCTAGCGGTCAATGATGTGACCGAGACCTCGGCCAGCGTGATTGATGGAGTCTGGTGCAGTCGGTGGTGGCCAGGACAAACACGGGTGGGAGGAAAGCAACAACCAATGGAGCACCGACGGCAAGGCAAGTGGAGGGCCCGATGTTATGATGTCAACGAATGGAGCACAATGGTGGAAGTCAACGAACCGGCATCTGATGGGACCGGCTGTCAGATGTACTTCTTGCAACAAACATTGAATGCGGCCGACTACAAAAGGAATTTTGATTTTTAAATATTTTCCAAAAGGAAATTAAAAATCAAAAATATATGCAGATAAAATCAACCCCTATAGTCTGTGGATAAAATGCCGACGGAGGTTTAAAATAAATGGTTGCTCCGATTTTTTTAATTTTTCCGCAGAACTATAGAAAAATGCCCAAATAATAAATTTTTGCCAAATATGAGCCCGATTTTTTTGAAATAAAAAAGGCCTACAACTAAATAAAAAATTCCATGATGGAGGCCTAAGAGGGGATATTTTTTCTACAAATCTATACGGATAGTACAAAAATATTGCAAACCCTATATTGTACCTCAATTAGCTCTCGGATGAAATATGTCCAAATTGGACAAATGGGCAGGCGATCCTAAGGTTTCAAGGCCTTCTGAAGACAATGGCGAGCTTGGATCTGACTCAATCTACTCTAGAAATTAGCTTGGTCCCCAAGTGGAAACAAGTAGCCTGCAATGGAAACCTTCAAGCTTGCAAGAATCTATGTAGCCCAAATTTCTTGATACTAGGATGAACCTTCAATGGAATGGCTCTGATACCATGTAGAAGTTGTCAAAACCAACTTCAGACTCCAAGATCACCTACATGCAAATGGATACCTGTCACAAGGAAGAGAATGGATGGAGAAAACAAACAAGGGTTTGAAGAAATATTCATCTATCAATCAATCAATACTTTCTTTGTGGTTGAATATTTCTTCAAACCCTTGTTTGTTTTCTCCATCCATTCTTGTCCTTGTGACATGTATACATTTGCATGCAGGTGATCTCGGAGTCTAAAGTTGGTTTTGACAACTTCTACATGTTATGCTTAAGGGGGGTGTTAGTGTACTTATCTAATACACATAGTCTTTAAGCCTAGTTAGGAATCCATAATACTTGCACATGTGAGGTTTCAAGGTTAGATAGGAATATTTAGAGGTATCAACTTACTTTCAAAATATATTTCTACTTTCTACGTAGGAAAATTCCACCACTCCATGCATGATAAGTCTTATCCTCATTTCGTGGAGATCAAGTGCCTAATTCATGCCTATTTATCTATGCCTTGTTGATCTAATTCATTGGTCAACTTCATACAATTTTATTTTCATTGTGAGATTGTTATTGATCTTTATATTTCTAGGCTCTTTCTTTCTTCTTAGGGGGATCTTTATCATCACCCTATCCTCCACTAGTAGTTTGGGAGTTCATTGAAGATGAAGGATGAGAAGAGGCTAATTTTTTTCTCTTCTTATTTATGATCATCCATTATTTAGATCATATAATAACTAGTACCATCCTTTCCTCCAAATTTCTTACCTCTCTAACACCCTGATTGATGGGTAGTAATGGTTTTTCTTGAATGTAATTAAAATAAATTGTATCAACTAGGTGTGATTCATTATCCTTGATACCTTGGATATCACAATTTAACTTGAAGTCCTTCATTTTTTACAATGATAATCTCATCCAATCTCTTTTTTGACTTTATATTCAATATGGAAATCAAGACAATAATATTCAATCCTAGCGAGATGATAGACTCTAGGCCCAATATGTAGCATATCCTTGACATAATATTTTCTATCATATAATAATTGTATAGAATTAAAGTACATGGTGAATTCCACAAAATATCTCTCAATATTCAATGTATCAAATGATTATTTGTATTGATCATGGGATAACCCAATGAGAGAAGGAACCTTTTTATTTTCCTCTCTTTACACCTTCTATTAAGTTATATAATTTAACAAGAAAATATCATAAGAATAAACTTATCACTGAATTCTTTTGGAAATCTATTTCAACATTTAATTCCAATGTAGGTTAATATTTGAAATTGGGTGAAATAACTTCCATACATATTTATTATGCATGCATCCTCTAGAGATATTTTCTTGCTAACATCACCTTGGGTTTCCCTAGCTAATTGGAGCAATGGGTAGTTGTCATAAATTTGGGCCACCTCATCAAAAGTAGATCTAAGTTCACCAATGTTGGCTAGGTGATCATAATAGCTATAAAAAGTTAAATATGAAGATAAATAGAAAGGTTTGTTCAATTAAAATTGGGAGAGTTGTCTATGTATTTTGTGACTAATTATATTTCCCAAATTAATAAAGAGATTCCTATTGATAATGATATCAATAAAAAAAATATATTGATTCCTAGAAACTATGAGCATCTTTGTTACCTATTAACCAATGTAGAAGTATGATGAAATTTGAAATATCACAAGTGAAATGTGACCTATGTAAATTATTTAGAAACTATGTCTTCCCCTTCTTAGGGACTACTAAACAACACATAATAATGGTATTATCACACACACTCTTCTTGTTACTAATTTTACAGTGCATTGCTCTTAATTCTCCAGTCCCAAGAACTTAATTTGCTTCCTAAACTCCTAAACCAGGTTTGTGCATTGTACAACTATGATAAATCCTATTTCCTTTAAAAGATTGATATTCACCACTTTCTATATAATTGGAGACTATTTTCACTACCCATTCTATTCCAAAAGTCTTCAAGCTTCACATGGCCTAACTTTATATCTTTGATTTCAGTTAGTGTGCTTTCTAAAATTATTAAATTCTCATATCCTAGGTATTTATACTTTATATTTATTAAGGAAATATTTTATAGAGACAAGTTGGAGAATGATTTTAATCTTTAGAGACATTTTAATTCATATTTCTCTTTAAATATCCTATGCATGGTATCTATAATGCAGTCTATAATTTTATATCGTAATTCTTCATCTACTCTTCCTAAATGCTTGGAAAAGTGTCTTAAAATTCACTTTACATTAATCTTCATTTAATGTTCATATGATTTTTGAGATCATTAATGGAATTTTTTATGTTGGAACATGTGAAGTCTCCCCACATTAATAGCACTCCCATGTGAAATAAATAATTCAACTTTCTTGTCAAAAATTTGAGTGGTCATTGAAACTTTATGGGATTGTAATGATGGTTTCAAAACTAGGCTAAAAATCTAATGGAGAGGACTTTCCTTTATCACACCTCTTGATAATCCTCAAAATTGTCTAATATATCTATAATTAAATTCTCATGAAGTGTTATCCTTAACCTTTTCAATGATTATGTTTTTTTTAAGTTTAGACAAGGGTTTGACAACCTCATCAAGAATCAACAAAGATTTTCAAACCACTCTACCAAATGCTAAAACTCTTATTAAAAAAAATTACTTCATTTTTCTAACATTAGAATGATTCAAACATATCCTTTAAAAACTTTAGGGACTATTGTTGTTGTCGTTGATAAATTCTCTACTTCATTTCATAAAGATTCTAGATTGTATTTTAGCTTCTAACAAGGTTGTGACAACCTTGTTGGGCACTAATGAAAGTTTTGAAACTATCGTAGATCTCTAATGTCATGGTTTGAAAATATTTCTTTCACAGTCAAAGAAAGTTAGAACACTTCATTGATCAGTTAGAAAAAAATCCAAAACTTAGATGCCACACAAAGATAAGTAATTTTTAAAATTAAAAGAGGTTGTGAAAGTATTATGACATTACTCTTGATAAATTATTGGAAAAGTGTCTTACAATTCACTTTACATTAATATTCATTTAATATTCATATGATTTTCGAGATCATTAATGGATTTTTTTTATGTTGGAAAATGTGAAGTCTCCCAAGGTTAATAGAACTCCCATGTGAAAGAAATAATTCAACTTTCTCATCAGAAGTCTGAGTGGTCAATGAAACTTTATGGGATTCTAATGAGGGTTTGAAAACCAAGGTAAAAAGATAATGTAGAGGGTTTTCATTTATCGTATCTCTTTATAATCCTCAAAATTATATCCTATATCTATAATGAATTCCTCATGAAGTGTTCTCCTTAACCTTTTCAATGATTATGGTTTGTTAGGTTTTGACAAGGGTGTGATAGCCTCGATAAGAATCAACAAATATTTTGAAACCACTACACCAAGTGCTAAAGCTCTTCTTAAAAATGTTTTCCTTCATTTTTATAACATTATAATGATTCAAACATATCCTTTAAAAACTTTAGGGACTATTGTTGTTTTTGTTAAGCAATACTCCACTTCATTTCATAAAGATTCTAGATAGTATTTTAGCTTCTAACAAGGTTGTGACAACCTTCTTGGGAACTGATGAAATTTTTGACGCTACCATGGATCTCTAATGTCATGTTTTGAAAATATTTATTTCACATTCAAAGAAAGTTAAAAAATGTTCATTGGTCAATTATAAAAAATTCTAAAACTTATATGACACTAAGATATGCAATTTTTCATAAGAAAACAGGTTGTGAAAGTACTATCACATTAATCCTGATAAATGCTTGGAAAACTGTCTTATAATTCATTTTACATTAATGTTCATTTAATGTTCATATCATTTTTGAGATCATTAATGGATTTTTTTATGTTGGAACATGTGAGGTCTACCCACATTAATAGCACTCCCATGTGAAAGAAATAATTCAACTTTCTTGTAATAAGTTTGAATGGTCATTAAAAATTTATGGGCTTCTTATGATGGTTTCAAAACCAGGCTAAGAATATAATGGAGAGGATTTTCCTTTATCACATCTCCTTATAATCCTCAAAATGATCTCCTAAATCTATAATGAATTTCTCATGAAATTTTCTCCTTAACCTTTTCAATGATTATGGTTTGTTAAGTTTTGACAAGGGTGTAACAACCTAATGAAGAATCAACAAATATTTTTAGTCCATTGGACCAAGCGCTAAAAATATTCTTAAAAAAAATTTCCTTCATTTTTATAACTTTAGAATGATTCAAACATATCCTTTACAAACTTTAGGGACTATTGTTTTTGTTGTTGAGAAATACTCCACTTCATTTCATAAAGATTCTAGATAGTATTTTAGCTTCTAAGAAGGTTGTGACAACCTTGTTGGGTACTGATGAAATTTTTGAAACTATCATAGATCTCTAACATGTAATATTTTGAAATGGTTTCTTTCACATTCAAAGAAAGTAAAAAAATTTCATTGCTCAATTAGAACAGATTCCAAAACTTAGATGACACACTAAGATAAGTAATTTAGAGTCATAACAAAAGATGTTGTGAAACTAGTAACACATTACTCTTGATAAATGCTTCGAAAAGTGTCTTACAATTAACTTTACATTAATCTTCATTTAATGTTCATATGATTTTTTGAGATCATTAATGGATTTTTTTAATGTTGGAACATGTGAAGTCTCCCCACATTAATACCATTCCCATTTGAATGAAATAATTCAACTTTCTTGTTATAAGTCTGAGTGGTCATTGAAATTTTATGGGCTTCTAATGGTGATTTCAGAACCAAGATAAAAAGATAATGGAGAGGATTTCCCTTTATCACATCTCTTTATAATCCTCAAAATTATCTCCTATATCTATAATTAATTTACCATCAAGTGTTCTCCTTAACCTTTTAAATGATTATGGTTTGTTAATTTTTGACAAGGGTGTGACAACCTCTTCAAGAATCAACACAAATTTTCAAACCATTGGACCAAGTGCTAAAACTCCTCTTAGAAACACTTTCCTTCATTTTTCTAACATTAGAATAATTCTAACATATCCTTTAAAAACTTTAGGGACTGTTGTTGTTTTTGTTGCAAAATACTCCACTTCATTTCATAAAGATTCTAGATAGTATTTTAGTTTCTAAAAAAGTTGTGACAATCTTGTTGGACCCTCATGAAATTTTTGAAACTATCATAGATCTCTAATGTCGTGTTTTGAAAATATTTCCTTCACATTCACGGAAAGTTAAAAACTTTATCGGTCAATTAGAACAAATTTCAAAACTTAGATGACACACTAAGATAAGTAATTTGTAATAAGAAAAGAGGTTTTGAAAGTACTATCACATTACTCATGAGAAATGCTAGGAAAAGTGTCTTAAAATTCACTTTACATTAATCTTCATTTAGTTTTCATATGATTTTTGAGATCATTAATTAATTTTTTTATGTTAGAACATGTGAAGTCACCCCAAATTAATAACACTCCCATGTGAAATAAATAACTCAACATTCTTGTAAGAAGTCTAATTGGTCATTGAAAATTTATGGGCTTCTAATGATGGTTTGAAAACCAAGTTAAAAAGATAATGAAGATGATTTTCCTTTATCACATTTCTTTATAATCCTCAAAATTATCTCCTATATCTATAATGAATTTCTCATGAAGTGTTCTCCTTAACCTTTTCAATGATTATGGTTTGTTAAGTTTTGACAAGGGTGTGACAACCTCGTCAAGAATCAACAAAGATTTTAAAACCACTAGACCAAGTGCTAAAACTCTTCTTATAAACACTTTCTTTCATTTTTCTAGCATTAGAATGATTTAAACATATCCTTTAAAAACTTTAGGGACTATTATTTTTGTTGTTAAGCAATATTGCTTTTCATTTCATAAAGATTCTAGATAGTATTTTAGCTTCTAACAAGGTTGTGGCAACTTTTTGGGGAACTGATGAAAGTTTTGAAGCTATCATAGATCTTTAATGTCATGTTTTGAAAATATTTCTTTCACATTGAAAGAAAGTTAAAAAAATTCATTCGTCAATTAGAAAAAAATCCAAAAACTTAGATGGCACACTAAGATGTGTTATTTTGCATAAGAAAAGAGGTTATGAAAGTACTATCACATTAATCTTGATAAATGCTTGGAAAAGTGTCTTACAATTAACTTTACATTAATCTTAATTTAATGTTCATATAATTGTTTAGATCAATAATTGATTTTCTTTATGTTGGAACATGTGAAGTATCCCCACATTAATAACACTCCCATGTGAAAGAAATAATTCAACTTTCTTGTCAGAAGTCTAAGTGGTAATTGAAAATTTATGGGCTCCTAATGATGGTTTCAAAACCAACCAAAGAAGATAATGGAGAGGATTTTCCTTTATCACATCTCCTTATAATCCTCAAAATTATCTCCTCAATCTATAGTTAATTTCTCATGAAGTGTTCTCCTTAACCTTTTCAATGATTATGGTTTGTTAAGTTTTGACAAGGGTGTGACAACCTCATCAAGACTCAACAAATATTTTGAAACCATTGGACCAAGTGCTAAAACTCTTCTTAGATACACTTTCCTTCATTTTTATAACTTTAGAATGATTCAAACATATCCTTTAAAAAATTTAGGGACTATCATTTTTTGTTGAGCAATACTCCACTTCATTTCATAAAGAGTCTAGATAGTATTTTAGCTTCTAACAAGGTTGTGACAACCTTGTTGGGCACCGATGAAAGTTTTGAAACTATCATAGATCTCTAATGTCATGTCTTAAGATTGCTTTCACATTCAAAGAAAGTTAAAAAAATTCATTGGTCAATTAGAACAAATTCCAAAACATAGATGACATGCTAAGATAAGTAAATTGTCAGAAGAAAAGATGTTGCGAAAGTAATATTACAATTCACTTTACATTAATCTTCATTTAATGTTCATATGATTTTTGAGATCATCAATAGATTTATTTTATGTAATATGTGAAGTATCCCCACATTAATAGCATTCCTATGTGAAGGAAATAATTCAACTTTCTTGTTAGAAGTCTGAGTGGTCATTGAAATTTTATGGGCTTCTAATGATGGTTTCAAAACAAAGCTAAAAAGCTAATGAAGAGGATTTTCCTTTATCACATCTCTTTATAATCCTCAAAATTATCTCCTATATCTATAATGAATTGCTCATTAAGTGTTCTCCTTAACCTTATCACTAATTATTGTTTGTTAAGTTTTGACAAGGGTGTGACAACCTCGTCTAGAATCAACAACGATTTTGAAACCGCTAGATCAAGTGCTAAAAGTCTTTTGAAAAACACTTTCCTTCATTTTTCTAACATTAGAATGATTCAAACATATCCTATAAAAACTTTAGGGACTATTGTTTTTTTTGTTGTTAAGCAATATTCCAATTGATTTCATAAAGATTCTAGATAGATTTTAAGCTTCATTAAAGATTCTAGATAGTATTTTAAGCTTCTAACAAGCTTGTGACAACCTTGTTGACCATTGATGGAAGTCTAAAAGCTATCGTAGATCTCTAATGTCTTGTCTTTTCATTGGTCAATTAGAACAAATTCCAAGACTTAGATGACACACTAAGATAAGTAATTTGTTTAAGGAAAGAGGTTGTGAAAGTACTGTCACATTACTCTTGATAAACTTTAAAGCAATGAATAGGATGTGCAAGTACGTAGGAAATACATGTTATAACTATTGGCATTAAACACACATTGTAGATAAAAGGGAACAACAACTAGCCTTAGTTAAAGAGGTAGCAACTGGAACTTCTTATTTAGCATCTGTGCCATAACCACAGAGCACTGATATGCATACACAGCACTTATTAGTTATGGAGTGCCATTGATATATACAGATACAGCCTAAACAGTCGGTACACTGTGGTGAATGTACCAACTGTCTATGTCCTAATTGTTGACGGTTGAAGTGAGGTTTCTCCCAGAGAGAGAGTAGGTGGTAACTGCAGTGACGCCAGGAGAGCACTGAGCAAGGCAATTGCCTTTTCCACAGTAAGCTGAGCCGGTCCCACACCAGTTATAGATGCTGCAGCATCGCCCACTGTTACAGAAGAAGTTTCCTCTTGGACTGCATGTTGGATCCCCCATCACCATGGGAAGGCTTATACTGCATCCCAAAAACACTATAACTAGTAATGCTGCCACGGTTGATTTGTACTGACCCATCTTCTGCATTCACAAACAATAATATTACTCTCACTATTATGACACATGAGACCACAGTGAGTATTTAACATTAATCTTAGTCTAAGTATTCAAACTGAAATGAATGAAACATCCTGCCCAGTGATCTATATTCCTATTGCTCTAACATGCAAAAACAACAAAACCATCTGAGAGAATAGGCCGGTCCAAAATTTACAAACGCCGCTGCTTAATGTTTGCTATATGCTGGATTGGCAATGTTGAGGAGTATTGAGAATGCCATCTATTTATAGTGACAAATCTAACACATTCGATGAAATTAATCTTACCAAATCCTCACAAATTATTTACATTTGAAAATTCAACTATCGTTTTCTGGCCCTATCTTCTCTCTAGTCTTCATAATTGAAGTTTGTCAAGTCACAGCGCATAGTCTTCAATGTTTATCCTGTCTCCTTTTAACCTCATCCAAAAGTATAGTGCTAAGTCAATAGTGTTTGTTGTTTTCCACTTTTCATTTGTTGTTTTCCATTAACTATTTGTATCATAAGACAGATGTAGTAGAGATGGTGGACAGGTGTACATAAAAGGTCGTGTCTCCTTTTAACCGCATGCAAGCGTGCAATATGTTAGTCAATAGAGTCGGCTGGTCTGAGAGAAGTTTAATTCCGTAACGTAATCAATCTTCAGGTTAACTACTGACATACGTTTATACTCACCGAGAGATGATATCTTTCTTATTTAATTGTATTTAATATCTTGTCTGCAAGTTGATCGCCTTCGCTTTCCAAGAAGTTGATAGTTTATGTGTAAAACAGCACAAGTTTGAAATATCTTTCCAAGAAGTTTATATTTTATGTGTAAAACAGCACACGTGTAAAACATGCCATTTTTGGTATCTCTAAATATCGGAAGTCTAGATCAACAAACTTTTTCATGCTTTTGCGTAAGTGTGGTATTTCTTGTCCTCCGATCCATATCCTTTAACCACACCAAATAAGTCGATAGTCTGCTAGAGTTATAGTTTTCACAGTAGATATTTTTTTCCACGTATTTTTTAAATATAATTAGTACTTGTATTTGAAGGAGGTTTAATATGTTAGAGAGTATGTGTTTGTAATGTGTATGGATGTCATGTACTACAAATTCTAGTTGTATGCAGTTGGATTAAACAATTAATAATAAGTGTTAAATAATGGAATGAAATAAACTTAGACAAATCTATATTTCTTCTTTAAAGAAATTAAGTATTATCTGATTTTGAAATATTTGCATATGGATTTAAAACATAAAACAATGCAAATGATAAAGAAAGTTGTCATCAAATTGAAAAAAATCATTGCAAATGAAAATAGATATTTTAGAAAGAACATTCTTGATGTATTTTATATAGATTTTTTAAAAGAATTAAATAATTGACATCCCAAATTTAACATATAAGATGTTAATTTAGACTCTAATATAATATCAAGGTAAACAATACTTATACATTTAGATAATTAAATTTGTATATCTTGAATATATATGAAACTAATATTACTTATATATAAATATAATAATATTGTAGTATAGTATAGTTTAATTTTATGTGTAATTTTACGGTTAGGATTAAAATTAGATTATTAAAATAATTATTCATGTCTTCCAACACAAAGTTATATCTTGAATATATATGAAACTAATATTACTTATATATGGAAGTAATAATAATAATATCATAGTATAATTTATTATATTATATGCAATTTTAAGGTTAATATTAGGGTTAGAATTCATATTAGAATTAGATTATAAAAATGTTCCTTATGCCTTGCAAACACAAATCTAGATAGTAATATATATTAATATTACCTTTATCTACATGTACATATTGTATTAAGAATATTAATGTGAGATAATTTCTATTTTACAATAATTTATATTTTCAACTCCTAAGTCTTAATCAGTCAACTCAGTCTCCATTTAAGAAATTTCATCTTCTCTCATTAATTAATTTCACTCCATTTTAGAAAATTCTTTAATTTTCATCTGCAAATAAAAAGTTTGTGTGCGCAATTATCCATAAATCAAATTAAATAATTAAATATTATCTTTTGTAACAAATTCTCATAATTACTTTATAAATATGAAATTGATGAATAATTAAACATAATATTACTCAAAATCAATGAGTCAATCACTTAGATCAATTTTTTTTACAATCATCACAATTATTGCAAAATCCATTTACAATATTTTGGTAGGAATAATAGAAATAACATTTCAAATTATTTTGTATTATAGATACAAGTTTACACATTTCAAAACTAGATTTATATCATATGCAATAGATCACATTTTAACAATCAAGTTATTCTATAACAAACATAATGCCATAGTATTTTAATGATAACTATAGGAAAATAAGTATGAGTGGGTAACAAGATTGATAACACAGGTCACAAGATTGATAACATAGGTCACAAGATTGATAACACATTAACAATTCCATTACCAGCCTCTTCTATTACCCCTCTTTGTAATTGTAAGTGATAAAGAGAGAGTGTCACTAAAGTGATATTCTCCTTGCCATTAAGCATAAAGCTTCCCCATTCTAGTATATTGGAGGAGCTCTACCCATCACAAAAGGTCTAGCTACATAGGTCAACATGCATGATGGAATTTAAAGTACTAAGTAAATCATCAAGCTAACATACCTATATGCCCATGGAATGCATATTTTATACACTCATCTATTGATAAACATATTATGAAAGAGAATATAAATCAAAAAATGCACTTATGAATGTAACAGATGACTATCAATATTTATAGCATAAAAATGTGCGCATCATCTTCATATGTTATCTGGACATTCTAATATGGGATAGATGAACAATATCTAAAAGATAGTTTGTATCTGACATTTATTCCTTTAAATTCAAATTGAATAGTATATTTCAACGTTAAAATATCTAATGAATAATGCTAATGAACCCAATCTACAACACAACCATAATTCTTAACTCCATTCAACACTAAGTAATTTAGGAACAAGAGGTATTACCTCATTTTTTATAATTCTTTAAATCTAGAACCCTTCCCTAGGATTTGGTGACAATATATTTAATAAATTCATTGATATTAATAATAATATTCAGAGAGATGGATTCACGATGGGTTGCTTCTAGGACAGTGATGCCCTAGCTTTTGTTGCATGCCTCGTGTGCAGGTGTCGGCTATTCCTTCCCACCTGCAGCTTGCTGCTACTTGCGTGTGTGGGTGGGGTGGGGTGTTTGGGTGGTGTGCTAGGTGTGGAGGGGTGTACTATGTGTTGGGTGCAGTGTGGGGCTTGGCATGTGGGATTGTGGGGTGTTGTGTGGGTTTGTCGTTAGCGATGAGGGGTGTGGTTTTTGGTGTGTGGGCTGTGGAGGCTGGTGTCGTGGGTTTTGGGTGTGAAGATATGGATGGGGTCTCCAAGATTTTGATGCTTTCAAGCGTGAAGCCATCTTCGACTTCATTTGTAGATGTTCATGCTCTAATGATGGATTCCTCATTTCTAGGCAAGAGATCTAAGCTTAAAAAGTTGAATAGGTGTTTGTTGCGAAGTCAAGATCGCCCAATTCTGGTTATTTCTTTGGAATTTGTGCAAGAAGACTTTTCTTATTGGAGCCAACATGTTCTTACTTGTAAATTTCTAGGTATCTATGTCCCACTCTCGGCTTTGGAGTCTTGGATTCATAGATCCTGACAAGTTGAAGGTTAATTTGATATTTTGGTGGTTGGGAATGGTCTTTTTATGGTTGATTTTTCTTGCATGTCAAACCGCAATCATGTTTTTGAGGGAGGTCCATACTCCTAGAATCATGTGGGATTTTTCATGAAACCCTAGCATGGAGGATTCAATGCAATGGAGGATCTGCCTTCCCGGGTTCCTATGTGGGTTTGCCTGCCATGGCTGTCGTTGGAGTTCTGGAGAGAGGATATTTTGCATCGGATTGCTGCTTTGTTGGGAAAGCGGGCTGCCATTGCTAAGAATACTTTGGATAAAAAGGAATTTTCATTTGCTTGCATTTGCGTTGAAATGGACTTAAGTAATCGATTGCCAGATTCTTTGGAAATTTGTATTAGCTCTGCCTCATGGATTCAATAGTTAGATTATGAGTCCCTTCCTATCTGATACCAATTTTGTCATGAGTATGGACACCTTCAATGCCATTGTCCTAGGGCTACTATAATGGCAAGGGTTTCTTCTCCTCCTTCTTCGAGGCCTTCAACTGAGAAGGGAGATAAGGGCAAGGCACCTATGACTAAGGGGCGATCGAATGATAGTTTTATTCTTGTTAAGTCGAAAGCTAAGGGAAGGGCTCAGAAGCAACCCTATAAAGATAAATAGAGGGATCAGGGTTTCAACCGTTTCGAGGTTTTGGATAGTTCGACCTTAGAGGAGGGGATCCCAGCTAAGATCTCAATTTGAGCCACTAAAATGCATGTATGGATGAAGCAGGCTGTTGTTGTTAAGGATAACTCTTCATTGTCGGTGCAAGGGGTGTTGGGCATCCTGATGCTTCTATAGATTTATAGGATGATATTGTTTTAGTGGATTTGGATAAGGAGGCATTTTCTTTAGGTAGAGATTGGGAATCGTCTCTTGGTCTTGTGGTGCAGGGTGTTGGCAAGAAGTTGAGTCCACTTTTTGGCCAAAAAGTGGAAGTGTTTTCCCTGATGTTTAGAGTTTGACACATTTGACCTTAAAATTTGAAGCACTTAGAGATGAAATCTTCAAACCATTCACTAATCATAAAATGTAGTACTCAAAGTCTAGTTTCCAAATATGTAATTTATTTCAATACCCACATTGTACAAAATGAGTTTCAATAGGATTTTGTAAAAACCACTATTTAAAAGTCATATTTTTTTACCATACCACGCATGTGTACGACATCCATATTTTGACTTAAATTATCATATTTTTCTAAATCCTTTTGGGAAAAGACTTTTGACTCACTGAAGCATGCCCTAGATATTTTTTTGTAATTTTTTATTGAATATTTTTTTTGTTAATTTTTTATTGAATATTTTTTTTGTTAATTTTTTATTAGACATATTTGTCGTTTAGAAAAATCGTCATGTACGACACGCATAAGATGACCTAAAGTTATCATTTTTTGCATTTTTTTTTAAAATTGAAAAGAATTGTTTGAATTTTTCCCTTGTGCAATCCGTTTGTCAGAAAATTATGTTGATCGAAAGTTATTAAAATAGTAAAAAACACTGATATTTAAAGTTTATGGACCAATTTCATCAGAAATTAATTAAAAAATAGAAAAAATAATCCAATTGTAAGAAAATTTACATATTTGGAATCTACACTGTCTCATCTAAAATGGGTTTTAATTTCGTCGAAATGTTTTGCAAAAAAAGGCATCAGCCATATGCCCAAACTTAGTATTTTTTTGTGACATTGCTAGGACCTTCAACTTGCAGGTCAAACCAAGTCCAAAGCTTAGGTTTGGGTCCCCAAGCCTTTTCCCGAACCAAAAAACAAAGCAAAAACCTGACCAAAAATTAAAATTTTAAAAAACAGGATCCCATTTCAAAACGGGATCCTGTATTTTAAAAAGCGGGATCTCGTATTGAAAACGGGATCCTGTTTTCAAAATGAGATCCCACTTTTTAAAATACGGGATCCCATTTCGTAAATTCATAATTTTTTTTTTTTATTATTGAAACGGGATCTCGTTTTTGGCTTGGGGTCCCGAACCTAAACGGGATTCCGTTTTTTGCAAGAGGATTTCATTTTTTTGCCTAAGGCAAAAACTTACAGGTTTCATGGACTCATCTTTTTGCTTCTACCTTGCAACAACACCCTCTCAAAAAGGGGCATTTCGACAATCCCTCTAAAGTTGTTCATAGAAAGGATGCAGACAAACTTAAATTTATTGGGGATTGGTTGGTGGAATCGAGGCCGGTTAAGACCATTGAGGCCCGCTTTGTCTAGAGCCTTTATCATGATTATTCTGTCATGGAATGGAAGGGGGCTGAATAGCGCCTCCCATCAAAAGGCTATTCAACATATGATTTGGGTAAATTCTCAGATATCTTCTATGTTCAGGAGACCAAGCTTCAGGTGGACCTCATGCTTTAGTTTTCTCCTCGTATTTGGGGTTTTGGTCAGTGCCAGTGTATTGGGTCTATGGGAAGTTCGAGAGGTTTGGCTCTTTTTTGGGATCCTCGTAAGGTTGTTCCTTGTTGGTGGATCTCTAGCCATTCCTCTATTTTTATGCTGGCTTCTTTTTTGGAATCTAGTGAGACTATTTTGGTTAGTAATGTTTATGCTCTGATTGATATTCATGGTAAAATCCAACTTTGGGCCCATATGAGGTATGTTAGGTCTTGTTCACCTTATTTTCCTTGGATCTTAGTAGGAGATTTCAATTTTGTGTTGTGTTTGGAGGAGAAAAGAGGGAATCTTCTGAGACTGGCTCCTGCTTTTGATCTATTTCGTGCTAATGTGGATTCTCTTGTTCTTGTTGACACTAAACCCTCCAATCGAATTTTTACTTGGAATAACAGGCAGAGTGGGCATGCTGCAATTTCATAGTGGTTGGACAGATTTCTGGTCTCTTGCTTTTGGGTTGGGGGCAGGTTGGTAACTAGCTCTGAGATCCTAGATTTGTTTTGCTCAGATCACTAGCCAATTAAGTTTTATGCTTCTTCTTTCCCTAATTTTAAGAACCCTCCTTTCAAATTGCAGCTTATATGGTTGCATGATTCTTCCTTGTATAATCTTGTTTCTAAGTGGTGGAGGGATGGAGCTCCTATGTATGGTAGTGCTATGTATGCTTTTGTCAAGAAGTTGCAATATGTTAGGTTTCATCTTAAGTGATGGAATAAAGCGTGTTTAGGCAATTTACGGGAAAAAAAAGGGAAGCACAAGAGAATCTTGTTGTTATCACTCACCAGATTAGGGATTTGGGTTTTTCAGAGGCTCTTAGGTATGCTGAGTCCCAATCTTTGAAAGTGGTGGAGGAGTGGGAACTTCGTGAAGAATATTTTTGGAAACAAAAGGCTAGGGTTGACTAGCTTCAAGAGGGTGATAGGAATGCTGCTTTCTTTCATCATTCTATGCATGCTTGTTGGAATAAGTTTTATATCCCTTCTCTTGTCAATCATGAGGGATCTTCTATATCCTCATAATAGGATTTGTCCAGAGAATCTCGTTCGTTCTACTCTGCTCTGTTCATTGAGGATTCTCCTCTTGTTGAGGCTGATGAGAACATGGTCCTTTCCTGTATTCCTTCTTTGATCTCTAATGACTTGAATGCTTCTCTGATCTGTTAAATTACTTTGTCTCAAGTGGAGGAGGTTGTGTTTGGGCTGAATAAGGGGAAAGCTTTTGGCCTTGATGGTTTCCCTATTGAATTCTTCCAAGAGTTCTGGGATATTGTGAAGATGGATTTGTTGGAGGTGGTTCGTGAGTCTCTTCATAATAAGTAGATGCTTTGTGCCCTGAATGCTACTTTTTTGGTTCTCATTCCTAAGAAATATGGGGTAGATCGGCTTGTTTTCTTTTGACCTACTGCACTCTGCAATGTGGTGCATAAGACTGTTACGAAGTTGATTGTCGAAAGGCTTAAATCTTGTTTTTCTATTGTTATTTCTGAGGAGCAAGGAGGCTTTGTGGAGGGCCATCAAATTTTGGATGGGGTGGTGGTTGCCTCTGAGGTCATTCATTCCATGACAATCTCTAAGGTTAGGTCTATGTTCGTTAAGCTGGATATGGCCAAAGTGTACGATAGAGTTAAATGGGGATTTCTTCAGAAGATTATGTTAGCCTTTGGGTTTTCTTCAGATTGGGTGAATTGGACTATGAGTTGTGTGACTTCTTTCTCCTTTTCAGTTATTGTGAATGGTGAGCCTTCTGAGCTATTTGGTTCTTTTATGGGCCTTCGTCAGGGGGATCCGCTCTCTCGTTATCTATTTACTATCTTGACGGAGGGGCTTGGTCGCTTGCTTAAATTCCAGGGTTCTCAGGGTTTGATTCATGGTTGGCAGTGGGGGATGGGTCTTCCAACACTTTCTCATCTCCATTTTGTGGATCATACTTCCCTTATGGGGCTGGCCCGTATTTGTGAAGCTCAATCCTTCAAGAAAGCTTTGGATATCTACCTTGCTGCTTCGGGTTAGAAATTCAATGAGCAAAAGTCTTATATTTTATTCTTTAATACTCCCCAGGCTATCCAACAAAGGATTCCTAGAATTTTTTGGTTTCAAATTGGGTGTCTTCCCTTTGTCTATTTGGGGATTCCTCTTGCTGTTGGCAGGCAGCCCTGGTCTTCCTAGCAGTTGTTGCTTGATAAGTTAAGAAAGAACATTACTCATTGGACTCATCGGTGTTTGTCTACAACTGGTAGAGTTACTCTCCTTAAGTATGTTATTCAGGCCCTCCCCATCTACAGGTGTTGTTTTCATTTGGCCCCTATGTATTTCCTTAGGGAATTTGAGGCTCGCTCTCGTCAACTCCTTTAGAGTGGAAAATTGATGTTCTCTAAGTGGAGTCTTGTTAACTGGGATTCTGTGTGTAGACCAAAGCAAGAGGGGGTCTCGACTTATGCTCTGCTATTTTGAATGGGCAGGTTCTTGCTGCTAAGCTTTATTGGTGTTGGTGCACTAATCAACACCAGTTATGGGCTCAGATTCTTAACCATAATTATCTTAGAGGTGTTTCTTCTTTTGAGGTCCCTCGCTATCCTTTGGAGGTGAGTGGTTCTATGATTTGGAATACTTTGAAAGTGGGGGCTCAACTGATTAAGCGTGCTCTTTTCTGGATCTATCACTCAAGATCATAGGCTCTTTTTTGTTTTGATGCTTGGGATGATCACCCACCCCTTCTTTTTGATTATCCTCATCTTCAGCCCCTTTCTGACATTTTTACTACTATTGGCTGGGGCACTATGGAGCATTACAAGAGCACTGAGCATTATGGTTCTGCGGTTACCTTTCGCTGGAAGCATCCTGAATGGCCTTTTGGGGGGTCTGAGGGGTGCAAGTGGGAGCTTCTTCAGCTTTTAGTTTCCCATGCTTTTAATTCTTTGAGGGCCCTGGATATTTTGGCTTGGAATGGCTTTGATATGTCTGGGAACTACTCTGTGTCTGTTGGCTATAAGCAGCTGGGTAGGCAATTGTTTGGAGATATTGAGGTCCCTTGGTGGAAGCAAGTCTGGCACAAGTTGTCTTGGCCTAAGTGCAATTCCTTCATGTGGTTAGTGGCTCAGAGCAAGTTTCTTACTTGGGATAATCTATGCAAGCACGAATTCCAAGGCTCCTCTAGATGTGTGTTATGTTGTGATTCAGAAGAAAGTGTCTCAAATCTCTTCTTCCAATGCTCTTATGCTAGGGAGATCTGGCATTTTTGGTGGGGGTGTGGAATACGCCATTCTGGCATGTTTGCTCATTAGCTGAGTTTGTGGATCGCTGGGGTGGGGCCCCTATTTCTAAAT
The DNA here is from genome assembly GCA_007115665.2 of Sequoiadendron giganteum. Classification (NCBI taxonomy): domain Eukaryota; kingdom Viridiplantae; phylum Streptophyta; class Pinopsida; order Cupressales; family Cupressaceae; genus Sequoiadendron; species Sequoiadendron giganteum. The sequence goes on from CM021104.1 coordinate 671,096,448, forward strand.
CCTTTCTTCAAGCTACCTGGGGGATTGGCCCATCCTTCATTATTTGGAATCTTTGGTTGGAGAGGAATTGTCGGGTTTTTCAGGATGTGTTGTTGGTGGCCCCTCATCTATGGCAAAAAATTATGCATTCCTTGGGAGAAATTGTTGTGGTTAAGTTGGATCTGTTTATTTCGGTGGCCCCTTGTCATGTTGATTGTTTTAAACATCTCCATCTTCCTCCTTCGCAACAACAACTCAAGTGCAACAGATGTTGCCATCCTACCCCAAAGGTGAATAGGGAGGGAAGATGGTCCCCTCCTTCTCAGGGGGTCCTGAAACTTAATATGGATGGCTCTTCTCATGGAAACCCTGGTCATGCTGGTATTGGTGGGGTTGGTTGGGATATCTTTGGACATATTCATTTTATCTTCTCAGTGTATAAGGGTTTTCATTCTAATAATTTAATTGAGGCTCAGGCAATCCTTTCGGCGGTGGAGCGTGGAAGTTAATTGGGGTGGCGCAAGATCATTTGTGAATCTGATTCCTAGGTTGTGGTGAACCTGTTGAATAGGCATAATTTAGATGATGTTAGTTGGAATTTGGCTTTGATTGTGGAAGAGATTATCAACCTTTGTACTTCTTTGGAGTTTGTTACTTTCACTCATATTCCTAGAGAGTGGAATGGTGTTGCAGATGGTTTGGCTAAATGGGCTTTAGATCATCTTCAGGACTAGAACATGTTGGATCAAGGTCAATTACCCCCTGAATTTTCTCAATAGTTGGACCACTTGGTGGATCTTGATAAGGCTATGTAACATCCTTGCTTTGTTTTTTTCCTTGGTTTAATAAATTTTTTACCCGTCTTTTATCATAATAACAATAATATTCACAAATAATGATAATATGCATTAAATCTACATACTTAAACTATATAAATCATTTCATAACTTCCAATATGCAAATCACAATAGACAAATAATATTTTAAATGGCCATACCTTTGACGTTACCAAGTCAAATTTCAATATTTTATATGTTTTGGAAAATTAAAAGGTCCAAAAATAAAACCCTAAAATTAGTCTATAAGAAACCTAAACATGTGTGAGCTATTTTCTCTCCAATTGAGTTCATTTGTTTCCATCCCAAAATCAGCATTTAAAGAAAGAAATTTTATCGACTATATTTATGAATATCTCAAGGATAATAAAACATTAGACTTAGCAACTAGACTACCTAAATAAATGTTTGCAACATATTTGATCATTCAAAAGCTTCAAGGTATAATTGGGTAGGATAAAAGAACATGAGAAAGAGCTTTTATCCTTTGATCATGTCACACTATCCATGTACAACTTTTAACATTGTATAACTTTACATCCATAAAATAAAACATAGACATTAACAACATTAATGGATCCTCAATGTGCATAATAAAGGAAATAAAAGATCATAAACATAACCCTAAAACACAATTTTACTCATGTCATTCTCCAATAAGCACTTTGTAACTATGAGCATGTAATCAAACAAAACAAATTCTAGTCAACAAAGCACCAACATTTATTGTTTAAATTATAATTCCCTAGTATTCAAGAGGGATCCCAACATAACATATTTGATATTTATTTAGGTGATGAAAAACTAAACAGTATTTTTTTTTAAAAGTGAAAGATGGCCATGATATCCCTTATTAATATATGTATGGTAGTGCTTGGTGGTTAATAATCTCATGGATATAACTATGGATAATGTTAGTCGTGTGCTCTTTTATTGTTGTTTTTATAGAATTTAGAAAAGTAAAATAGAAACGGTCTACATGTGACCTAAGGATAAAGGTGTGGATACCACATATGGTGAAAGAGAATTTCTATGGATAATAAAAAGAAAATAAGGTTTTCTAATTAAAATTATTTATGAAAAATCACTCAAAATTAAATCTTTAGGAATCATCTTACAATATCTAGTTTAAATAAAGTTTAAAATGGTTGAGATTATAAATCATATTGTCTTGGGATAAGCATCATCATGTGAAATCCAAATTTTAGATGTTTCAAATGGCTAAGGATAGTTGGGAATACAAAAACATTTCTTCTTACTATAACCATATTTTGCATCTAATGTAGACAACCACTAAATACTACACTGAATATCCAGGCATATTTTATTCATTTTTTAATGTTATGTAGGAAAAAGAGATCTAAGGTATAAACCATAGCTCTTCCTATATCACAATGGAAAGGAAAAAATTTTATCTCACACCCACTTGGCTACTAGCCTCAATGGAAGAGCAATAATGATGGATCAGGGTTTTAGTCCTTTGATGTCAAGGGAGATGATTTGATATTGATTTGTGGCAATATAAATTGTACTCCCTTCTTGGATATAGTGCAATTTCTTTCATAATTTGGACTTATTTTGGTAACCTTGCATTCATAACCCTTTAAATCATAATTAATAGGCCCCTAAAACCCTTTATTTTGTATCTCAAGGCTTATTTCAACTAAAAACATGACAAATTTATCAAAAACATTAAAATTTCTAACAACACATATAAGAAAAAAGGGTGGGACACATATTCCACCTTGGGTGTATGAGTCCCCCTAGGCGGGATGCATACGTCAAAAGTGGTGTATGAGTCCCATTTGGCCCCTTTTTAGGGTTTGAGCAGGAAATTCAGGTTTTTAATTCAAATTTTTGGTTGATGTCGGATTTTGAGATCTAAATAATGGTAAATTAGGTGTGTTTCCTATATAAAGAATCTTCTAAGTCATTATTTAATCTAAGAAATAATCTAGAAGAGGAATTTCAAGATCTAAGCATTCACAAGCACTCAAGCATTCTATCAAGAGCAAGTAAATTGAAAATTTGAAGTCTTCAAGTAGCATTAAAATGTTTTTGTAGGTCTTCAAGATCACTTTCCTTCAATAGGTGACATTTATAAGGATTTATTCTGGTTTCCTATGGTGAATCATGATGGATTGTAGGTTGGGGAGATGTAACGAGCCATCAAGCCTAGCCTAATGACTTGTTTCCTAAGTGATTCCATCCTCAATTATCATTCTAAATTTAGTCTAAGGAAGGTACATGCATTATTAGGGCTCATTTGGGTGATTAGGATCTCTCAAATTGTCATTCATTTTCATGTTTTATTCATGCATCTCATTCTAGCACATTAGAATAGTGTTGCATTGCATTTCAGATTTCCTAATCTTAGATGCACTTAATATTATGGTTCGTCTTTACATTTTCATTCAAGATTCATTGTTTATTTCAAGGTGTGTTGCCAAAAAGTGTAGCCTTGACACTTTTCACTCATTTAGGCCCTTTTCTATGGATTTTGGACCTTTAATTACACTTTTCACTCATTTGGGCCCTTGCTTATGGATTTGAGGTTTTGTGCAGGAAAAGTTAGGGTTCTAGTTTATTTCTCCTTCATGTCAACCTTGAGGATCAAATAACGAGTGTTTTAGGTGGATTGCTAATAAATAAGCCTCAAAACCCTAATTCATCATTATTCATAACACATCACTCATTATTCACTATTCAATCCACTACTCTTCTCAAGCAAGCTAGGGTTTATGCATTCTAAGTCATTAAGGCATATTTCCAAAGTATTCAAGGGTTGAATCCTCCTCCATTGTTGCAGTAACTCAAGATCTCCCATCATGAAATCATAGTAAGTTCATTACCTTACATTTCATGCTTTCTTACCTTGTTTCATCATTTGATTTAATTATCTAAAAGGGGCTTGACCAAGGCAAGCCCCCATGCCCTAACACCAAACATTTCCTTCTCTCTCGTTGTGTGTTTTCAAATTAAAGTATCTAAAAAGCTTAGAGATCATTCAAAGATGGGTTGAAGACTTGTCTAGGTCATTTCCTTGTTGGCGAGGTCAATAATCTACACTAAAAGACACCTATAGATTGAAAATCAAGGTTTCTAGTCAAAACACTTTGAGGAATAGAAAGTGTAGATCAAGAGCCGATGTTTCCACCTTTAGATTTTTAGAAAAGGAAAAAGGGACACTTCATCCACTTGTGGTGATCTAGTCCCACTGTGGATATTTTCTAGATATTTTTATGGATCTGGATACCCATTTGGCTAAAAAGGCCCCGAAGAAGTTTTTTGAAATCACCCCAAAAAAGGACTAGGTCACCTAGCTTGGCACAAGTGTCCCACCAGGCATAAAAATCAATATTTTCTGAATTTTAGAGTTCCTTGAAGTCTGCAATACGTTTCCAGGTGTGTCTCTTTCATTTCCATCATTTTATTTTGTTAAAGTTTACATTTTTAGGTCATCTTGCAAATTTTTTCATAGAACACTATGTTTTCCAACATTTCACATTCTTTAGATTTAGCATCAATAAATCATCTTTCATTTAGTTTATTGCATTCAGATATCATAGTTAGACAGATTCATACCCCCATTAACACTTAATCTTGAATGTAACATTAACACTTTGGCCCATCTTTGTCCTTTTAGGTGAAAAACCCTTTAAGCTTAAGAAAGCATTAAGGTGCCAAAATTTGTGTTACACAATGCTTAATTATCAAACTAGGGGTTTGACCAAGCCAAACCCACCATAAGAAAATTAACTCTATATTTTGTTTTGGAGGTTTTTTCACAGGTTCGGATCCAAAAATCAGATTGGGAAGGAAGAGAAAAGATTGGAGAGCAAATCTAGACTTTGACTTTTCAAAAAACTAGAATAGGACTGATACCTCAAAAGTGGCATATGAGTCCCACTATAGACAATTTTCTAGATTTCTAAAGATCCTTGATCAACATTGCCAGATTTCTATTCCTACCCAAAAACACTGATCTGGGATTAAATTGCCTAGATTGGCGTATGAGTCCTAGCAGACATTAGATTCAACATTCTTAGCATTTAAGGCCTCCATTCAATTGGCTATAGGTTTCTAGGTGCACCATTCTAATTTCTCAATCCTTTATTCTATTTTGCATTCATTTATAGGTCATTTAGTGAAGTTTTACATTGCATCAGGTTTTAACATTAGATCTAGCATATCATTAGTCTCTCCAAGCCCTAGGTTGGTGGTGAACGCCTCTTTAATCATTATTCATACCCTAGGAGAAAATTTAGAAAATATGTTTCCCTCATTCCACCCTAGGATTGAGATCTCTAGGGGTTTCTTGAGTGAAACAAGACAGTGCAATAAGAGGAACCTTATCTATTCAAGGATAGAAGCCCTGTGCCCCCTATTTCCTTTGTTTCATTTTGGTGAACCTGCATTAATAAAATTTTAATTCTAATTTGGAGTGCATCATCATCCTAGATCTAGCTTGCATTAACATTGCATTAGGGTTTGCATTAGTTAATTAGCATTCTAGGGTTTATATATCTTGCATTGGTGAAAGTGCATATAGGTTGTTTTTTTGAATCTCACATCATTAAATTTCATCTAAAATTTGCATTTTCTTAGCTTAGACATCATCCAAACTAAAAATCATAACATTCACTTGGAATTTTCTAAAATTTATGCAAAAATCCTCATTCAGGACTCATACGACCCTTTGGGCAATTTAGTCCCAGTATAGGTGTTTTTTCTTGATTTCTAGATATTTTGTGGTGATTGTTATTCAACATTCAAACCTTTATTTTGTGGTGATTGTTATTCAACATTCAAACCTTTGAAAAACCCTGTTTGGGACTCATATTCCTCTCTAGGTGATTTAGTTTCATCTCATATTTTAAGCTACTTTTTCCAACATTGAATTCTTTGTTTTTGTGTTCCTATTTGTCACTGTTAGTTATCAGTTTTAATTTGTAGAGTTTCTATTATATTCATTCTTTAGATTTATCTTAGTTTACATTCATTCCAATCATTGATAGAGTTATATTACTATACCTTTCATTTTTCAGCATTAGTTTATAGTTCAATTAGATTAGATTACATTAGGCATTCGTTAGAAAACAAAAAAAGCAGAAACACCTAAAAATTGATGAACCACTTTAAAGACAAAAGCATAGTTATTTGAATATGTCAAATCTCTTTTTCCAAGTTAACCTAACCCTCAAGATTTCTAGTAGTGATTACTTTGACATGTTAGATTAAGCCTTGAGGATTTCATCTGACAAGGTTCATCAACTAAGACTTATTATGAAAAACTAAAAAAAAAGAGAAGTGAACATGATTCAACCTCAACTTATCCTTTACCCACCTTCACACAAATCTCAAACTCAAAACAAACTAATTTTCACTCTTGAACCACCTAAGAACAATGTTTTGTATCAATCAAGTTATAATACCATTGCTTATACATATAACACTAGAAATAATTTGCAACCAAAACAACTAGCTAAAAAACCTTTAACTTTGCCTAATCCCATCTTGGCTAGTGCTCCTCGTTTTCCTTTGCATAGTGGGAAGGAGTATGATCTTGTTGAACAACTTATGAATACTCCTACAAAGATATCCCTATGTGACCTAATTTAAAATTCACCTAATTATCACACTATGCTTCAAACCGCCTTGCAACAAGCAGTGGTTCCCCTGGTAAAAATGAAAATGATGTGCCAACTCTAATACAAGGACTGAATACAAATAATGTAAACATTACCTTTCATCAACATGAGCTACCTCATTTGGAAATGAGAAAGAGAAATGATGCATTCATGATAATAGCCACCTATGATGGGTGGGGAATAAAAATAACCCTTGTTGAAAATGGATCCACCCTTAATGTCTATAGTGTGACCTTTTTGGATAAACTACACATAGATAAATCAAGGGTATGTGCAGGATCATGATGGGAAAAAAAGTGGCGATATCTAAGTGCTATGATGACCCCATGTGGTTGACGATTTTTTTTTACCCAAAATTGATTAAACGAAATGGGTTTTTAAAGGAGATTCTCAGATTTCCACCAATATAAGTTATGTTCTACTTTGAATTTAATAGGCTGATTATTTAAAAATCTATAACTTTCAAACGGCATCACATTTTTTGAATCCAAAATATGCCTCACATTCTATGCTTCTTATACTATAGGATTAAAAAAAAAAAAAATTAATTTGATGAAGTTTTGACCAAGTTATGGTGGTTACACATACAATTTTCTATATTTTTTAAATTTTGTAATAAAAAATCATAATTAATTATTTAGTTGGAACAAAATTACAAAAAAAATATGCATCAAATCTGGACATGAGTCCCTTACTTATATCTAAAATATTATAAAAAAATATTATCATTTTATTATGGTTAGGGTGGTCAGAGAGACACCTACTTCTTATTTTTTCCTTGAAATTTAAGTACTACTGCATTGAAAATTTGAAATTTCACAAAATAGATTTTTTTTAAAATAAAATAAACCTAGTAGTTTAGAAACTACATTCAATTTTCTACAGATTCTATTCTTACATATTTTTGAAATAATATAGATAACTTATTTAAATTTTTATGTCAAGTTTCCTAGCTCCGATTTTCTGAATTTTATTCCCACTTAAGGGCCTATTTTTTCCATGATGATCCTGCACATACCCTCAAGAATTCAACCTAATTCCTTGTCAATTTGAGGATTTGATAATATAGGAAAGCAACCACTCGGTGTGTTTACTTTTCCTATTACAATTTGAAATGCTAATTTGCAAGCTCCTATTCATGTCATTCTTGATAATCTTTCATGCAGTCTTCTTTTAGGGAGACCTTAGATTCATGAGATGCATGCAGTGCCTTCAACTCTTCATCGTATAATGAAATATGTCTATAATAATAAGGTATACTAAATTCAAATAGATCTTGAGCCTAAAAGTTGCTTACAAGTTGAAAAAGGAAGGACAAGTCCTCTAAACACATTAATTCCAACATTGAACATAGAACCTATGGAAGAAGATAAACAAGAGATGGAAATGGTGTTGAAGTTATTGGAATATGATTGGGGTTCCTTGGAGTTCACACCTTCGTTTATGGGAGATTTAAAAAATCACAACAAAGGAATCCAAAAATCAAAAGCAACCAATGGTGTTGTCAATGCAGAATTCAAAAGAAAACTCACAACCATCTACCTCATATACTCTAGAATAAGACACAAGCTATAACAAAAACTTTGATGAGATAGATTATCAACAACCACCAAACCCAAAAGAAATGGAGAGAACTTTTGGGAAAGGTTATGAACTCATAAAACAATTTGGTTATAGTGGAACTGGATATGGAAAGAAATAACAAGGTATTTGTGTTCCTATAGAGCCTAACACACAAGAGGCAAAAATTGGTTTGGGATATTTCCCTTGTAAGATAACACAACCAACAAAAATACCCTTGCTAAACATCAACACCATCATGTGTACTACTAAAACAATTCTCACCTTGAAGCATCTAGAATTGATTGAAACAACTTGTGAAGCATCATTGGAGTTCTTTGAAGATGAAAAAACCTTGAAAGAAATGATAGGAGTTTATGAAAAACCATTCACTCCTCCTAAAAAGAAACGGGTTACATGTGCTATGATTAGTACCAAGAAAAAATATGGAGGAGAGGAAAGTAATGAGATTGACAACAATAATGAAGAATACGACCCTAAATTTTTGAAGCAAAATACACTTCCTTTAAGAGATACAATTGACATACCGATGGACATTGACAATGGAGAAAAATAGATCAAGAGAGGAAAGTGCCTTGATGATGATGAGCAGGATGGCTGTGCAACTTTTCTTCATGAATTTCCCAAAGCTTTTGCTTGGAATTATTCGAATATGTTAGGAATTGATCCTAAGATTGTAACACACAACATAGTCCTTGTCTAAAATGCTAAACCCTTTAGACAAAAGATATGAAATATGAATCCTAAGATAGCCTTGCTAGTTAAGGCCAAGATTGAGAAGCTCTTTGAAGCTGGTTTTATACGTCCTATAGATTATTCTCCTTGGATCTTGAACATTGTCACAGTAAAAAAATTGGATAATCGTATTAGGATGTGTACAAAATTTCATGATTTGAATAAAGCATCTTTAAAAGATGACTTCACCCTTCCTAATATTGACATGATAGTGGACTCGACTGCAATATTTTTTTTTTTCATTCATGGATGGATTCTCTGGATACAATCAAATCTTCATCAATTATCAAGATCAATACAAAAAAACATTCACCACAACTTGGGGGAAATTTCGTTGGATAATGATGCCTTTTGGATTGAATAATTCATGCGCAACATATCAAAGAGCCATGACATTGATATTTAATGATTACATACATAATATTTTGGAAGATTATGTTGACAAATTCTAGCTAAATTTCTAACTCGACAAGACAATGTGAATATCCTTCAAAAAATCTTCAAACAAATGCAAAAATACCACATGAGATTGAATCCAAAAAAGTGTGTATTTAGTCTAGATAGTGGATTTTTTTAAAGTTTTATTGTATCTGACAAAGGAATTGACGTGGACATGAAGAAAATTGATGCTATAGTTAGCACTCCACCTCCTAGAAACATCTCTCAATTACACACTTTACAAGGAAAAATTGAGGCTATCTTTCATTTTGTAGCATCCCTAGTAGATCGAATGTTACCTTTCACATATATCCTTAATAAAGAGATTCAATTTAATTGGAACAAGGATTGTAAATAGGATTTTGAGAGTTTGAAAAATTATCTTACCACTCTACCTATCTTACAACCCGCTATGTAGAAAAAACCATTCATCCTTTATACAATAGGATCGACCCATGCTCTCACAACATTGTTGGCCCAAAAAGATGAAAATGGTAAAGAACATCCTATTTATTAAATTATCCAAACTCTAATTGATTATGAGAAATGTACACAAAAATATAGAAACAATGTCTAGCTATTGTATTCACTACCAGTAAATTGAGACATTACCTATTAAATGTTAAAATACATGTGATAACAAAGTCTGATCCTTTAAAACATCTTTTCACTAAAACAAATTTATTAGGATTCTTAGCTAAGTGGTTTATGTTGTTAACTTAGTTTGATGTTAAGTTTGTTTTGCAAAAAGAAATTAAAGGACAAGCCTTGACCAACAAGCTAGTTGATGCTCCTTCTCCTTTAGCATTACCTAATAATGATTCATTCCCCAATGATAATGTGTTAAAAATTGAAACTAATACATGGGAGTTATATTTTGATGGATCTAATTCTAGAATTGGCTCTGGTGCAAGGTTTATAATAATCCTACCTATGAGAAAGCCTATTCCCTTGTCTTATCACTTAAAATTCCTATGTACAAACATCACAACTGAGTATGAAGCATTTATTTTTGGGTTGTGTGCTTCTTTAATTATGGAAGGTCGAGACATTAAAATATTTGGTGATTCACAATTATTCATTAAACAAATAAAGAGAACATATCAAGAAAAAAATGAAAAATTATCAAAATACAAGGATCTTACAATGACTATGTTAGAAAAGTTTGGTTCGTACACCATTGGCAACATCCCACAAAAATATATTCAACATGCAGATGTAATGGTGAGCGTGTCTTCCCTTATATCCTATCAAGATCCTTCAAAGGACTTCACATTTATTGTGCATATAGTTATGAAACCATCAATAGAAGATAAAATAGAAGTGTTTCAAGAAACCATGGAAAATTATAGTGAATGGTATGCTCTAACATTTAATTATTTAAAATGTGGTGCCTTTCATGAGCCAAAAACTAAGAAAAATCAATCCCACCTTTGAAAACTTGCATATAAATATATAATTCTCACCAATGTGTTGTTTCGAAGGTCCTTTGATGGTCTCTTAGATTCCTTGAACAATTTTAAATCCCCATAGCACTTGAACAAGCTCATGCAGGTACTTTTGGAGGTCATTTTGGAGGAAGAACATTAGTCCAAAAGCTAATCCGCATAGGATACTATTGGAGACATATGGAACAAGACTTCTTTGCATATGATAAGAAACGCCACAAATGCCAAGAACATAGAAATTTGATCTATGCTCCTTCCTCTGAAATTCATGCTCAAGTTCCTATTTGGCCCTTTCCAATATGGGGTTTGGATCTCATTGGAAAAATCTCACCACCTTCCTCCATCAGACACACATTCATAATCACTACGACTGACTATTTCATGAAATGTGTAGAAGCAATTCCCCTTTGTTCAACAACTACCGATGTGATATGTCATTTCATATGGGAACACAATATTGCACACTTTGGACTTACTTCTACATTAGTTTCAAATAATGGGACACCATTTAATAATAGCGACGTGAAGAAGTTCTTGGAGACATTTAACATTCAACATTGTCTTTCAATGCCCTACTACCTACAATCTAATGGTCAAATCAAACCTAGTAATAAATCCCTTGAACAAATCTTAAAGAATTCAATAAGAAAAAATAATAAGGATTTCCATAAATAGCTAACATATGCATTATGGGCCTATCTCATGGATGTTAGATTATCCATTGGGACTACCCCTCATAACCTCATCCATGGCACCAAGGAAATAATTCCCTTGGAGTTAGAGATTCCTATGTTAAGTATTTCTCTTCAAGGACTTGTTGATGATAACACTTATATAGAACAACAATTACATCATCTTGAAATGCTTGATGAAAAATGCATTAACACTCTTGAGAAAGCAACGTAGTTACAATGACAATGTTATCCCTCGGTCTTTCAATAAAGGTGATTTTGTGTTATGTGAGAATCAACATAATGTCAATTCTGCCCCAACTAAAAAAGAAAATTTCAGCCCTAATTGGCTAGGACCTTACAAAGTCAATGAAAGTTATGGGTTTGGAGCATACACATTAACAAAAATGGATGATAAAACTCTTAAGGAGCCTATGAATATCATGCATCTATATTGGTACCATGTCTTATCTTCTTGAATAGTGTGAATTATAGAGTAGTGATTTTAGAGTTAGTAGATAATATTCCATGTACTCTCACATTGCTTCGTTCTTGAGAAGCAACTATTTGTGTGTCTTGAATACTAAAGTAAATATTTAAATTAATACTTAATGTTTACTTTAGATTTCATAGTATTCAAGATAATTGTGTATGCTATCTTAGATTAGATCCTTCTATGCATTTAATGTTCTACAATTAGATCATAGGTGCATTTAATTTAACATTTAAGATACTTAATCATAATATAGCATCTAAAAGAAACTAGCATAGTTTAATTTCTCTATCACATAGAGCATGTTAAATCATGGAGACATTTATTAGATAGTCTTACAATATAATTTGATAAATCACATTGTCATTTAACATGAAAAACATAAGCATAAATAACCAAACATCAAATGATCATATATATATATATATATATATATATATCAAAGTTTTGAGTACATTCCATCAAATATACAATGCTAGGGTGGACTATGGCTACTAGATCCCTCAGAATTTGGTGATTTCATTTGTCTAGATACAGTAAATCGAGAGACAGTAGTATACAATCATGATCACGAATTGGTAAGAGCATCCAAAGAATACTATAGGCCATGTTCTCATCCAAAAGTTGCGGTCTCCCGTCCAATGGTCTCTAGAAGCTCTTGCTCTATGTGGTCTTTTTCTTCCTATAACCTGGTTACCTCTACATGGAGACTCTCGACCTCCTCTAGACCTTGAGATGATTGAATCTCTCTATAGACAGTCTCAGCTTGATCAACATGCCTCATTGCACCCTCATATACTACTCTTAGTCTCACATATAGATCAAATAGCTCCAGGTCTAGCTCCATGATGGGTGGGGACACATAATCTGTACCAATAGCCTGATCGAAGACTAATGGAGGCACTATATCTGTAGCTACCTATTGATAGAGATCATGTAAATCTCCCATAACCTATGCAAGATAGAAATCATAAATATAATTAGTACGCATCATGATATAAATAGACATAAATTAAAACAATAAGCATCAACATAAGCATAATAGTAAACAAAATTTCATCAACTAGATCTTTTCCTGGATATGTGAAGATAACCTCATCTTGTGTGGGATACATGGAGGATGTGCTAGCCTCTCCATGATCGTAAGTGCTGGTGCATACTATAGTTGTTGACTGTGATCTAGTGACATGAGTGGAATATGGCTCTCTCCACTCATGGCCGACTAGATATCATCACCCTCGCTCATCAACTGCTCCTCATCCTCATCCTCCTCCTCTCCCTAATAATCTAGGTTTGCATACTCATCATATTCATCATCTATCTCATCCATGAATAGGTCTTCATTCCCAAGCCCTATCTCTCGTCCTAGTGATCTTGAAATGGTCCTGCAAAGCCTATATGTTGATGCATCGAGAATATAGGATTTGGTCATGCTACTTCCCACCACTCCTCACATGCATAAGTAGTGTAGTGTATTAAAATGAATACCCTTGCATTTTCACACTTGTTTGGGCCCACCTTGCTTTATTTATCCTTCTTTATGGCTTAATTGGTCATATTTTATGTCCACAAGCCCTATGAATGACATATTTTTCTAATTAATCCTCACATTCTCGAATGCATAAGTGATATCATAATGACTCTGATTGGTGTGTCCTTAATTTCTAATTGGGACTAGAACACCACTGAGGGTGTCTTTGTCCCCCCGAAGTCCCAAGACCCTAGTTTTGAGGTATCTTATTTGGGCCCATTTTTGGTGTCTGTGCCACATGTTTCATCACTAGGGACTAAGAGGCCACATAGGGTGTCTTAGTCCTCCTTGAGTCATTTTTGAGATTTAATTTCAAATTTTGGTGTTATTTAACCTCCTTCATTTAATGTATTCATATGTCATCTTGGTGTGATACAATGTCAGGATATTAATCATAGATAGGTATAAATACAAGGTTCCTTCACTCATTTTCACCTAATTATTTTGTGAGATCATTCATCATAACATAATTGAGTTCACAAGAGAAGTAAAGAGAAATTCATCAAGCATTTGGAACCATCATCAAGATTCAATCATCATGTCAAAGACTATTCTTGCATCATGTGTGTTGTTGTGCTAACATTTGTGATGTAGGGTTTTGATCTAAGAAAGCAAGCAATTCAAGATCTATCAAGCATTTCAAGATACATATCAATTCAAACCATTTCACACAAATTTGAAGAATTTACAAGGTTTTAGTGAGTTGTAGCATTTCATTTTGTTCACTCACCATTTCTTTGATCATTTATATTTCATTTCAAGTTTTAATTACCAACAAGGGGTTTGACCAAGGAAAACCCCCATTGAGTAATAGTCAACAAGCTTTTCCATCTTATCCATTTGCTTTTCCAGATCTAGGTTGAAGACTTGGAGATCACTTGGAGTGCAAAGTTGTCAAAGATGCAAAGTTGCATTACAAATTTTTCATCTTCACGAAAACTCACCTATAGGTTAGATCCGATTATTTTACAACCCGAGATCAGAGAGGAAGCAATTATAGGATTTGGGAGCTCAAGACCACATTCAAAAAATTTAGAAATTCAAAGTGAAACTAAAGCACCACCTTGGGAGTCTTATTCCTCCACAACCTTTTTTTCATAGATTCTTCAGGATTTTGTTTCAGCATCCCAAGATTTTGTGTTTGTCGCAAAAAACAAGAATGGGACTAAAAAGCCATCTTGGGCATCTTAGTCCTCTGAGGCATATTTTGGTAGTTTGTTTGCATTTCCAGAATCCTATTTGCATCTCTAGGCTTCCTAAGTATACATAACCTAAATTGGAGTTGGTCATTTTCAGTATTTGTAAGCTTCATTTAGCTCATTTTTGGTATTTGTAAGCTTCATTTAGCTCATTTTAGTTGTTTTTCATATCATAGCTTATTTTCCAGCATTATCTTTTCCAAGCATTTTCTTGGTGGTGAACCCCTTAAACCTAAAAAGAACCCCCTCCTAGTGTTGGATACTACTGATTTGGTTGTAATTGATGTCAACACTATTGGTATTAATGTCTGTAAGGTTGTATATGTCGAGGATATTGAGAAAATTGTAATAAAATAAGTTTCAAGTTGTGAGTGATGCACTGAGGTTCAGTATGATGGCTAGCTTAGTATATTGATGATAAAAAGTTATAGATTAAAGGGTTTGTTGAAAAGTCTATCTAGTTTATCCACATGAATTTTCAGCAGTTCGCATGAAGATTTCATTAAGTTATGAGTATTTGTGTTATGACAATTGTTTTGTTGCTTTAGTTGGTGTTGCAGAAAGAAGATGGTATGATTCTAGTAATTTGAGTTTTTGTGGATGTTTCTAGATCATGCTCTATCTACGTTGTTGGTTCACATTGATTGTTGTTCTCACGATTGGTGTTTTTCTTTTGTGAGTTCATGTTTTTCATGATCATGACCAACAGGGTGATTGTAGCATGTTGTGGATCTTTGAGGCATAATTTTTTAAGGTGTTTTGTGTTCGAGGCATGTTTTTTTGGTTCCTTACTATGTTTTGGCCAAAATTATTTGGCTCACATTGATAAATATTTAATTTATTTGGGTCAACAATTTGTACACATTTCATGATTTGTTGGGCTGACATGTAAATGATGACATCCTTAGCTACGAATATATATGATTGATTTTTTATACCATTTGAGGGAAATGGTCAATGAGATGTGTGTGTGTTGTGTGTCAATAATGTTCTAATCTTTCAAAGGTAGAAGTAAAGTGTGAAGAAGAGTGAGTAGAGGAAAGTGTTTATGTGCTTAACCAAAACTATAATCAGGCATTAGAAGATGCTACTTTCTCATTACAAAGCTTTGGATGTAATCCGAATGTGGCTATAAGACAATGAGTCTTCCTTTGGGAATTGAGCCTTTTTTTATTTGAGTAGTGAGCTCTCGATAGTGTTCCGAAATTCATGTGCATTCCCCATTTATAATAATTTTAAAAGAGCATAAACTTGTGGACTAACCTCCACCGTGGTTTTTCCCCTAACAAGGTTTCCACATTAAAATCTTAATGTTATGTGTATTTTTGATGTGGTGATGGTTTATGCTTTCATGTTTATTTATCAGATCTAAGAATAAGTTTAATAAGTATAATTGATGTGACAACTAATTCACCCTCCTCTAAGTTCTCTACCCTTGTGCTGCCAACAATTGGTATCAGAGCAGGTTCCTTTGGTGAAGCTTGACCTCTTGAGGTGGTCCAGGATGGTGACATATAATGAGGATAGTCTGAAATTTTATGGAACAAATTATTCTCTGTGGAAGACTCGAATGGAGTGTCATTTGAGATGCATTGGTTAACCTTACTAGAAAATTACAAAGAATAGATATATCATCCCACATAATGGTCCTTCTACTATAGGTGAGATTAAGGAAGCATTGTCGAGATCTCTGACTGATTCCAAGATGAAAAATGAAATGGAGTTGAATACTTCTTATGAGATCTAGAAAAAGTTGGAAACTTTGTATGAAGGTGATACCCATGTGAAGATTGTTAAACTGCAAAGCCTAAAAGGGAAATATGAAACATTGAGAATGGGTGAAGATGAGAACATCACTTATTTTATGCAGAGAGTGAATGAAATTGTGTGTAGTATTAGATGTGTTGGTGGAACATTGGAAGAATCAAATATTGTTTCTAAAGTGCTCAGACCCTTGCATGTTGCATACAAACACAAAGTTGTTGCTATTGAGGAGATCTAGACCATGACAAATGTAACTAGAGACATGTTGATTGGTAAGCTGGTTTTTTTTGAGTTAAGTGAGTTTGGTGAATCTCTTCCTAAGACAAATTTTGCATTCAAAGCTACTATATCTAGAAAAGATAAGCAAAGATATGATCCGGGAGAAAGTTCTTCTAGAAATATGTCCAAGTATGAGTAGGAAATGAGAGAGATTGAAGAAGAAGAGAGAAAACTAGATGAGCTTGAAGCACTTATTGTCAAGAGGGTAGCTAAAGGAGAAGGTAAGTATAAAGGGAAATTGCCTCTTACATTTTTTTCTTGCAATAAGATAGGCCATTTTTCCTCAAGGTGTTCAGAAAGAGCTCCTAAGTCAAGACCTAACAAGCATAGATTCCAAAGAAAGTGTTATTATGTTACTGATGAAGGTGTGATAGATGATGAATCTGATAAAGGTAATGTAAGTGAGCATGAATGGGTATTTATTTCTATCAAGGAAAATAATTCAGTACCTACTCCTTAAGCTCTATCAAGGAAGGTAATGTAAGTGAGCATGAATGGGTATTTATTTCTATCAAGGAAAATAATTCAGTACCTACTCCTTAAGCTTGTTTCTCCTTAAGCTCTTTCATCCTGATGATGGATCATGGAGTGTGATCCGAAACGTTATGAAAAAAACTCTCACACAATCTAAACCAGAAACCATTGCAACAACCTACTAAATCTACTAGTTGCATGAATGTGGAGAAATCTCTAGCTACCAAAGTTGAAGAAAAAGATGAAAGGGTGATTGACAGTGGATGCTCTCATTACATGATAGGTGATAAAAGTAAATTTGTGAGCTTCGAAAAGTATGATGGTGGTGTTGTAATATTTGGTGATGACAAAGATGGTGTAATCTATGGTGGAGGATCCATTTCATTTGATGGAAAGAATAATACTGATGATGTTTTATATGTGGAAGGTTTGAAGCATAATATCTTAAGTGTTGGAGAGATGGTTGACAAGGGATATAATATTCAATTCAAGGATGGAAAGTGTAGAATATTTGGGAGTTCTAGAAATGTGATTGCATTTGGTACAAAAACAAAAGGTAATATCTTTCACCTAAGTACTACTAGTAAAATTTGTTTGATTGCTCAAGTTGATGAAAGTTGCTTGTGACATAGGAGATTGCGTCATGTGAAATTTGACAATATTATTAAGATAAGTTCTACTCAAGAAGTGAGAGATCTTCCTAAGTTGATAAAACCTACTAATACTATATGCAAGGAATTTCATTTAGGGAAGCAGACTAGAGTTTCATTCTGAAGCAAACAATATTGTTCAAATAAAGTATTGGAGCTTGTACATACTAACTTGTTTTTTCCTTCTAGATTCAGAAGTTTACAAGGAGACAGGTATTTCATGTTACTTATTGATGATTATTCTATATTGATGTGGGTTACTTTCTTAAGGGAAAAAACATGAAGCTCTAGAGAAACTCAATATTTTCAAGGATACGATTGAGACTGAGATAGGCTTGAAGATTAAATGTCTGAGATCAGATAGAGGTGGTAAATTAACTTTTGGTGAGTTTAATTCTTTCTATGAAGAGAATGGGATAAAGAGACAATTATCTACCCCGTGGACCCCTCAACAAAATGGATTTCTCGAAAGGAAGAATAGGAAAATTGAAGAAGCTGCTAGAACTAAGATACTGGAAGGAAATGTACATCATATATACTTGAGAGAAGTTGTGAGTAATTTCATTTACACTCTCAACCAGGTACATATCAAAGGTGATACTAGTAAGACTCCTTATGAGTTATGGTTTGGTCATAATCCTATTGTTAGATGCTTCAAAATCTTTGCAAGTAAACGCGATATCAAAAGAGATGAAGATATAGGAAAGTTTGATGCTAAAAGTGATGAAGGAATCTTTCTTGGTTATTCTATTAAAAGTAAAGCCTACCGGTTCTACCATAAGAGATTGAGGAAAGTAATTGAAAGTTATACTATAAAGGTTGATGAATACATAGTTAGACCATCTAGAACCTCTGAATATGATTCAAATGATCTGAATGTCAGTTTAGATAAAGAAAATAAATTTTAGATTCTAAATTAACTTCAAATCATTCCAGTGAATCAAGAAAATCAAGAGGAAGAAAATAGTACAAAAGTAAGATCACAAGAGCCTGAATTTCAAGAGCCTAAGACTCCAAGGTATTTAAGACTAAATCATTCACAATATCAGTTTATAGGTGATAAGAACAAAGGTGTTCAAACAAGGAGAAGAATTGTAGAAGAATATTGCTTGATCTCAAAGAGTGAGCCTAATAGTGTCAATGAAGCATGTAAAGATGAACATTGGGTGGAAGAAATGAAAGAATAACTAATGCGAATTGAGAAGAATGATACATGGATTCTTGTTCCTAGACCTAAGGACAAAAATGTAATTGGAACTAAATGGGTTTTTTGGAACAAACTGAATGAGAAAGGTGAAGTTTTTAGAAACAAAGCAAGACTGGTGTGTAAAGGATATTCTCAGATGGAAGGAATTTACTTTGAAGAAAATTTTCCCCCTATTCCTAGGATTGAAGCTGTGAGATTATTTCTTGCTTATGTTGCTTACCAAAAATTCAAGGTTTATAAGATGGATGTCAAGTCATCATTTGTAAATGGTGAATTGGATGAAGAAGTGTATATTGAGCAACCTGATGGATTTGAATTGATTGATTAGAGAGATATAGTTTTTTGATTGAAGAAATCATTGTATGGACTTAATAAATCCCCAAGATCATGGTATTCCAGATTGGACAAGTACTTGTTGAAGCTTGGATTTAATAAAAGTACTATTGATAGTAACTTGTAACTTAAGATTGATCATGATAAATATTTGATTGTTGAAGTCTTTGTTGATGATATCATTTTTGGAGGAGATAATAGTTTGTGCATGAAGTTATCTGAAGAGATACAGGGTGAGTTTGATATGTCTATGATTGGAGAAATGAAATTATTTTTGGGATTGCAAATTACTCAGCTAGATAAAGGGATCTTTATATCTCAGTTCAAGTATGTGAATGAATTGCTAAAGAATTTTGGGATGTAAGATTCAAAGCCAGTTGGCACACCTATGGTGATCAGATGTAAGTTGACACAAGATGATGATTCTCCTAGGAAAACAAAAACTAGATACAAATCCATGATTCGTGGATTGATTTATTTAACTCAAAATAGACCTGATATCATGAATGTCATATGCATATTTGCATGATTTCAAGCTGATCCTAAGGAATATCATGTGACAGCTCTGAAGAGGATTTTCAAGTACTTGAAGGGGAGAGTTGATTTTGGCCTATGGTATCCTAAAGAAGATGACCTTTATTTGAGTTATTTTATTGATGTTGATTGGGCAAGAGATGTGGATGACATGATGAGTACTAGTCGTGGTGCATTTTTCTTGGGAAATAAGTTGATTTCATGGTTAAGTAAGAAACAAAATGCCATTTCTTTATCTACTACAAAGGAAGAATACATTGATGTTGCTAACAACTGTACTCAAGTATTGTGGATGAAGCAGATCTTGAAAGATAACAAAGCTGTTTATGATGAACCTATTGCTATATTTTGTGATAATTCAAGTGCAATTAACATTTCTAAGAAGGGTATGTGCAGGATCATGGTGGGCCAAAAAGTGGCAATATGTAAGTGATATGATGGCTCATGTGGTTGATGCCCTTTTTTTTACTCAAAATTGATGAAACGAAAAGGGTTTTTAAAGGAGATTCTCAGCTTTCCACCAATATAAATTATGCTTTACTTTGAATTTTAAAAAAAAATTATTCATTTTCTATTTGAATTATGAATAAAGTCATGATTGATAGGTTGATTGAAAAACATTTATAGATCTCAAACGGTATCACATTTTTTGAATTTGAAACATGTGTCGCATTCTATGCTTTGCATACTATAATATTAAAAAAAAAAATGAATTTCATGAAGTTTTGACCAAGTTTTAAGGTGGTCAGAAATACGAGTTTTTATATTTTTAAAAATTTGTAATAAAAAAATCATAATTAATTATTTACTTAGAAAAAAATTACAAAAAAATATGCATCACATCTAGACATGAGTCCTCTACTTATATATAAAATATGATAAAAAAATTATCATTTTATTGTGGTTAGGGTGTTGAAACAAACACCTACTTCTTATTTTTTCCCTGAAATCTAAGTTCTACTCCATTGAAATTTCAAATTTTCACCAAATAGATTTTTATTTTTTCAAATAAACCTAGTAGTTTAGAAACTAAATTCAATTTTATACTAATTCTATTATTACATATTTTTGAAATAATATAGATAACTTATTCAATTTTTTACGTCAAGTTGCCTAACTCTGATTTTTCTGAATTTTATGACCACTTAAGGACCTATTTTTTCCATGATGATCTTGCACATACCCAAAATTTGGTGTTGCATTAGAAAATGAAGCATATATCTATCAAGTTTCACTTTTTGAGAGAAAATGTGAGTAAAAAGGAAGTTAGATAGGAGTATCTTCCCACTAAGGAACAAATTGCAGTTATCTTTATGGAGCCCTTGCCTAAGGATACTTTTGAGTATCTCAAAAGGAAGTTAGGGGTGATTACCCCTCCTAATCAAAATTAATATGAAATGACATGCATTAGTCCATGCATTTCATAGTCATATCTTGTGATCTAGATTGATGTTGTGGTGGTTGCTCCTTAGGGAGAGTAGTAATCACCCTAAAACAATGTTCAGAAATGAGGTCTAGAGCTTGTGTGGAGGAAAATAATGTGTACCTTTGTCATTGATTTTGAAGGGGGCGAAGAGTCAAGTGATTTTTTTTGAAAGAGTTAAGGAGAAAAGAGTCAAAGTCTAAGGGGGAGATAGTGTTAAGAGAAAGTATCGTTGATGGTGTTTTTCACATCATGTGTTGCCATCAATGCCAAAGGGGGAGATTGTTGGATATTGTTGATATGTGGTTGTCATTGATGTCAACACTATTGGTATTAATGTCTTTAAGTTTGTATATGTCTAGGATATTGAGAAATTTGTAATAAAATAAGTTGTAGGTTATCGGTGATGCAGTGAAGTTTAGTATGATGGCTAGCTCAGTATATTGATGATAAGAAGTTGCAGATTGAAGGGTTTGTTGACAAGTCTATCTAGTTTTTCCACATGAAGTTTTAGAGGTTCACATGAAGATTTGATTAAGTTATGAGTATCTATGTTCTAATAGTTTTTCTTTTGCTTTAGTTGGTGTTCCTAAAAGAAGATGATACGATTCTAGTAATTTGAGTTATTGTGGATGCTTCTATGGTGATTCATGATGCTTCTGGATGTTTCTAGATCATGGTATATATGTGTTTTCGGTTTGCATTGATAGATTATTAATTGATTTGGGCTGACAGTTTGTACATATTTCATATTTTGTTGGGCCAACATGTAGTTGATGTTATCCTTAGCTGTAGATATATATGATTGATTTTTTATACTATTTGAGGGAGATGGTGATGCAGATGTGTGTGTGTTGCATGTGAATAATGTTCTAATCCTTTGAAGGTAGAAGTAAAGTGTGAAGAAGAGTGAGCAGAGGAAAGTGTTTATGTGCTTAACTAGAAGTATAATCAGGCATTAGAAGATTATATTTTCTCAGTTCAAATCTTCAAATGTAATCTGAATATGACTGAAAGAAAGTGAGTCTTCCTTTGGGAAGTGAGTCTTTTTGTATTTGAGCGGTGAGCTCTAGGCAGTGTGCCTTAATGCATGTGCATTCCCCATTTATAATACTTTTAATAGAGTATAAACTTGTAGACTAGCCTCCACCATGGCTTTTCCCCTAATAGGGTTTCCACATAAAAATATTGGTGTTATGTGTATTTTTGATGTGGTGATGGTTTATTCTTTCATGTTTATTTATTAGATCTAATAATAAGTTTAATAAGTATGATTTTTGTGATAGCTGATTCACCCGCCCTCTCAGTTGTCTACCCTTGTGTTGCCAACAGCTAAGTCCTCCTAACTATGTATTGGCTCACCTAAAGAGGTTGATAGTCAACCCTATTAGGGCTCTTAGGAAAATCCTTGAATGATTTAGTGGGAGAAAGAGTGGTGTTCTATGTAGAGCTCCCCCTCATTTTCCCCTATAATCAAGTAGCACTAATGTCATCAACATTTGAGACTGAGGGGATATCATGGTTATCATACTTTAAGTCATTGAAGATGAAATCTACAAAAGTGAATCATCTCATATTTACGGGCCTTCAAGCACTTTGTACTAATCACCTATAGAAGGTTCATCCTATTGGTGGTACTTGTATCTGCTCGAACTACCTCATGAAATGATCATAGTAGAATGGTCTTACTACATAGTTGTGTCTACCTTGTATAACTTTTCCATCTGCATCCTCCTCAACTGTTAGGTCTCATTTGGTCACTATGGTATCAGCTAGTATGGTCTCCACAAGATCTACTCCTCATCTAGTCAGTCAAAAATGACCCTCCAAAAGTGTAAATCCCCATACTTCCATAACCTCCTTAGTGGATAATTGAATGCACATGGATATCCTAGGGCTGATATAGATGGAAACCCTGTTAGCCTAGTGCATGTGATATGCTCTATGCACAAAAACTATAGTAGCATACAATGAACCATATGGTCAACCTCGTGGTATGAAAACTACCCTAGATTATAATACAAATATGTAAGGATGTTGTATCCCCAAGCATATACAATCCTCTGGTGCACCATCTATTGTATCATGTGGACTAGTCCTCCATCTAGATGTGCTCCCTAGCAATTGGGGATGAGTACTAATGCCACTGTGAAAACCATGATCCATACCAAAACTAGTGCTCATGAGTAGAGTAGCCATGATAACTCAATGTGAGGCCCCACAATCTCATCTCGAATTAGACCTCCAAGGATGGATTGTATATCGTATCTGATCTCATAAAATAATCAGTCCCCTACAAAAAAAATCTCTCACCTCAAATCAAAAAAATAAGAATGCATTGTACATCCTCTAGGGTGATCATCATCTCACCTGCAGGAAGATGAAATGTACAAGTGTCTGCATCCCACCTATTCGCCAATGCCATCAACATAGCATCATGTTACCTCATGGGAGGCATCAGGTACACCCAGTATAAACGAGTTCTCTATAATATATGAGTGTTTTCCTTTGATAATGTCAAGACTAGGTCTTGTAGGCATCAAAATTATTTGTCGCTGAGATAATGTCATGACTGGGGTGGAATGTAACAAAAAACCAAAAATATGTCCTACAAGCATTCAAAAATCTCAAATATACACATCAACAATCATAAAAGTGTACTAAATTTGTTCTAGTGTATTTTTCTAAGGGTCCTAGACACTCTTGTTCCCTTTTGGGACACTTCACAAGGAAACAAGACACTTTGCAAAAAACTGGGACACTTCATGACAAAAGGGGACACTTTGTGAAAAAAGGGTACACTTTGCAAAAAAATGGACGCTTCGCAAACTTTTCTTCCAAGGTCTAAAATAAACCTAGAAATGTGTAAAAACATAAATTAAATGTGTAAGGACAGAGCTAAGGTATAGAAAAAAATCAAATTACCTGATGCTGCAGCTCACCTCAGGTTACCTCTTCTCATAGGACCTCAAGTCTTAGATGCACATACTCTCGTTGGTTCGACATCTTCAATCACTCTCCAACAAAGTCAAGCTACAAGAATGTAATGAACAAAATGATTAAAAATTACTTGAATTTTTACTATTATATGTTTAAAATTAGGGTTTTACTATCTTAGGATTAAAAGTTCATTCTTTCATTCAAAATAGCATATCGAGGGCTAGTGAACTTCATTTTTGATGCTATCTATTGCATTGGAATCATGGTTTTTCTCTCACTCTCATCAAACGTCCATCATTATGTGGTATGGTACTTGGAAATAACCTATAATACGACTTATCCAATTCAATGTGGCTAGATTTATACCTTGATTCCACCTCCACAAAGAAAGTGGAATCAAGGGGGGGCATATATCTACCATCAAATTTGATTTTGTAAAAAAGTTAGGTAAGAGAATTTTTGAACAACTAACGAGTTAGTATTGTAGAGTGTGGTTCCTAACATTGTGGTTTTGCAGATAGCTAAAGTGGGGTATTCATTCTCCCATATTATGAATAAATCCATATAATTATCCTTTTATGAAATGAATCTTATTGTTCAGATTCCTTTAGCTTGCATATGCACATAGAGTCATATGAGCGCTAAAGTGGGGGCTAAATGTGGCAATAGAAATTATACTCCCTTCCTCAAGATAGTGCAATTTATCTCCTAATTTGGACTTATTTTGGTACCCTTACATTAATAACCCTCTAAATCATCATTAATATTCCCCTAAGACCCTTTATTTTGGATCTCGAGGCTTATTTCAACTAAAAACCCAACAAGATCATCAAAAACATTTAAATTTTTAACAATCCACCTTGAAAAACTAGGGTGGGCCTCACACATGATGCAAAGTAGGTGGGATATTCCAAACTAATACAACCTCAATGAACTATGCAAATCACAAACCCTAACACTTCAAACAAATGGCTTTTCTCACAATCTTCCACTGTGCTTTGATGAGAGGAGAAAATAAGGTAATATTGACATAATTTGCACAAGACAACTCAAATCCACGATATAAAAATTGATTTGGATACCCATTAATCCCTTCTATAACACATATTAAATTTAGGTGGGGTTAATTTGGAATATATCCCTCAAAGATTTGCTTCTACGCTGTCCCAAAGGCCTAATTAGGCTTGCACACAAAGGGGTTTATTGAATTTGTATACTCTAGGCTTCTAGACTCCAACAAAACACATCAAACACATCAAATATTACCTTAAAATTCTCACCAAACCATAAAAAATCAATTTCCATAATTCTTTCATCAAACCCTAGAGTCTTTAGCCATCCTTTCATGCTTGAAACATGGTGTTTTCCACCTAGGGTATCAACTAAATCTCACCAAACCCTAACCCATGCCCTTAAAACAACCATAAACATCAATAAATATCGAAATTCACCCTTTCCACCAATTTTCAATAATTTATAATAGTGGAATGGGTCACAAAGTCATTTTCTTCATCTCAAACCCTTAAAAATAGGGTTTTTTGGCCGATTTTAGTAAAAATGCTCTAAAATTCTCAAAGTGTGATGAAATCAGGTGAGAAAAAATTAAAATGAAATTTAATTCACTCCTTTAACAATTCCAATTTATAAATGTGCGATACCATGCCATACAAGGTCATAGAAAACTCTGTAACAACATATTTCTATGAAAAATGCAGGAAAAGCAAGGGCTTTAGTATTCAAATTTTAAATTTTACACCATTCCACCAATATCAACATTCAAAAATGTGTTATATAATATTTACAAGAAACCCTAACCAAAAAAAACTCACTCCTCACATTATTTCACCATTTGACCCTTTATATTTCCATTTAGTGGGCGGGTGCATGGAAATGGGTAGCCATTTCGTGGCCACATTCAAAATAAAGTTTTAAGAAGTCATAACATGGGCGCGTTATAATGCACTCATGTTATAATGTGCTCATTTTATGGTGTACCAAGCTTGAGGCTTAGAAACAACAAGCTTGTAACATGAGCACGTTATAATGCACTTGCGTTATTGCTTGTTAAAAGCAAAAAGAAAAAGTGAAATGCTGTCATTTTTATTTCGACTATTTTTTCTTCTCCTTGTGGTGAAAACCCCCATTTTTCATGTTCGCATTCTAGGAGGATCCATTCAGAAAAATTCTTTACCAACAATTGCTATTTCTTCTCAACGATGGCACCAAAATGACGAGTAGGTGTGAGGGGTAAGGATTGTCTGCTTTTTGTTTTGAATTAGTTAGTTTTAGGTTGAATTTGATATATATTTGTTTGAAGTTTTAGAAGATACAAATTAACCTTCAAACCCTCAAGATCCTTAAGAAAAAAATCATGAAGATCAAAATCAACCAGAACAACAACCTCCTCCACCAATCACTCAACCCCCTCCTAGCACTCAACAAAATTTAATGAGTGAAATTGAGAACAAAAAAAAGATAATTGAGGATTTAATCAGTAGGTTGAGTGATCCAAATGGTTCAACTATAGAAAGAATGACCCTAGCAAATTCATTGAAAGATATGCTAAAAAATGTAGATTCAATTAGCCAAAAAATAATTGGATGCCCAGATAGGAGGCAGGCGGCTAGGGATTATTATGAAAATAAACTATCATATAAAGATGTAAAGGATTTAAAAATTACAAAAGGTGATTTTTTCTCACTATTCACTAACCCATGCACAAATCAAAATCTTACCCTCAATGCGAAGAGTTTTTCTATTCATTGGTGCCACCAGCAATAGATTAGGGACTGGTTTTATGATAGGTACATGGTCTTTGATTACCCACCATGCAAAAATTGCAAAGTCCTGCAATATTTCCTTAGGAAACTATACAGTGAGTTCATATTGAACAAAATCCCAAATTATGTTGATATGATATATTTTCAGGGGAGAGGAGGTGGGGGGTCATCTCAAGATAGACCCGATTCACAATTGGATCCTATGCAGCAAGGTAGATGAGCTCTCGCTAGGCCACCTTGTGAGCACATTGTTATGCCTTCCATCACGAAGTAAAGTTCTTATGTAGAGACATTTTAGGTGATCAAAACTTTGACCTAGACTATCATCCATTATACTAGCCCTATTCTACAATGCCATCTAGGGGAGTCTTCGAGTGGTGGCCTACGAACCCATGTGTGTCAATCTTGTGGGGTGACTTGTTGATATGACCCCATTGACACTCAGGAGACTGCTATGGAGGATCTGTCTGCAAGTATGGAGATGGAGAGGGAAACTGACATATTGCGTAAGGCATATGGCATTGATCTAGTCAGGTAAAAGTTAGCATATTCATTGAATTTAATTGATTAAATTTTCATTTTGAAATGTAATATTAACTAATTTTTTTTTATGATTTTAATAAAATTACAAGGTCACAGTGTTGAGAATAGATACACTAGCCCCCCAACTACTTATTTCTGCAGTAAACCTATTGTTGGGGTATGTAACTAGTTAACAATTATAAAATTATTACATGTTAATAGCATTGTTTTATGAATGGTATTTTAATATGAGATTTTGGATGTTGAACAGGCTAATATTGGAGGTTTTGAGAGAACACTTCCCAGTGGCAGTGGATTTACTCAAACCCACACAAAGGTAATAGAATAAATAGTTTAACGAATGAATTGTACTTAATAGATTTGTGTATTTTATATGCACATCATTGATTATGTTGAATAATTTGTTACTTTATTTTCAAATGTTGCAAGATAAAACACCTCCAAATGTGATGAGGGAAATGGAGATTGGTGTGTCATCTTCTCTACAATCCTCAATGGCTCTGACATGGGAGGTATGAGGCAAATTAGTAAATTTCAATTTACATTCATTGTTATATATGTTAGTTAGTGAAAAATCAAAACATTATTGTTTCACGTAGTTTAATTTCTATTTGTATGGTTTATACAGGGCTTGAAGACACTTGAGCATGGGCGTGAGAATATTTCCCTCATGGAGATAGATCATGAGATGGTGGTAAGAGATTATTTTATCAAATATATCATTGTTTATAATGTAGTTTCTATATATTCATGTATTTACTTCTTATTGTAACAGTTAAAACTTCACCATGAACTAAACCCTAGGAGGAGGAGCAAGAGCACTCTTCGAGTGCAAAAAAAATTAGTGAAAGACCTATCACCATCCGATCGAAAAGGAAAGGGAAAGAATTTGTTTCCAAAGCATGGAGAGCAATGACTTTTGATTCTAGAGCACTTTGTTGTATGCCTACATGGAAGTTTTGTACATATTTTTTATTGGACATATTTGACATTGTATGCCTATATGGCATTCTCTTAAACCTATATGGATATTTTCTACATATATTTCATACTTATACCAAAATATATTGGTGTATTCCTACATGGCTATTTGGTTAATACAAATATCTTTTATCGATGGTGTCCATATTTGTATTCTAAATTGATTTAATAGATATGAGTTACGTGTATTCAAGTTCATACTTTACAATTTATGTGTATACTTTGTGACATACGTGTGTTCCAATGTATACTTTGTGGCTTACGTGTTTTCATGCGTATACCTTGTATTCGTGCATATACTTTGTATTAATTTGTGTATATTATGTATTCGTGTGTATACTTCTTGAGGCTTACGTGTTTTTGAGTACTTGTACTTCCCTTATTCACATGTACATGGTTGAATTATTCACATGTATAATTATTAATTGGCTAGCCCTAGCATTGATCATTGTTTTCCTTCATGGTTTGTCTTGAATATTAATTGATTTGTGCTAAAAAAATTTATCTAAAAGAAATAAAACATTTTCAATTGTTATTCCATGAAATGATTCATAAAAAGATTCCAATATGTTCTTGATGCATCACCATTTAAACACGTCGAAAGATTTATATGTCAAATTTTTGCAATATTATTTGTTGTATATGAAATGGACTCGGGAGAAAGCAAGTAATAATTTATAATACAAATAAGAAATGGACTCAACCCTGTCCTAGACCCCCGAATAGGTCTATTTAACAAAGAAATACACTCTCAATGACTCTTCCAATTGCAAAGCACCATTGGTGATGCATAGTGGCTCAACCAAGTTGTGATTTGACACAACTTCTCTCAAATATGCCCACTAAGACTCCAACATTCACTTGACTCAATAGGGTAACTCAACTACCCAAACATGGAATCTATCAAACCAGACATGACCAGAACTTGGAGTAGACTTGTAAACCTCCCAACATGACCAACCCAACTCAACACAACTCACTTTATGCTTGGGAACTACTTCTAACCTATCACTTCCAAACTAGGCCTCCTATTCCTTGTAGCCTAACCAAATAGGACAATCAACACAAGAACCAATAAAAAATAATTAACTAGACCAAGGACACTAGTTCTAAGAATCTTATAGCAATTCCCATAAGTCCTCAAAGGCCCATGTCTTGATAGTAAAAGACAAAGCCATGACAGGCCAAAACAAAATGCTACAAGGTAGGCCTAATTAGGTTACTCCACATAGCGAATCAAATACCTTGGCTCACCACAACACACCTCAGACAAAAAAAGGTTCTTAAAATATTTTGAAACATATATCAAATTCTCTCAAGAACCCTTGTCACAAAACACTTATGAAAACAATAAAAAATCAGATTTTACACAAAATCAAGCATGTCACATAGAGATGTCAGGCCTAGAATTCCAAAGATCTCTCTCCCACCTTCAATCCATTCTATGAAACAAACATGGAATCAAAATATATATGGTACTCTTCCATTCCACCCAGATCTAGCCTTAGCACATGGCGGAGATGGAAGATATGAGGGAGTTTCACTCAAAACCCTGGTTTTTGAGGGTTTCAGACCACTTGCAGAAAAAATGATAAGAAATATCCTATTCCTTTATGGTTTTTCATGAAACCACGTCAAAAATAAAGGCAACTCAGCCCTCTTTCAATCCATGTCATCCTTGCAACCGTAAAAGAAAGCTACAGGTCGTACCAAGTACGAGATCAACAAGTTTGTATCAAAAATTAAAAAAATAGACAACAGTGTGAATAATTCTTATTAGATCTTCTCTAAAAATTCAACAACAACCTCCATTCGAGCCTCTCAAGGATTTACATAGTTTTTTACACCCTTCTCTAACTGATCGATTCCCTCAACTAACTAAAAACCAACTTTTAAAACAAGTAACTGTTGCATTTCAAATTTCTTGCTTTAAGCAACTTACAAATTTTCAACTTTAGACTCCTCCAGCCAATGAATACAACTAATGACCTCTAAACCCACAAAAATGGCTTAGAAATAGCCTTATTACATCAAAAAAACTCCATTCTTGCATATTCATATACAAATTCACAAATTTGCCTTCAAAGGCTACAAAGACAACTTCTAGTGCAAGATTGAAATTTTCACATTTTTTATCACTACGCTCAAAACTCACCCCAAAACATACCTAATGGTCTTAATTGACCTTATTCAAGACAAATCATGTTGAAAATACCCACAAAAACCTATTGAGAAATCTATTCACCATTAGATAATCAAAGATTGAGGGTGAGCTGTAGATGCTCCTGCACCAATTGGGTAGCATTGATCATATGTTTTTTGTGTGGAATACTTGGACTTCTCAACCATCATTTGTATGTTTCTCTTTTCCATTGTTTTGCATGTGATCATAAGGGATCAAGTTGGTTGAATGCAGCTCAGATCAATTCCGCATGTTTGGGTGCAAAAGAGGACCATTCCTAGTGTAAAACTACCTATCGGGATGCATTGGAGTAGTTACTTTGGTCACAAGAATTGCAAAATGAAAGTTGCACCACTTTTCAACTTTACATTGCTTCAATTTGACACTTTTTTCATCAAGTGAAAACTGAACACCACAGACAAATGACTCTGAGATAACAAAAACTGAGAGCGGTTTTTATAGAGGGGCCCAATGCGATCTCCTAGCCTCAGACATAGAGGTCGTAAGCATAAGGGTTTCCGAGTAATAGCTCATAAAAGTTTGCTTCCCTTTTCCACTTTGGACCCTTAAGGGATCAATCTAGTTGAACGTAACTTGGAGCGATTCAATGTGTTTGGGTACGAAAGGGGACCATGCCTAATGTAAAAATACATATTCGTATGCATTGGAATAGTCCATTTGGTCACATGAGTTGTAGAATAAAAGTTACCCCACTTTGCAACTTTGCACTCCTGGCATTTGAAACTTTTTCCATCGAGTGAAAAACTATCGCCATAGGAAAACCACTTCGAGATAGTGAAAACCGAGAGAGGCTTTTGTAGAGGGTCCCAACGCGATCTTGTTGTTGGAGTGAAATTACATTGAGAGGGGGGTGGGGTTAATCAGTGTTTATAACTTCTTAAACATTTTAAACTGGAACTGAAAAAAGCCATACATTTGTTCTCATTTTTCAATGATAGTGTCATTCATGTAATTGAATGCAATCATATAAACTGAAAATGAGTAATGTAACATTGAATTTTAAAGCAGTAAAGTATTGAAGTAAAAGAGTCACAAAGACACAATAGACACAAGATATGCCAAGTGGAAAACCCTCCTAGGGTAGAAAAACCACTCCTGAACCTACTGCCTTTTTTAGACTTTCATTTGAATAATTTATTTTGACAAAGCCTCAATGGTTGATTTCTGAGCACCGACTCAAGGAGCACCAACCCCTCTATTTAGAGACACCAATCTCAAGGAGCACAAACCCCTTTCCTGATATTCAATAGAACAAACAATAGTATAGAGGATCTCTCTATTTCATTTGATTTCTATCAAGTGCCTCTTGACAGACAAAACATAGAACTTTCAACCATCAAAATTGACACTTCAGAATT
The DNA here is from genome assembly GCA_007115665.2 of Sequoiadendron giganteum. Lineage (NCBI taxonomy): Eukaryota > Viridiplantae > Streptophyta > Pinopsida > Cupressales > Cupressaceae > Sequoiadendron > Sequoiadendron giganteum. The sequence continues at coordinate 671,128,479 of CM021104.1, forward strand.
CCATGCATTATCTAATCTTGATGCAGCTTGAGGAAAATCCTATCACTTTTACAATACAGTCTCATCAAAGTGTTTTTCAATAATACAAATTTTCTTTCTTTTCTCACTGTTTGATTTTAAATCCTTTTCCATATAGAAAACTACAAATCTGAATACCCATTGTGTTTTCTAATTTTCAACATTATTAACAAGAATAGACTTCCAGAACTCTCAAAAAATGATACCCCTGCTTTTTGGTTTTTAATTTTTGTCATCATAGAACCCTAAACTCACTGGTTTTTGATTTTACAGAAAAACATCATTACAAAATGGATGTATTACAACTGCTACATGAATTTCACATTCCATAAAGTTATACAGTAACATATAAACTGAATAAACTGAAATCATTTTCAAGTGTGACTGAAATACCTTCATAGGAAACATTATCCATGAACCCAGATAAGCATATGCAAAGATTCAATGATATTATCATTACGCATACCCATACAACCCAGATCCTAAATAACTGTCACGATAACCCTCAAAATAGAATGTTGTTCTAAAATTTTCATGAGAAGAATAAAAACGTTTTTCAATTTTATGTTTTCAAATGAGAGGAGACATAGCTCAAAATAACCTTTGTTGAACTAAAATGGATCTGCAAACCAATCAAAAGAAGAGTACCTAGAAAACTAATGTTGCCATCAATAAATGATTACCAGTCTTGTAGAGGATCAAAAATGGCCTCCCAATCTCCCAATAAAGGTGCTTGCACATTGTGGCTAAAATAAGACAAGTGGAGTGACTTCTGTGTAGGGCTCCTGACTGCTCCCGACTATTGCCGATTGTTGTCCAACAACAAAAATGCCAAGGATAACCATGAAGTGGGCAAGGTGGTGGCCAGAATGTGGGCAACACAAAAACGTGAAACAAAAAACATTTTTGCCCTAACCTTCCTCAGAAAACAACGTGAATACCTTTGCATAAATGAATAATGTGTGGAGTTCGAAAAGGAGTGAAAGCGATAAGTCAAATTCATAGAGTTGAATGAAATTCGTAGCTAGGTTAAGAGTAGACATGCTAACCAAATCATTGTTCGAATAAAGGACAAGGTAAGTGTAATGCCAATTCAAGTAATGACAAAGATTATTTCATGGGAAGAGGAAAAAAACATAAGACTTTATGTTCCCATAGCCAAGGCAAGGACACATTCAATGTGACATAAACAATAATTAACATTTTATGGCTGCAATCGGTCTTAAGGCTAAATTAAATGATCAACCAATTCACCCAACACAAATACAAATTGAGGATCGAATAGAATGCCCTTTCCCATGGTCAAATGCCACCATGAAGAAATCCAATGCAATGTAACTTCCAATGCCTAAGAAATAGAAATAGGCTAATATGCAAGATTCTGAATGCCATTTTCCCATACCAAATGCCAAGAAGTTGAATTCATTAAAGCCAAACTTGTACTCTTAAATTGTCCATTGTGATAAGATGTGTCAATGCCAAGATAGTGCCTAGTGACTTATTAAGACTGATTTTGCATGTTAAATTTACACTGTAACAACATGTATAAATTCATCATTGAACCAGTGAAAGATTAAACTAGAAATGTATCACCTGATCAAATGGAGAAAAATGACCTGTAACCATAATACCTCAACAAGCATTTGTAATCTACACATGGAGTTAAACGATCACTGCCACCAAGATAATAAAACCAATGAAGTGAATGTGCCAATCAAAATATGTATCAACTGAGAGGATAACCAAGATGCAAGATATCCAAAAATTGACATCAAGGACAGAAACAACATAAGAGGGATTCAACAAACTCCCCCTTTTTCCTTGATGGAAAAACTGAGCCACCAAATCAAAGATAATGAATTGTAACTAGATGCTCAAAATTCTCCCCCTTTTTGACACAAGGATAAAGGGAAACCAAACAAAGATAAACCATAACCAACTGTGACATGCCATCAAACTATAGAAATAACCTTTGAGTAGCAAATTATAAGCTACAGGAAGAGCTAACTAGCTCCCCTATCACTAAGATAGACTGATTAAGATAACAAAGATTGAGAGACCACCTCCAATCAAGACCAGAGTCTCTCAAAGACATCTTTAGCCAATGGTTTTGTACAAATGTCAGCAACCTGTGCTTGTGTAGGAACATATTGCACAAATACCTCATTTTCTAGCACCTTTTCATGAAGAAAATGAAACTTTATAGCTATATGCTTAGTTTGAGAGTGCATAACTGGATTTTTTGAGATATTTATTGCACTAGTATTGTCACACAGAAGAGTAATAGATTTTGGAATTTCAATACCCATATCTAATAATGTCTGTGACATCCAAATTGCCTGAGTGCAACAAGAAGTGGCAGTTATATATTCTACTTCAGCAATAGACAGCGAGACAAATTCTTCCTTTTTGTTCTGCCAAGCCACTAAATGATCACTAAGAAAGAAAGTAGCACCACTGGTGTTTTTCCTGTCATCTAGACATCCTACCCAGTCATAATCAGTATAAGCTACTAAATAAAAATCATTGTTTCTGGGATACCAGAGTCCATAATCAATTGTTCCTTGTAAATACTTAAGAATTCTTCTCACAGCATTGATGTGAGATTCTTGAGGAGCAGATTGAAAACGAGCAACCATGCAAAAAACTTGGATTATGTCAGGTCTTGAGGCTATTAAATACAATAGGCTACCTATCATTGACCTATAATCAGTTGAGTTTACAGTAGGGGAGTCATCAACTTTGCTAAGTTTACAGCCAGTAGCCATTGGGGTGCTTAGAAGATGACTTTCATCCATTTGAAACCTTTTTAACATTTCTTTTGCATACCTTGCTTGAGATAGAAATATTCCAAAGTCAAGTTGTGAAATATAGAGACCTAAGAAAAAGGATAGTTCTCCCAACATTGACATTTCGAATTCAGATTCCATGATTTGTCAAAAAAATTTACTCAAGGCAATATTGTTGCAACCAAAAATGGTGTCATCGACATAAATTTCAACAACAAGAATATCAGATCCTTCAATTTTAACATACAAAATATTGTCAACTCCTCCTCTAATGAACCCTTTTGATAGTAAGTGACTATCCAATCTAGTGTACCAAGCACTAGGAGCTTGTTTTAGGCCATATAGAGCCTTTTTCAGCCTGTAGACATGATTTGGTTTATTTTTACATATAAACCCTTCAGGCTGTTCTATAAATAATTCTTCGTCTAAGTATCCGTTTAAAAAGGTAGTTTTTACATCCATCTGATATATAGTGAAATTTTTGAAAACAAAATATGCCAAGAGAATTCTAATGGATTCAATCCTAGCATCAGGAGCAAAAATTTCACCGAAATCAATACCTTCTTGCTGAGCATATCCTTTGCAGACATATTTGGCCTTATTGCGAACAACCTGACCATTTTCATCATGTTTGTTTCTAAAGATCCACTTGCCACCTATGAAATTTTTGTCATCTAGTCTTGGGACTAGATCCCAAGTCTGATTTTTTTCAATTTGATCAATTTCTTCCTGCATTGCATTAAGCTAGCATTCATCAGTTAGAGCATCATCAATTTTTTTTGGCTCAAATTGGGTGATTACACAAAATGTAGTAAGCTCAGCTATGTGAGATTTTTCATCATAGTTAACATATTTTTTCCTTGTTTGAACTCTCGTAGATCTATCTCCTATAATCAAATCCTTAGGATGATTTCTAGCAAGAGATTTGAAAGTAACTTTGGGTTCACATTTTTCTGAGCTGATTTCAGCATCTTCAAATTGTACTTTAGCAAGTTTAGGGCTTGTTGGTTTTGTTTTAGACTTTGAAGTTTCAAAGCTCTCAGTGATTATATCAAGCTCAAATTCGTCCTCTTCATCATCCTGCATAGGTTCAACATCTAACAACAGATTTTTATCAAATTTGACATTTACAAATTCAACAATTTTGTTCAGCCTATTGTTAAAGCATTTATAGGCTCTGCTATGTGTAGAGCATCCTAAAAATATAACTTCATCAGTTTTAGACATGAAACTACCTAGGTTTTCATCATCTCTTTTGATAAAACACTTGCAGCCAAATATTTTGAAGTATTTAATTTGGGCAGATATTCCATACCACAGTTCATATGGAGTGAAGTTTGATTTCACTCTAATTTGCACTCTATTCAAAATAAAAACAAATATATGAACAACCTCTTTCCAATACATATTTTCCAGATTTTCTTGATTCAACGTGGTTCTTGCCATCTCTTTTACAATCCTATTCTTTCGCTCAACTACCTTGTTTTGTTGGGGTGTTCTAGCAGCAACATACTGTCTTTTTATGCCATGTTTGTCATAGTAGTCTATGAATTCTTGTGAGGTGAATTCACCACCTTTGTCAGATCTAAAAAATTTCAATTTTAAGTATGTTTCTCTTTCTACCAGTTTTCTAAAAACTTTAAAGCGTTCAAAAGCTTCTAATTTATTCTTAAGAAAAGTAACCCACACAATACGAGAGTAGTCATCAACAAACAACATGAAGTATTTCTCACCATTTATGGATCTAGTCCTTGTAGGACCACATAATTCAGTATGAAAAATTTGTAGAGGCTTGGTAGAAAAATGTTCCTTGGATTTAAAGCTTACCTTTGTTTTCTTTCCTTTGAGACACTCTTTACAAACAACTTTGTCAGGTTTTCTAAGAGCGGGCAAACCTCTTACATTTTGATTTTTGCTAATTCTAGCCATATCGTCAAAATTAATGTGGCCTAGTCTCTTGTGTCACAACCAACTTTCTTGAACCTGACTCATTAAGCATATACCATGATTGTTCTCATGTCCAGAGGTTTCTAGTAAGTTGTAGACATTTCCTTTAGTCCTCCTTCCAACAACAACAACTTTACCTGACTGGGTTTTGATTTCACATCCTTGTGAAGTGAACAGGACTTGATAGCCACTATCATAGATCTGACTGACACTCAGAAGGCTATGTTTTAATCCTTCTACGTAATAAAAATTTGAGATTGGAGTGTCTTCATTTAGTAACAGAGAACCTCTTCCTTTTATTTGAATTCCATAGTTGTCTCCAAACTTTACATATCCACAAACATAGTCTTCTAGATTTGTAAAATTTTCTTTGTCATCGGTCATGTGGTTTGAACAACCACTGTCCAGGAACCATAGGTCCTTCATCTTAGAGTGAAAAGTAGTTTAAACAAGCATAGTCTTTTCAATGTTGTTAACTGCCTTGGATTTCAAAACTTTTATGGTTTTCAACTGTTTATTCTCCTGATTAGCATTGCATTGCTTTGTTGAATGACCCAAAGATATGCAAGTAAAACATCTAATTTGTCTTGCAAAACCTTGATTCTTCCTAAAGCCAAATCTAGGAGTTCTAGCATTCATAAATCTGCAAGAATTTACTTTGGGACCAAATTTATTGCACAAGTAACAATACCCATAAAAGAGAGGGTAGGAGTTGTAAGCCATTTTGTTGCTCCTAAAAGGATGAATGTGATCCTTGACAAACTCATAATGTTTGTGTTTAGAATTTTTGTTTCCAGCAACAATATTGTTCTTCTCGCTATCATTTGAGCATTCACCTTTAACAAAACCAATACTAGTTTTCTCTTTGTTTAATTTTTGTTTACTAAGCATGTCATTCAGTTTAAGAGTGCTTTCATAGTTTTTGATATTCTTCATGAGATCTAGAATCTCATGTTCAAGTTTCTAAATTTCTTGATCTTTTAAACTTATGTCAATGTGAAGACAATCTTCAACTCTTTTGGATTCTTCAAGTTGAGTTTTTAATGAAATTATCTCAAGATTAATGAACTTCTCTTGTGAGTTATCTTGAACAACATTTTGTGCTTGAGCACATAACTGTTTCTTCAGTTTTTTCAACTCTTTTAGAGCACATTTCAGTTCTGCTTCATAGTCCACTTCACCTTCTTCAGCAACATTGTTGTTTGTTTCATCTTGCTGAATTATTTCAGCCATGAAGAGATTTTCATCTTCTTCATCTAGAGAGTCATTAGACTCAGAATCTATTTCGTTTTTGCTGAACAAACTTTTCTTCTTTTTGAAGTTAAATTTCTGTTTGGGTCTATAAGCCTTTTTCTTGGCAAATTTCTCAGATTTCTCGTTATCACTGTTTGTGTCACCATAGGGGCACTTTGCAGCAAAGTGACCTATTTTGCCACAGTTAAAGCATTTGAAGGGAATTTTTCCCTTATACTTTCGAGAACCCTTTTTGAGTTTCCTTACAAAATGGGATTCTTTAGAATTAGAAAATTTTGATTTAGAGAGCTCATCCCTTTCTTTCCTTTCAACATTAAATGCTTCTTCTTTTGTAGGTGTTGTTTTTACTAATCCTCATTTCATAGGTAGTCAAAGTGCCTTGTAAACTATCAAGGGTAAGTTGGGTAAAATGTTTCTTCTCTTCTAGAGTAGCTACCTTAGCTTCAAATTTTGTTGGCAAGGTTCTGCTGACCTTAGTTACAATGTCAAAATCCTTGAATTATTCTCCCAGACCCTTCATAGAATTCACTATTTCATCAACTCTTAGAAAATAGTCAGCAAATTTTTCATCGTCCCTCATTTTTAATTCTTCAAAATGATGTTTTAAAGTGAGGACTTTGGACTATTTTACCTTTTCATTTCCTTGATAGATAGTTTTAAGTTTAGTCCAGATTTCTCTAGGAGAACTGTAGTGCATGAATTTGATGAAGACATCTTTAGTCAGAGCACATAGAAGAGCATGCTTTTCTCTTGCATTATTTTAATATCTCTTCTTTTCATCAGAAGTAGTTGGCAAAGTAGCTGGTACAGTGTACCCATTCAATACTATGCTCCAGACATCAAGGTCTATAGAAGTTAAATAAGTCTCCATTCCGATTTTCTAGAATACGTAATCAGTTCCATCAAATAATGGAGCTCTAGTCATGGAAGTACCTTCATGAGCCTGAGACATTTTGAATAGACTCCAAATCCAGAATCAATCCTACATTGGAAAGACCTATCAGAGGACCCTAGAATCTGATACCAATTGTTGGAGTGAAATTACACTAAGAGGGGGGGGAGGGTGAATCAATGTTTATAACTTCTTAAACATTTTAAATTGAAACTGAAAAGAGCCATACATATGTTCTCATTTTTCAATGATAGTGTCATTCATGTAATCGAATGCAATCATATAGACTAAAAATGAGTAATGTAACATTGCATTTTAAAGCAGTAAAGTACTGAAGTAAAAGAGTCACAGAGACACAATAGACACAAGATATGCTGAGTGGAAAACCCTCCTAGGGTAGAAAAACCACTCCTGAACCTGCTGCCGTTTTCAGGCTTTCATTTCAATAATTTATTTTGACAAAGCCTCAATGGTTGATTTATGAGCATTGAATTAAGGAGCACCAACCCCTTTCTTGATATTCAATAGAACAAACAATAGTACAAAGGATCTCTCTGTTTCACTTGATTTCTATCAAGTGCCTCTTGACAGACAAAACATAGAATTTTCAAGAGCTGGAATTGACACTTCAGAATTCCATGCATTATCTAATCTTGATGCAACTTGAGGAAAATTCTATCACTTTTATAATACAGTCTCATCAAACTATTTTTCCATAATACAACTTTACTTTCTTTTCTCACTGTTTTCTTTTTAATCTTTTTCCATATAGAAAACTACAAATCTGAATACCCACTATGTTTTCCAATTTTCAGCATTATTAATAAGAATAGACTTCCAGAACTCTCAAAAAAATGATACCCCTCCTTTTTGGTTTTTAATTTTTGTCATCATAGAACCCTAAACTCATTGGTTTTGGCTTTTACAGAAAAACATCATTACAAAATGGATGTATTACGACTGTTACACGAATTTCACATTCCATACAGTTATTGCAAGGTTGTTTTTCAGGTTCATAATAACTATCAAGTCAAATCTGATGTCACAGTGTTCACAAAAGAGAGATTCTTTCTTTTTATTGAGGATAAAACACTAATGACCAAGAATAGAAGAGTGATAGAGCATGTCTTCATGAGAAGCCTGCACATGCAACACTTAAACAAAAGCGATGAGAGCACATCATTTAATAATGAAATGATAACCATTTCCTTGACTTGACAAGCAATGCATCATAAGTATTTTTAGCAAAAAGAAACCATGTTCATATTTTAACCACATGTAGTAATGAAGAATGCATATACCCAAGGAGATCTGACAAATAAGCTACAATGAAAGAGAGATAAATGAAATCCCAACCAACATGCAATCAAAAGCCAATAACCGAGCATTTTAACAGTTACCCACAAGTTCCAGTGAGGTTGAGAGAATATTCTGAGATCTATTTCCAAAACAGTAACATATAAACTTAATAAACTGAAATCATTTTGAAGTGTGACTGAAATACCTTCACAGGAAACGTTATTCATGAACCCAGATAAGCATATGAAAAGATTCGATGATATTATCATTACCCATACCCAGAAAACTCAGATCCTTAATATAACTGTCATGATAACCCTCAAAATAGAATATTGTTCTAGAATTTTCATGAGAAGAACAAAAACATTTTTCAATTTTCTATTTTCAAATGAGAGGAGACATAGCTCAAAATAACCTTTGCTGAACTGAAATGGATCTGCAAACCAATCAAAAGAAGAGTACCTAGAAAACTAATGTTACTGTCAATGAATGATTAGCAGTCCTGTACATGAGAAAAAATGGCCTCCCAATCTCCCAAAAAATGTGCTTGTAGATTGTCGTTGAAAGTGTTGGAGTTGAGAAGATACAACACCACAGAAGTCCAAAAGATCTTTGCAAGCAAATAACCTGTTACAAGGAGAAACAAAGAGAAGCAACAAAAGAAATGCTCAATAATGTGGATCAATATATTCACCTGAAAAATGTAAAATGAATAATGATACAAAAGATAGTTTTCAACTACATATAGATGAAAACCCTAAAAAGGAAAACCCTAGGCTTGCACAATAATAATTAATAAAGTAATTAATTATTATGCACCTAATGTTAGCTTAAGTGAAAAAGAGTTAAAAGGGAAACTTTACATAATTAAACAAATATTGTTTAATTAATAAAGTAAATGTCCAATTACTCTAACACCCCCCCTTAAGATAGACATAGGGAGAAGCTAAAACCTAGAAGAAGCTACTGAAAGCAAAAGCAATGGGTCCCGGCAACAAGGCCAGATCAGGTACCCAAGTACAATGAAATCTCTATGAAACGGAGAAAAGGAGAAAACCCAGTGGGAAAAACTCCTCTCCAAAAAGAGATAGAACAACATGCTGAAAGAAACATGAAGGAAGGAAGGCCTCATAAAGACCCCCCAAGGACAACTTCCTTCACCCCAAGCATAGAGCGCAACTGAAGATAGCGCGGAGATGCAAAAGGTTTCGTGAAGATGTCTGCAACCTGCTCGACAGTGGGAACATACTCCAAGATGAGAGAACCATCCTGAATCAACTGTCTGATGAAATGCATATGAAGCTCAATGTGCTTCGTCCGCTGATGCTCCACCGGGTTGCGCGAAATGTGTATAGCACTTTGATTGTCACACCAAAGAATAGTGGGACTATCAAGAGGAAAACCAAACTCAGTCATCAACTGTCGAAGCCATAAAATCTCCTGACTAGCGAGCACTACAGCTCGGTACTCAGCCTCTGTAGATGATAATGCATGAGCATTCTGCTTCTTGCATGACCATGTGATAGGACCAGAGCCAAGACAAAGAACAAAGCCAGAAGTAGACTTCTGATCATTGACATCACCAACCCAATCTGAGTCAGTGTAGCCAACAATGTGAGGATCCCCTTATGTGTAGTGAATGCCATATGAAGTGGTGCCCTGAATGTACCTCAAAATACACTTGGCAGCTTGCCAATGACTCTCATGAGGATCATGTGAGAATCGAGAGACAAGACCAACCGCAAAGGAAAGATCAGGACGAGTGTGAGTCAGGTACAACAAACTGCCAACCAACTTCCTGTAAAATGTAGCATCTATTGAAGGGGTGGGGCAAGTAGTAGTGAAAACAACCCCTGACTGAAAAGGTGTGGGGGCAGGCTTGCAATCAAGCATGCTAAAGCGCTAAAGCATATCAAAAGAATACTTTTGCTGGTAAATGGAGATCCCCTCTGAAGACTGAATCACCTGAAGACCAAGGAAATAGTTCAGAAGGCCAAGATCTGTCATCTCAAACTACTCCATCAAGGCTAGCTGAGAATTCTGAATCATAGAGGATTAGCTACCTGTGATGAGAAGATCATCAACATATAGCACAAGAATCAGGATCTCACCCTCAAGATGCTGAATATAGACCGTGTGATCAGAATGACAACGAGTGAAACCAGTGGAGAGCAAAACAGAGTCCATCTTCTCATACCAAGCCTGAGGGGCTTGTTTGAGACCATATAATGAACGTTGAAGTCTGCAAACCAAAGAAGAATCATGAACAAATCCCTGAGGCTGCTCCATATAGATCTCCTCCTATAGGTCACCATGTAAGAAGGCACACTTCACATCCATCTAAAAAATGAGCCATCCTCTAGAAGCTGCAAGTGATAATACAAAATGAATAGAATTCATCTTGGTAATAGGGGCAAATGTCTCGGAGTAATCAATACCCTCAACCTGTGAGAAACCCTTCACAACAAGACGTGCTTTGTACTTATCAATAGAACCATCAGCAGCATACTTGGTGCGATACAACCATTTGTCTACCCTTAGGAAGAGGACAAAGATCCCATGTATTATTCCTCATCAAAGAAGAATACTCTTCCTCCATGGCACTATCCCACTCAAGGTGACCTGTCGCCTCTGAAAATCTCTGAGGATCCTCTGAAAGAGCATGAGTCAAAAGACTAGAACCCGTAGTTTGAGAACGAGTGCGACGAGTGTCTGAAGGATCACAGGCCATAGATCCTGTTGCCTCAATAGTAAATCGAGCCCATTTGGGCCTCTGAGGTGGAGCAAGTGGAGGTGGAGATGGGGGATCATCAATATCCTCATCAGAATCCTCAAAATAATCCTGAAGAGCTGTAGTGGGTGGAGTAGGTAGTGAAGTGGACACTGGAGACAGGGTATCAACTAGAGGAAGGCGCTCATCAAACTGAACATCCCATCGAAACAAGACCTCTCTGGAATCAGGATCAAATAACCTGTACGCCTTAACATCCTCACAGTAGCTGACAAATATGAGGGGTCGACTCTTCCGCTCCATAGCTCTCCTCTGAGCATCAGGAATAAAAGCCAATGCCTCACTACCAAATACTCGAAATGATGAAATATCAGGCTTGTCATGAGACCAAGCCTCCTCAGGAGTCATATGTCGAATCGCCTTGTGAGGCATCCGATTCTGAATATAGTTGGCACAATTGACTGCCTCAGCCCAAAAAAACGAATTCATGGACCTGGACTGAATCATACAATTAGCCATCTCCCGTGAAGTTCTGTTCTTTCACTCAGTGATACCATTCTGCTGAGGGGTGTAGGGAACAGAAAACTGATGTTGTAAACCATGCTCAGTGCAAAAATCTTTGAAAGCCTGATTCACATACTCCCCCCCATTATATGTATGTATCTGCCGGATAGAGAGACCAGACTGCTTCTCTACAAATGTCTTGAAGACACGAAATGAATCAAAGACATCAGACTTGTACTTAAGAAAGTACAACAATGTGCATATGGAGAAGTCATCAATGAATGTGAGTACATACTTGGCCCCTGAAAAAGAAGGAGTGGGAAATGACATGAGGTCACTATGAATCAACTCCAAGGGTGCCAAAGCATGAGTGGTACTTCCCTTCGGAAAGGGATCCTTGTGATGCTTGCCAAGCACACAACCATGACAAACACTATCAGTGCAGGAAATCCATGGAAGACCAAGAAAAAGTGACTGTGTACTCAACTGCTAAAGATATCTATAATTGACATGGCCCAAATGCTCATGCCAAAGCTAACTCACTGAATTTGCATGTGCTATAAGAGATGAACCTGTACCCTCAGAAGGCGCAAAGCCATCAAATCGATAAAGACGAGATGCAGTATCAACACTACCATTAGCCACAACCAAATCAGAATCATGGAGGTCCCGAATAACCACATGATGTGGTGAGAACTCAATTGTCTTACTAGAGCCAGTGTGGAAAATCTGATAAATGGACAAGAGGTTCGTCGAAATGTTAGGAACAACTAAAACATCCTGTAGAGTGCCTCCATCCAAAGAGACAGAACCTGAACCCAAGACGGAAAGTTGTGAAGAGTCACCCACTGCAATCTGTGAAGTACCACAAGAGGCAAGAGAAGTGACCAACTGCTGAGTGTGAGTCATATGGTGAGAAGCACCAGAGTCTAAAATCCAAGTGGACCCATTGGTCGATGCTCGTGCAGTGAGAGCATGACCCTTCCCTATGGTGGAAGAAGAAGAAGATGGCGGTGAGGAGATGTGTTGCTACTGCATGGCCTCCTCTAAAGCCTCTAATCGTTTCCAACACCTAGAAACTGGATGACCTTGCTTGTCACAGAAACTGCAAGTGTCTCCTGATTTCTCCTTAGTCTTGGAGGAAGACTCACCAAACTTCGAAGATTTCCCATGTTTGGGATTAAATGGTGGTTTGGAATCAGACTTAGGAGGCGGTTTGGAGGAATGCTCACTACCTGCAAAATATTTCTTGGGCCTCGATTTCTGCCTCTGTTTCCCCTTCACTGATTGAGCAACCAATGCTTTGCTCTTTGAACCTAAGAGCATATCCATCTGAGAAAGGTGGGACTTTTCCTGAGACAAACGCTCACAAAATAAATCAAAAGTAGGCATGGTAAAATTGGCACCCAAACCATCCATGGTGGAGTAGAAGGAGGAAGCAAATATCTGAAATGGACCACGAAGCTTCGAAAGAATCAAATAAATGCACTCTGTGTCTGTCTTGTTCTTCCCACAACCCTGTAAAATAGAGCGGATAGTTTTGAACTTGTTCAAAAAGTCCTCAATAGTGGGGAAGGAATCAGGTAACATTGAAGTCAACTCTGCCTCAATCTATAATGCACGGAACTCATTAATGGCCCCAAAAAGTGTCTCAAACTTTAGCCACATGGCTCGAGGAGTGAGCAAAGCATCAAGGTCAAACAAACGACTGTCTGAAACATGCAGGCATATCAAACCCATAGCCTCATCCATCTTGTTCCTATGCTGCATAATCTCAAAAGCACACTGCAACTGAGGTTGAACCTCATCTAAACAAGACCATAACCCTCGTGACCTGAGTAGCCTCATCATACGATACTTCCAAGTGTGATAGTTATGTGATGTGAGTAGCTCAACTGAAGAGTCTGCCATGAAATCCTGCACCTGTACCTGCTTGTGTTTTTTATTATTATGTGATCTTTCAGAATAGATAGAAGATGCAGAAGGGTTTGTATTTTTGAGAGTTTTGGTGTTCTGGTTTTTTGAGATAAATGACAAAAAGCAAGAGAAAAAACACCCCCCACAAAAGATAAACCCAAACCCTAGTACAAACTGAGAAGAAGGAAGCAATGCATAAGCAAAAAATACTTCAAGAAAAATTCTCGTGTACCTAGTAAAAATTCTGATAAAATAGATCATATCATTGGATAGAGCATGTTGAGAGCTTTCCAACACCTATTCAAGTTTGAAAAACGGAGTCCGTTTGCATCTTCTATGACCCCGGAAGTGAAGAAAGAAGACCGCACTTTGACTGGTAAAAAAATATCCAGACTGGTAAAAAAATAAAATTATTTCCACACCATCAGATTGGTGCCATTCTCAGCTTTTCAACGCATCTTCCTGTTCGAAAAACGGAACCAGGATGCCCAAGTTATGCCCGTTTTTGTGAGAGCAAAAAAATTGCCCTATTTGACTCCTCTAGCACCCGGGAGCTTTAAAAAAAGAGCCCCTGGTCGTGTGGGCGAACTAGGGGGCTGAGATGGGCAGAGCCCTTGGTCGCCATATGACCAGCCGGCGGGGGTTTAGAGGCCCGCGGGGGCTGGCAGAGGCGAGCTCGTCTGGGTCGGGGCCGAGCGAAGTCGGTGGGGCCGAGCGAAGTCGGCAGGGCCAGTTGGAGTCGGCGGGGCCGGGCGAAGTCGGCTCAGTGGAGCACGGGGAGCAGCGCAGAGCATGGCAGGGCCAGTGGTGGCGGACGGAGCACGGCGGAGCATAGCGGGCGGTGCAACGGCGGTGCGGTGGTGGCCACCGGGCGGCGAAAAACTTGTAAATTGGCCGTGCAAAAAAAATAACAAAACCTTTGTTTTTTTAATTTATTTTTATGATTTTTTTGCGATTTTTGCTCCGTACGGCCCTAGGGCAAAAAAGAATTTTTCCTTCCGAATTGACTATAACCAAAATCGATGATTTGACTGTCAATTTAGGGGTTTTTGGGTGCTACAAATCCAATGGAACTGTCCATTTGAGCCCAAAGTGAACCCAAAAAATGGAGTATGCTGAATCCACCCAAAAAATACTTTAGAACCCTAGATTTGCTTCCAATGCAAAATCTCAAAACAAGAACAATCAGCTGCAAATCTGAAGCTGTGATACCATGTTGGAGTTGAGAAGATACAACACCACAGAAGTCCAAAAGATCTTTGCAAGCAAATAACCTGTTACAAGGAGAAACAAAGAGAAGCAACAAAAGAAATGCTCAAGAATGTGGAGCAATGTATTCACCTGAAAATGTAAAATGAATAATGATACAAAAGATAGTTTTCAACTACATATAGATGAAAACCCTAAAAAGGAAAACCCTAGGCTTGCACAATAATAATTAATAAAGTAGTTAATTATTATGCACCTAATGTTAGCTTAAGTGAAAAAGAGTTCAAAGGAAACTTTACATTATTAAACAAATATTGTTTAATTAATAAAGTAATTGTCCAATTACTCTAACAGAAAGAAGACAAGTGGAGTGACTTCTGTGTAGGGCTCCTGATTACTCTCGACTGCTCCCAATTGCTATCCAACAGCAAAAATGCCAAGGATAACCATGAACTAACCAAGGTGGAGGATGCATGGTGGTGGCCAAAATGTGGGCAACACAAAAACATAAAACAAAAAATGGTTTTGCCCTAACCTTCCTCAGCAAACAATGCAAATACCTTTGCAGAAACGAATAATGTTTGGAGTCCAAAAAGGAGAGAAGGTGATAAGTCAAATTCATAGAGCTGAATGAAATCTGCGGCTAGGTTAAGAGTAGACATGCTGATCAAATAATTGTTTGAATAAAGGACAAGGTAAGTGTAATGCCAATTCAGATAATGACAAATATTATTTCATGGGAAGAGGCAGAAAACATAAGACTTTATGTTCCGATAGCCAAGGCAAAGTCACGTTCAATTTGACATAAACAATAATTAACATTTTATGACTACAGTCGGCCTTAAGGCTGAATTAAACGATCAACCAAATGACCGAACAAAAATAGAATTTGAGGATCGAATAGAATGCCCTTGCCCATGGTCAAATGCCATCATGAAGAAATCCAATGCAATGTAATTTCCAATGCCTAAGAAATAGAAACAGGCTAATATGCAAGATTTTGAATGCTATTTTCCCATACCAAATGCCAAGAAGCTAAATTCATTAAAGCCAAACTTGTACTCTTAAAATGTCCATTGTGATAAGATGTGTCAATGCCAAGATAGTGCCCAGTGACTTATTAAGACTTATTTTGCATGTTAAATTCAAACTGTAACAACCTATATAAATTCATTACTGAACTAGTAAAAAATTAAACCAGAAATGTATCACCTGATCAAATGGAGAAAAATGACCTATAACTAGAATACCTCAACAAGCATTTGTAATCTGCACATGGATTTAAACGATCGGTGCCACCAAGATAATAAAACCAATGAAGTGAATGTGCCAATCAAAATATGTATCAACTAAGAAGATAACCAAGATGCAAGATATCCACAAATTGACATCAAGGAAAAAAACATCATAAGAGGGATTCAACACTTGTAGGATCAGATGAGAAGTTTCTAAGCATCATGGTATCTAAGTAATAGCATGTTGAAGTTTCCATCCATTTTGCACTTTGGACCCTTAAGGGAATGATCTGCTAGAATGTAGTTCGGAGGGATTCCACATGTTTCGGTTGAAAAGAGGACCATGCCTAGCGTAAAAATACCTATTCAGACACATTGGAACAACTTTCTTGGTCACACGAGTTGCAGAGCGAATGTTGCACCACTTTGAAAGTTTACACAACTTGAATTTGACACTTTCTCCATCAAGTGAAAATTTGTCGCCACATGAAAACCACTCTGAGATAGCCAAAATCGAGAGAGGTTTTTGTATAGGGTACCACCATGATCATGTAGGATTAGATGCAAAGTTTCTAAGAATCATGGTATTCGAATAATAGCATGTTAAATTTTGCATCCATTTTTCACTTTGGACCCTTAAGGGATCGATCCGGTGGAACATAGCTTGAAGAAATTCTATGTGTTTTGGTGTGAAAGAGGACCATGCCTAGTGTAAACATACCTATTCAGATGCATTGGAACAATCCACTTAGTCACACACTTTGCAAAGAAAAATTTGCACCACTTTGCAACTTTTCACAGCTTGAATTTGACACTTTTTCCATCAAGTGAAAATTCGCCGCCACGGAAATACCATTCAAAGATAGCCAAAACCATGAGATATTTTAGTAGAGAGGCCCAGCACGATCTTGTAGGATCAGACAAGAAGTTTCTAAGAATCTCAATATCTGTGTAATAGCATGCTGAACTTTGCAGCCATTTTTCACTTTGGACACTTAAATGATCGATCCGATGGAACGTACCTCAAAGTGATTCTGCATGTTTCAATGTAAAAGAGGACCATGCCTAGCATAAAAATACCTATTAAGACATGCTAGAATAGTCTGCTTGATCACACAAGTTGCAGAACAAAAGTTGCACCACTTTTCAACTTTGCATTACTTGCATTTGATGCTTTTTCCATCAAGTGAAAATCTGCCACCATGGGAAATCCACTCCATGATAGCCGAAACTAAGAGAATTTTTGTAGAGGGGCCCAAAATGATCCTATCTAATCAGATAAGAAGTCTCTAAGAGTCACGGTATCCGAGTAATAGTATGTTGAAGTTTGCAGCTATATTGCACTTTGGACCCTCAAGGGATCGATTCGGTTGAACGTACCTCAGAGAAATTCTGCATGTTTCAATGCAAAAGAGGACCATTCCTAGAATAAAAATACCTATTCAGATGTGTTGGAATAGTCAACTTGGTCACACGATTTGCAGAGCAAAAGTTGCACCACTTTGCACAACTTGAATTTTGACAATTTTTCCATCAAGTGAAAATATGCCGCCATGGGAAAACCACTCCAAGATAGCAAAAAATGATAGAGGTTTTTGTAGAGGGTCCAACACAATCATTTAGGATCATATGAGAAGTTTCTAAGCATCATGGTATCC
This sequence comes from Sequoiadendron giganteum, assembly GCA_007115665.2. Classification (NCBI taxonomy): domain Eukaryota; kingdom Viridiplantae; phylum Streptophyta; class Pinopsida; order Cupressales; family Cupressaceae; genus Sequoiadendron; species Sequoiadendron giganteum. The sequence goes on from CM021104.1 coordinate 671,145,932, forward strand.
AAGTAATAGTATGCTGAAGTTTGCAGCCATTTAGCACTTTGGACACTTAAGGGATCGATCCGATTGAACGTAGCTCAGAGCGATTCTGCATGTTTGGGTGTGAAAGAGGACCATGCCTAGCATAAATATACCTATACGAATGCATTGGAATATTCCCCTTGATCACACGAGTTTCATAATGAAAGTTGCACCACTTTGCAACTTTGCACTGCTTGCATTTGACGCTTTTTCCATCAAGTAAAAATCTGCCACTGTGGGAAAACCACTCCAAGATAGAAAAACTGAGAGAGGTTTCTGTAGAGGGGCCCAACACGATCCTTTAGGATAAGATGAGAATTTTTTGAGTGAATGAGAATAAATTTTATTGGGTTTGTGTTGTTGTCCCTGTAGATTTTGATAGAAAAGGGCATGAAAAATGAGGTTTCACCCTAGGGTTTGATAAAATATTGCATGTAGAGGTTGGTTTTTTGTCTTTTGAGTTTTTGTAGGTTATTTTAAGAAGCTATGAGGTGGTGGCATGTTGTGGTAAGATTTGGAACCATTCGTTTTAATAAACCCTCTTTATACTAGGATAAAATAAGGGTTTTAGTTTGGCATGGTAGAGCAAGTTTCTCCTAAGACAAATTGCGGATTTGAGGGTGTGGAGACATGATAATTTTTGCCTCAACAAGTACTGGGGTTTTTCTAATTTTTAAAGGTATTTTCTTTTGTAAATTAGGTCTAGTTAGCCTAATGAGGACAACAAAGAAAGTCATTTTTTATGCACATGTTCTAAGACAATCACTATTGATTTTGAAGTATGTGTTGTAACTCAATAATAGCTATCTAGATCACTTATTTTTTTGTGAAGTCATTTGAGAAGTTTTCCTCAAAAAACCACTTGGAGCCACACTTTTCACTTGGAAATTTATCATAAAATCATGTAGCAGCAACTCCACCTTTGTTTCTTGAATTCCAATGCACAGATAAACACATACATGCCTAAAAAATCCTAAGAAGTTAACTTACTCCACTGGTCTAAACTCATAAAATCACTAAAATAGGGACTTTATTGATTGTAAATATTCAAGATTACAAAAGATCTCTATTTTTCTCAAGCTTACATGATTTGTATCACTTCTCTAATCACCTAATTACCTCTTTGAGACTTTGAATACATTACATATGACCTTCACATGACCTTTTTCACATTGTTTACATTTCGAAATTCAAAGTTTGCAAATTTTCTTATTGAAGGTATTTAGGGAACAAGGTGCTACTACGCCAAACATGAACTCCAAAATTACAGTATTTGAGTAAGTCTCATTAAAATTAAATCTCATTACAATGCCTTAGGTACTTCATTTCACAGATATTTTACAATGTCAATCATACATTCGAGATTCTCTTTAAATATCTACATCGTACATGCACATTATGAGGTTAACTTCAATTGAGTAACTTGAGATTCCCTCACTAAGCTTCACACGATCTTTGTTAATGGCTTGAAATCAGAATTGAGATTTTTCAAGATCATCAACATAAGGATGTTGCATTTATTTTTTGAATGAGATTCTCTTTGATGGCTCATAAATCTGCATTTTCTGTAATGAGAGATCAGACAATTTTTAGTATTTTACTTATAACTACGCAAAGTAAAAGAGAAAATGAAAGGGCATCCAAAATGGAAATGAAATGAAAATAGATGGAAGGAAATTAAAAATAGGCATGCAGGTCTCACAACTTAGTCACGCTTGGTCATACATCTTCACTAGGAGTTCCAAGATACCTATTACACACAACACCTCTCATGAATAGAGTAAGTTCAAATTTGGCATTCTCTTATAATGTCTACATCATAGCTACTCATGATTAGGTTAACCTCAAATTAATAACTTGAAATTCCCTCACCAAGATTTGCACACACTTTTGTAATGGCTTAAAATCATGATTGAGATTTGTCAAGATCATCAAAATAATGATGGTGCATTTCTTTTTTGGCTAGCATTCTCTTGGATGGCTCATATATCTACATTTTCTACAAGGGGACAACAATCACTGTTTAGTAGGTTACTTACAAATAGGAAAACTAAAAGAAGATGATAGCATTGGCATAAAAATAATTAATGTGCATACAAGTATAAATTAATAAGAAGCAATCTTCATATACTTACAAATTAATCCAATGAACCATCCAAGTCTTCTCTACTCTTTATTGTGTCAAGTATTGCCTCATGGTTAAACTCACAGACCTTCCACAAGGTCTTGTTCAAAGGTCCACCCCCATATTTGGTCAAACAAACATTGGATGCCATGGCAAGGTTCAAGGAATGAAGAATCTTACAATGAGTTTCAAAGTCCTAAAATAGCCAATGTTTAACACTTGAATGTGGGTACCTTCTAAGCCATGTTCTAGTAACCAAAACTGAGCCTGTAGGGTATTCGATGTTTTCTCCATCTATAACTAGGGACTCCAATTTCTTTTCTCCTCAACAAAATGACACAAGTAATAGTATGTTCCCTCTTCATTGTCTTCATCTACAATAACTGCATAAACATGCCCTGCATGGATATGTGCAACAAATCTCTTGAAATTAGTACATTACGAATACACTAAAAAGTAAGATAACGATATGTAATTTCAACAACTGAGCAAGTAGATATATCAACTGGTTGAACTAGATCTGATACTTGGTCACATTCAACCGATGATTCCATCTATGTCAGTTCCAATACCATCAGAGGGAAATACGTGTAAAGTGGGATAAGATAACTTGTCAACCATTTGTCAACCCACTCCCTTGATTCAAAAACATTCCAAGCTTGCATTGTACATGAAGAAAAAATCATGCCATCTTTTGTGTATCAATACTCCATGAACCTATATTTGAGCTAAGGAAAGAGTGTACCTCACTCAATCCTGTTAGTGTACAACAATCCTCATATGGTGCAATGTTAGTATTATCCATCAACCAAAAAAATCTATGAACTGAAGATGTACCTTCATTACCTGGACCCATCAAAGCATTACACCAGTCTACAATTGATTTTTTATATATCAACTTTGTATTGCTTGTATACTTTAACTCTTCTCATGCTAATGCTCTTTTTAGGCATGCTCCTACACCACCATGCTCCCCCTTTCCATTCTTGGCCTCACAAAAGTTCCACATATGTTGAACACCTATAATGACATGCATCTTGCACAACTAGTAGAACATGTGTGAGTTCTTGAATTGTGCTGCATAGTTATCCGACCATATTATATGTCAGTCATATGCTATGCCCCTTTGAGCCGAACCACTGTAGAAAATTTGGAAGCAACCTTGCACGAACTCTAAATAATGTGTGAGATCATCACTAATGTAAAAGTGGTACTCCATCAATACCATCCTTTGGTCATTTGTACTATCAAATGCATGAATGAATGCTATGTGCACAAATATCAAAACTTGTGTGGAGTTCTAATATTATGACTGCACCTTGCACTATGGTTGTAGAGTCTAGTTCTCTACAAATTCAACCACTGATACTATGCTACCAACTGGAAAGGTGTCCTTGCATAGCATGAATTGCGTGTCCAACCATTAGGCTCTATGGGTATGCATTGCATACTCAAATAGTATATTATCATGAAACATGGACATAAACTAGTACACTAGAATCTTATCAATAACCAAATCACACCTTTTTTATTGAGACCCATCTTTTTTAGCATATGCCACTAGTTTATACTTCCTGAACTCTACTAGTTTATGTCCCACCTCATTTGTGTTTTCTATATGTTGACATACTGCCATACACTGGAAGCCACCACAACACTCGCATGAACCATCCAAGCATGTTGTCCTATATAATATCTGGCCATCCTCTATTTCATATAATTTTTTTGATAAGAACTCTCTTGAAGATTTTGGTGGGGCTTCTATGCCACAATCCTGCAAAACATCGTTAGTATGAAAATCTAAACATATAGAATGATAAACATCACAATGGTTAGAGAATTCAATATGTAGTCTACAACAATAAGTAATGCATGTGTGATTTATCTTGACATAAAAAGGTTTAAGAATTTCAAAAAATTCTTGCAAAATACTAATTTGAGGATAATCATTTTCAAATTTATGAAAAAATTGGGTTTGAGTCATATCCAAAAAATGCTTTGGATGTGGCTCACGATTTCGATAACCAATTATCCTTCTTACCACATCCCTTTGATTCGGAGATGGTCTTGTGTTATTCTTCCAATACATTTCAATTAGTGTTCTCAAGGCTTCAAAAACCTCTTTATCTTTTTGTGACAGTCTCCCCGAGAATGCCCATAATTCATTTGAATCAGTGCCCTCAATTCTTTGCCACCTGTGAATGGCTCTTGGCAAATTTTTTCTACTAATTCTCATTTATTCACTCATCTTTCTAATGATTCGAGCTCTCTTTATTTGATAGCTTACCAAAGTTGATGTAATGAAATGTCGGGTGACATTACTATCCTTTGAGCGTGAGGTCTTACTGACACTCTCATATGAATCCATTATATTCTTCACAATATTGTCTTCACTTCATTCATTTGATGTTCTCAACCCAAGAGTCTTCATGATGCTCCTATAGTTTAAACTGCACATCATTTCAACAAATATTTGAGATCTTGTGGTCTCATTTAGCCTTACAAAGAAGAATTTTCAAATCTTATCAACGTATCTTCTACAAGTGCGTGCTAGAATCTTACCTTCCATGTGCTGCAAAATATCCTCATCAATATTAATCAAATACTTTGGATTTCTACACAAAATTCTAGGTGGTGTTCTCCTAGGTACATACATCTCAACATCAAGAATTTCATCAATATTTAATTGAGGTGGGCTAGATTGTGTACCTTCGATCCAGGATGGAGAAGAATACATACCTTGAGGTTCACATGGGGATGATGGCATACCTTCTTCATCAAATCCGAGTGATGATGTACTATCAACTTGAGATGTGTTGGATGGTGTCCAAGAATATTCACTTGTGGTAGATGGTGTCCCTCCTTATTCACTTGTATTAGATGGTGTCCCTCCATATTCACTTATGGTAGATGTTGTCCCTCCATATTCCCTTGTACTTAATAGTGTCCCTTCATATTCATTTACCGTAGAGGGTGTGTCTCCAACTACGGTATATGAATCTATCTTACCATGATGATTTCACATTCGTGCCTTTTTTGATGCCAATTCCTTTTCTCTTTTTGATGGTTGAGGTTCCTCTTCAATTGGCTTTTTTTCGTCAATTGCTCCCAATTTTTTCTTTTCACGATATATCGCCATTCGAACTCCCTCCTTTGATTTGAAGGTTTCGTTCTCTTCGTTTGTTAGTTTCCTCTTTGTATTTTCCTTCAGCATGGTAGATAATTTTATCTATAGCATAGACAAGCATACAAAATATCAACTTATGTCATATATATGTATGCAAACTATGGAAGCATACATGGTGCGGGAGCACCATTGAATGAAAATTGTCAATTCAAGAAGTTGTTGTATAAGCTTTAGGAAAAAATTGATGAAAAGAATTATTATGAATATTTGAAGGAAGATCATCAATAAATAGGTAAGGGAATGTTGTTGTGTGCAAGGAGGTCTGAAATGGTGTTGGGCATAAAGCCCTAGAGTGAAATTTTGAGTTTTCCATGAGATTTCGAGTGGTTTTGATATGCTAAATTCTGTTTTGTGTTGGGGAAGAGTGGTTTCTTATTGAATTGAGTATTTTTGGACTATTTTAAACCTATTTCAATTATTCATAAGATTCTGTGAGGGTTGGATGTGTGATTTTGAATAAAACACTAGTTTCTTGGGTAAAAAGGAGGGTTTTTGGTGCATGTGAAGATGGGTAAAAGAAAGGTTCTTGTTGTTTTTGAGTCTAATATATTGATATATGTTAAATAAGGTCTATGATACCACTCTTAATATTTATTTAGTTCTTTTGAGTCATTCTAGGTGTTTAGGGGGGAGATTTGGCTTGACATTTGCAAAAATTTGCATTTTTGGCAAAGTTGTCAAGAGATAAGTTAGTTAAGAAGTTACAAAAAAAGTTAGATAAATTGGGGGAGTATGTTTTGTGCCTATAAATGGGTTGATACAGAGTGGTGGGACCACAAGATACAAATTGATAAAACTTCTCTCAAATATGCCAACCAAGACATCAACCTTCAATTGACTCAATGGGACAATAGGGTTACCTATCAACCATGACTCTTCATTATGACTCCATATTAAAATTTGATGTAGGGAAAGAGTGTAAACACCTTAAATATGTCATAATATTGACATTCAACCACCTACAAAAATAATATCAAACAAACTCTTTTAAAAGCCACTTTTGACCCAAAATTGCCTTGGAGGCTTCACAAACCAATTTTAGGGATTTTTCTCACAAACCTCCCAAAACACCTATCAAAAAAATTATTGATATAGATATCCATTTCAGTGGTATGAGACATATAAAAAATCCACATATTACTCTTTTAAGATACTTTCCTCAAAATGACAAATTTCACTATTTTAGGGCCCAAATTAGCCAATTTTACAAAGGGACCCCCTCAAGAACCCACCACCAGGCCTCCATCACTCAGAAAAATCTTGTATTAGGTTTTAAAACTAACAATTATCAATTTTTGAGGACCCCAATTACTCATTCCATCAACAAGTTTCAAAAACCTCTCTAAAACCTAGGAAACAAGGGTTTTTAGGCCTCCTTACTGAAACTCTACCTTCCACAACTTCCCAATTAAAACCAACTACCTATACGCCTCTATATAGTTCCTCCCAAGCTTAAGGAACCCTCATCTTCCCTCTAGAAATTCTGCACCCCTCTTTCTTAGGTCTATACCATTATTTTCAATGAGAAAATAGGGTATTTCCCCTTAAACCAGCATCATTCATGAGGAAAATTTAAACGTGTTCTTCTCTAATCCTAAGAAAATCATAATTACATCAGACATGGTCACCCCACCAAGTCACAAAGAGCACAATAAGTGTAATGCTATCTAAGACATTAAATTTCCCTCAAACCCTTGACTGTCCAAGAACCCAGTTTCTAGAAATTTATGAATTCCAAGCACAAAGTTAATTAAAACCTCTTCAAAGGGAGCCAAATGAAAGTAGGAACATTCCTTTATGTAAGAATATCAATTTCACACCAAGACCTTCATTTTTCTTAAAAATTGCTAACATTGACAACTTTTGCTAAATAGGCAACATTATGCAACTTTGTTGTCCAAGACACCGAAGACCACTCAAAAAACATTATTTAAACCCTAATACAACTTCTATACTCTTGTCTTGCACTTCCATTTACAATTTTAATAATGTGCCTTTAAAGATTATATGGAAAAATTGACAATTTTCTGAAGCAAGAGTGCATACTTTCACATTTGATCACCAAACTCACAAAATCCCTAAATACATGAAAGATTGGTCTATTTAGACCTTATTTTCAATAAAATCTATGAAAAAGCATCTAAAAACTACCGAACTCCCCAAAAGACATTAAAATAAACTATCACCAAAGTAGATTTTGAAACATGGTTGTAGGTGCCCCTGCACCATAGGTTTGGAATATTGCTAGGGGAAGCATACTGAAAGGATGCATTTTGGTGAGATATTTGGAATGTGTATTTGGTTTATTTCAATCAATAACATGCTGATTATAGTGTCTTGCATGTATGGATAAAGGTTGGTAGTTACCTTCCATGATTTTTTGTTATTTTGCACTGTAAGTTGCAACATTGAGTTCTTCAATTGGTGAATCATGAACGAAATGAATGGTTTTGAGTTTCTAATTAGGTGTATGCTAGGTTACAATCAATTTTATAATGGTTGATCTATTTTTGTTTCTTACAAATATTTGAAGCCAAGTTCTAATGTTTTGTGGAAATATGAAATCAAGTGAAATTGAAGGATTTTGATTAAAAAATGACTGAGTTTGTTGGTTAACTGATCTTCTTCAATTTAAGTTAGGTTTTGAAGTACCCTTGATGATTTGTGGATCCTGGTAGATTCTCCACATAAGGTTTAAAATGGTAATTGGCAAGTGTATATAATTGTGTAACTTAAAATGTGCATTGACAACCTAAGGTTATAATGACAAAAAAACAATGATTAACATGGAATATGTAAAATAACTAAAATGAAAGCAATCCATAATAGAATGAAAGAAAATGTGTAAATAATTCACATACCTAAAAAATCAGACTTTCAAATGGAGGATTTCAACCCAATTATGTAGCCTTAGCTTCTTCTTTCTTCAAACTTCACAACAATTTGACTTTTTCAAAAGCTTGTTCCGCTCCAAACTTCAATTGTATACCAGTTTTCAATGGAATTCAAACTTGAATATGTATTTCAATGTGAAAACTCTTCTATTTCATGCAAAGGTGGTAGAAAGATCATGGAAAAGGTGGTGGAATGTGAATAGTATGCTTGCACACTTCACAACATCATCAAAAAGCCATTTTTTATCGGAGCATGTGTAGAACCAGGAGAATATGCAGAATGTGGGCCTTGACATTGAGTTTTTTTACCATTTTTAGTGGAAGATAAAAAATGCTCACATTATAATGAGCGCATTATTTCTTGCTAAAATGGTAACATCTCTACTTCTTCAAAACAAACTCGTCTTATATGAAATATGGTTTTTTAAATAGATTTATTTTCTCCCTCTTTGTCTATATCCTCTATCCTAATTCTATATCTCTCCCCTATGCCCTTATAGTAGATATAGAGGTGATTGTGTGTGTGTGTGTGTGGGAGAGAGAGATAGAGAGGTAGACATACAAGATAAATATATAGTAGAGAGGGAGGTAGGGTTGAGGGTATAATTATTTTAGGGTTTAAGGGGTTAGGTTTAAAGGTAGAGGGTGTATGGTTGAAAGAAAGAGAATGGGAGAAAGAGAGAGTGGGAGAGAAGGAGAAAAAGAGAGTGGGAGACAGAGAGAGAGGGAGAGATGGAGGGAGAGGGAGAGGGGGAGAAAGAGAAAGAGGGAGAGAGAGGGAGAGAGGTAGGGATGGGGAGAGGGGGAGAGGGGAGAGAGAGAGAGAGAGAGAAGAGATAGTGGGAGAGATATGGAGATAGAGAGGAGGGAGATACAAACTAGTAGAGAGATAGGCGATAGAGGGTTAGAGTTAAGGGTTTAAAGGGTTAGGGTTAAGGAGAGAGGGGAGACAGATAAGAGTGAGAGAGAGTGAGAGAGAGTGGGATAGAGTGAGAGAGAGAGGGAGAGGGGGAGAGGGGAAGGTAGAGTGAGGGGGAGAGAGAGTGGGAGAGAGAGAGAGAGATGGAGAATGAGAGGGAGGGAGAGAGGGGGAGATTGGGAGAAAGAGAGAGTGGGAGAAAGTGGGAGAGTGGGATGAAGGAAGAGTGGGATAGATATAGAGGGTAGAAGGTTAAGAGTTTAAGGGTAGACCCTCTTAATCCCTCAACCATTAAACCCTAATCCCTCAACCCTCAACCCTTAAATCCTAATCCCCCAACCCTTAAACCCTTAAACCCACTTAGTAAAATCTCTACCCTAATCCCTCAACCCTCTTGACCCTTAATCCCTCAATTCTTAAACCCCTAAACACTCAAAGCTAAGTGCTCAACCCTTAAACCCTCAATTCTTAATCCCTCAACCCTCAACCCTTAAACCCTAATCCCTCAACCCATATACCATCTTAACCGCTTAGCTCTCAACCCTTAAACCTTAATCCCTCAACCCCTATAACCTATTAATCCCTCAACCCTCAACCGTCAACCCTTAAACCCTAATCCCTTAACCCCTATACCCTCTGAATCCCTCAACCCTTAAACCCTCAACCCTTAAACCCTAATTCCTAAACCCCTGTACCCTTTTAATCCCTTAACCCTCAACCCTCAACCCTTAAATCCTAATACCTCAACCCCTATACCCTCTTAATCCCTTAACCATCAACCCTCAACCCTTAAACCCTAATCCCTCAACCCCTATACCCTCTTAATCCCTCAAACCTCAACCCTCAACACTTAAACCCTAATCCCTCAACCCCTATACCCTCTTAATTCCTCAACCCTTAAACCCTAATCCGTCAACTTGTATACCCTCTTAATCCATCAACCCCTGTACCCTCTTAACCCCTCCACCCTTAACCCTCAACCCTTAAATCCTAATCCCTCAACCCTTATATCCTCTTAATCCCTCAACCCTTAAACCCTCAACCCTTAAACCATAATCCCTCAACCCCTATACCTTGTTAATCCCTCAACCCTCAACCCTTAAACTGTAATCTAGGTCAACCCCTATACCCTCTTAATCTCTCAACCTTCAACCCTTAAACCCTAATCCCTCAACCCTTATACCCTCTTAATCCCTCAACCCTTAAACCCTATTCCCTCAAATCCTATACCCTCTACCCTATAACCTCTTAATACCTCAACCCTAAACCCTAAACCCTTAAACCCTCTACCCTCTACCCTCAACCCTAATCCCCCAACCCTTAAACCCTTAAACCCACTTAGTAAACTCTCTACCCTAATCCCTCAACCCTCTTGACCCTTAATCCCTCAATTCTTAAACCCCTAAATCCTCTACCCTCTACCCTCAACCCTAATCCCCCAACCCTTAAACCTTTAAACCCACATAGTAAACTCTCTACCCTAATCCCTCAAACCTCTTGACCCTTAATCCTTGAATTCTTAAACCCCTAAACCCTCAACCCTCAACCCTCAACCCTTAAACTTTGAACTTTTAAACCTTCTACCCTCTACCCCCTATATCCTCTTAATCCCTCAACCCATATACCCTCTTAATCCCTCAACCCTTAAACCCTTAAAGCCTAATCCCTCAACCCCTATACCCTCTTAATCCTTCAACCCTTCAACCCTCGACCCTTAAACCCTAACCCCTCAACCCCTAAACCCTCTTAATCCCTCAACCCCTATACCCTCTTAATCCCTCCACCCTTAACCCTCAACCCTTAAACCCTAATCCATCAACCCTTATACCCTCTTAATCCATCAACCCTTAAACCCTAATCCCTCAACCCGTATACGTTGTTTATCCCTCTACCCTCAACCCCTATACCTTCTTAATATCTCAACCTTCAACCCTTAAACCCTAATCCCTCAACCCTTAAACCCATTCCCTCAACTCCTATACTCTCTACCCTATAACCTCTTAATCCCTCAACCCTTAAACCTTCTACTCTCTACACTCAATCCTCTACCCTCTACCCTCTACCCTAATCTCCAAACCCTTAAACCCACTAAGTAAACTCTCTACCCTAATCCCTCAATTCTTAAAACCCTAAACCCTCAACCCACCTATCTATCAATCTAACAATGACCAAAATACATTCAACATGGTCCAAATTTGCATGGACCTATGCCGATATGTCTTGTCTTGATACAAAATTTATGGTACATCATCTAGCTATATATCCAAAGGCAAAGCCAGTAAAAACAAAGCTGGGAAAATGCACTCGCAGATCACACTATTGGTTAAAATGGAATTGCAAAAACTCCTACATGTTGGTTTTATATGGCCAATTGACTATCTAAAGTAGGATTCAAATCTTGTACCCATTTCAAAACTTACTGGGGGCATTCACATCTACACTGAATTTAGAGATCTAAACATAGCATGCCCAAAGGATGATTTCCCTCTCCCAAACATAGACATGATTGTGGATATGACCGCGGGATATGACATGCTATCAATAATGGATGGATTCTTAGGATAAAATCAAATCATGATAGCCAAGGATGATGAACGTAAAATGGCTTTCACGTGTCCATGGGGGACATATTTCTAGAAAATGATATTAGTTGGGATAAAGAACACAAGAGCTACCTATCAAAGGGCCATGACACTAATCTTCCATGAAATGATTCACAAAATTGTGGAAGACTATATAGATGAGATACTAGCCAAGTCAAGAAAGCATCGAGCTCACATATCAACACTTAACGCCATCTTTGATAGGCTAGAAGAATAGAAGGTCAGACTAAATCCAAAGAAGTGTGTCTTCGAGGTGCAATCAAGAAAGCTCCTAGGATACATTGTGTCAATGAGAGGAATCAAGATAGATCATTCCAAGGTTAAGGAAATCCTTGAAATGGAGGCACCAAGGACATTAAATCAGCTAAGAGGCCTACAAGGAAGACTCTAGTCCAATCATCGACTCATAGCATAATTAGTAGATAAGGAAATCCCATATTTTCATCTACTCAACAAGGGGGTAGCATACAAAAGGGACAAGAAATGTGACCATGCATTCAACAAGATCAAGGAGTACTTGCTCATACCACCAGTTCTTATGCCACCGATTCCTAACAAACCCTTGATCCTTTTCATATCAACAATAGCACCGGCCCTTGGCGCTCTCTTAGCACAACATGATGAAAATGGGAAGGAGAGAGAAATTTCTTACATTAGTAGAACCATGGTGGGACATGAGCTGAGGCTTCCTTAACAATCGTGTTCGCTGCACAAAAAATCACACACTATATGTTGGCACATCAAATAAAAGTCATTGCCAAGATAGACCCTCTCAAGTATCTACTTTCTAAAGAAATGGTCATAGGGAAAATGACTAAATGGGTTGTGATCCTAGCAAAGCATGACATTGATTATGTGGAATGTTAGGCTATTAAAGAACAAGCAATTACAGATCAACTAGCAGAGGCACCAATATATTCAGAAAACTTCCTTATGTCAGAGTTCCCTAATGAATACATCTTCAACATAAACGTAGAAGATCACTAGAAAATGTATTTTTATGGATCCTACACACAACATGGGTTGTGAGTCAGAGTCTTCTTCATTTTACCACAAGGAGACTGCATACACAAGTCATACATGTTTTCCTTTACTTGCACAAACAATATTGCAGAATAGGAGGCTCTTGTCATAGGGTTGAGAATTACCGCACAATGGGAGATCATGGCACTCAAATCCTATGGATATTTATAGCTTATCATCAACCAAGTCAATAACGAATTTCAAAAAAGGGATGACAAGTTGACTCCATACAAGAAATTTGTAGAAAGCCTCAAAGATTCATTCATTGATATCATATTTGAGCAAATATTGAGAGAAAATAAGAGAGCACCGAATGCTATGGCCACAATTGGATCACTACTAGATGTCCAATGCAATGTCCCAAAGAAATAATTCCTTGTAGAGAAGCTTCTCATACCTAGATTTGAGGTACCAGAGTCTGAATTTGTGTGTGAAATCGTGTATCCTAGTAACCTATGGTATCATGACATATACACTTATCTTAGAATAGGAGTCCTCTCCATTTACATTAATCCCAACCTTAAGAAAGACTTTGTTAAAAATTTGATCCATTTTGTTATCCTAAGTGACACCCTATACAGTAGGATTTTTGAGGGAACCTTGTTACAATGCTTAAACGTTGAGGAAGCTTTGAATTCTTTAACAAAGGTGCATAATGGCATCTGCAATCCACATTTGGGCAGTGTGACCTTGGCCAAGAAGTTGCTAAGAAAAGGGTACTATTGGTCGATGATGGAAAGAGAAGCCCATGAATATGTCAATAAATTCCTACAATTCCAATATCATGGGGACCTCATCTATGCACCAGCTTAGGAGCTCCACCCAATCGTTACTCCTTGGCCCTTTTGACAGTGGGGGCTCGATCTCATTGGAAAAATCACCCCCACCACATCTAATGGACACAAGTTCATTATCACCACCATAGAATACTTCACAAAGTGGGTAGAGGCCATACCAATGACCTATATATTACAGGAAATAAAATTTCTAACTTGATCCTGAATTACCTCATTTGCCACTACGGTGCCCCTCAAGTCATTATCTCAGATAATGGGACACCTTTCAAAAACTAGGATTTCTGAGACCTATGCCATAAATTCAACATCCAACACCGCCTTTCCACTCCATAATACCCCCAAGGTAACAACTAAGTTGAGGCTAGGAATAAAACCATCTTCAGAATCTTGAAAAATATGGGCAATGAAGCTGGTCATGACTGGAACATGTAGGTAAATCCTACCTTATGGGCCTAGTGAACAAGAATCTACAAACCCACATGTGCCACCCCTTTCTCCTTGGTCTATGGATAAGAATTCATCCTCCCCATTGAGATCGAGCTCTCATCCATAAGAATATCATTACAACACCACATTACAGATGAAGAATATGAAGTGTCAAGATTTAATGAGCTAGAACTACTAGATGAGCAATGTATGGATTCCTTAAACCATTCATAAGTCTACCAAAAATGTCTCAAGAGGAGCTACAAAAAGAAGATAAGTAGTTGGACCTTGCATGTATGAGAGTTGGTACTGAAGAAGAATCAAAAGAACATGCCAAATCTAGATAGCAAGGGAAAATTTGAACCCAATTGGTTGCGGCCATTCGTCATCACAACAAGCTACAATTTAGGGGCATATCAACTATCAATGCCTGAAGGGGAGCCTCTAATGGAGCCCATGAATAGATCCCATCTCAAAAAGTTTTATGCCTGATCTTTTGGGGATAAAACCAAGAATATAAAAAAATCCAAAAAAAATATAAAAAGGATTAAAAAGTAGTACAAATTAAAATCATCCTCTAGTGAAAACCACTTCGGTGGTTCTTTTAACAAGTACCTTGGTGAAAACCTGCCAAACAGACGCCTTGTGTAAATAAAGTATGCTCCATCCACTAAGATCTCTATGGTTTATTTTGCATCATCACCCATCACTCACTCGCATTTGCATTGTATCTTGATTTTATTTTCATATCATGATCGCCCTTGCAACTACTTGGCACATTCCTAAGGTTAGTTTGTTTTGCCTATATCAAAGTAGCATATCGCATCACGCTGGGGGCATTTTGTTTTGCCTACATTAAGATTGGATTCATGTATGTCCTTGAAGTCTTTTGTAAAATAAAAGAATCCAAAACCAATCGTAAAATCCTTTAGAAAATCCAAAAATATCATAAAACATATCAAAATCAAAAAGCATGTGAAAAAATATAAAATTCAAAAAGTAGAGTCATCTTGTTGAAATACGTCTTCTCTAAGCTTGAATGTAGGCAAGGTTGATCTTTGATCATCCCCCAAGACACCCTAGGTCAGTCCTTTAGCAGTCTGTTATAATAGGCTGGAAATTCATCATTTGTTTATATCTTCATGGTTAGGTCATCAGTCGAACTACATGGTATCTACATGTATAGCATAGGCAAGGAAAATATTTGATCAGCCCCCAAGACCCCTAGGATAGTTCTTTAGATTAGTCTCTTGGTCAAAACCTCATAAAATACAAAAAAAAAGAAAATTTATGAAGCCAAAACATTTGTAGAACATCTCAAAAATACAAAAAATAGCCTCAAAACATTCAAAGAGCACCAAAAACATCCAAATATTTGAAAAAATCATCTGTCACATCTTTCTTTCACTTGAAATAATCTCATTCATAATAAATCTTCGTCGCCTTCATCCTTTGGCAAAACAATCAGAAACAAGTCTAACACATTTAAAAGTGAAAGCTCAAATGTCAGGGTCTCAAGTCTAGGTTAGTAAGTAAGCAAGTTAGTTAACTCAGAGTATCAATAGCCGATCATCCAGTAAATCCCAAATCATTTCATAACATCATGCCCTATGATGGATCCTTCCTACAATGGACATCAACATCAGGCATCACCGTAATTTAGTCTTTGTTAACAGTATGAAGAACATCAGCTTCTTTGTTTACTTGATCTTTGTCTTTTGATTTATCTTATTATGCTCATTTCAATGACCTCTTGATGATATCCAAAGAAAGGGATTTAGAGACAAATTTTTATACACATAAAAATGACTAAGGCCTACAAGCACTATTTTACCACCTTTCGTCCTAACATAATTATGACATTTTAGTTAAATAATTCATAATTACTTAATTAATTCATGATCTTTCATTGTTCATGATTATTAAATAAATAAATATTATTTATTTATTTATTTAATGTGTCACTAATTATCAAAGTCTTCTCATAATTAAATAAAATCCTCAATTTATTTAATTAATCTTTATTATTAATGTCCTCCTGATTATTAAATAAGTATATTTTAATATATTGATTTAATATGTCACTAATTCCTAAATCCTCTCTTAATTAAATAGATTCATTAATTTATTTAATTAATTAACTACCTCTTCTAAATTAAATCATTATTTTTAATTATTTAATTGCTTTATGTGACACTTCCATCTTTTTAAATAAAAACAATTTATTTAAAAATGTCACATGGTTAACTGATTCTTCTTTTAGTAATTAATTTAAAAAATCAATTACTCATTATCTCACAAAACCATATTTTGAATTAATTTAATTCAAAATAGAAATATTCTTCTACAAATAAAGCAATTGCTAGAATTACTAATTTTCTAAAATCTCATCTCCTTATCTTCTGATTTTTACTAATTTCATCTCAATGTCACATTTATCCTCCACCATTTCCTAAATTAAATCTCGTCCACACATTTGGGGATTTTTACCCTAACCCTAATTGAGAGTTGTCATTTTTAATCTTGACTATTGATTCTAGGGCATTCCTCACTCTCTCATCTCATCCATCCATTCAAGATTGCATTTTCTATAAAATGACAATCTTGTTCTCATTTTGGATATCTTTCATTTATTGGCATTTTCTCTTATTATTATCTTCTTGCATAATTGTATTTATCATTTTAGCCACTTGCATTATAGAATTAATTTTCTTGTGCAATCATATTTTACAAATCCTTCAAAGTATTGTTTAGGACTAGGTTATCTAGAGTTTGCTCATCAAATTTGAAGGCAATCATTATCACAACAAGCTAAGGAGGTACAATGGAAATGAATCATGGAGGAGAGAAGATTGGGTGAGACTAATCTAGTTTCATTTCTTTTCTCATTTATCTCCCATGTATTTCATTGTTTGTTTAGATTTAATTAACTATTGCATTTATTAGAACTAACAAATCTATTGTGCAGAAATCCATCATTACATTGGTGAACCTAGCCCTTTAACACATTTTTGCATGTTCTCATACGACCTTGGTTTTTGTTTTGCAGTTGCAAGAATGTTGGGAAATTTATGCATCAAAATTTTTGTTCTTCCTTGAAGGCTTGGTCATTTTCTCCATATTTCTTGCCTTTACCGCTATACCGCTATAGGGTTGCCTTGGTGGCACGGTTGTGTGGTTTATTGCTTTACCACAAGCCACCCTCTATCTTTCTAGTGGTTGGGCTATGTTGCCACTATAATGAGACATTCTCTTTGCTTGGTGGTAGCACAGTTAGCGACGGTGACAATGACAGTTCAAGGTGGCGGTTACTGTCCTACCGCATGGATTGTTTTCTAAGTTGCAGTGGATGCGGTAAACCACTAGCAGTTGGTTAGCAGCAGTCATTTGGTGGTTATCACCATACCACATCTAGTGTAATGGATGACCATGGTGCCCATGGTAAGACCACCAACAGTCTGGCTAGTCATTACCACCATATCGTGGCCAATGAGATGGCAGACCGCGGTGGCCATGGTAAGAACACCGGTGGTCTACCAAAGTGGTTACCGCTCTATCGTGGTGAGACCTGACGGTCTGGTTGGCGGTTATTGCCATACCATGATGGGAAAAGCGAAGCCTAGCGGTAGTGCAGTGGATTCTGAAGGCGAGCTCAAACAGGTTTACCACCATATCGGGAGGTGGGTCCAATAGTGTTGCGGTAGTGTGGTAGGAGCTCGAATGAGCTCAGGGCAGAGTTTGACCAAGTTGGACTCGGTGCTAGAGCTCAAAGGAGCTGGGATGGATTATTTCCATACCATGAGGCATGTTTATCTAAGCTGCAGTAGCATGGAAGGGGCTCGGGTGATCTTAGAGCTCAGTTGACCAAGCTTGACCAAGCTGGACTGACAGTCAAAGTGCGACAATGATTTGTTTGGTGACACATGGCAAATTATTTGTGATCACATTGGCTAGAGAGTTATTTCCTAATTGTGATAGAGCTATATTATTGATGGAAGGTTGATAGATGTGTTTGGGTCGAGTTAATGATTGTATGCCTAGATGCAGCTGTATAAGTGATGCATGATATCAGTGAAGTATGTGTGCTTGTAGGTAGGGATGGGTTGAACAGGTATGCACATGGTGTAAGACTATAAATAATCTTTTGTGCAGTTTGAGACGGAGAATGAGCGATATCAAAGAGAGGTTGAGAGTGTTCTAGTTGTTCAATAGTGAACACTTTGTCTCTCACATCTGGTAAGATATGAACCCTTGAGGCCGAGTGGCTATGCTAGATGAGAGGCTTTTTGTGATAGTCTGTTATGAGGAGCTGAAGGGAATCTACATAGTATGTCATGAGGACATTGTAACTATGTGATGATTCTATTTTTTGTAGCCTGTATTCTTTCTCCAGATGAACAAGATGTAATATCCTGAAGAGCATAGCTATGTGTTTCTATTGTAACCATTTTAGTTACTGAATAATACAAGTGAGATAAATGTTTTGGAGGTGCAGTTTTTTACCCGAAATTATTTTCACCACGTATATATGTGTGTCATCATATTTTTCTTTCATGGTTATATATTTTTGATGAATTTTTTATTTGTGTTGCATTCACTTCTCCAAGAGGATTAATGGGGGATCATCTGTGCCTACTTTCACTTTATGGTATAGTTGGTTGCGACTTTGTTGTGATTTTGAATTGAAATCACTAAGGAAGTACTATCTTAGATGACTATCTTCATGAAAAGATTGAATCCATATCCCCAAAAAGTGGTATTAGAGCTATTATCTTGTTTCTCATGATACCAACAAGTGGTATCAGAGCATATTTGTAGGAGGTCGAGGCTTGATGATACCAATCGGTGGTATCAAATTCTTCTCCTAGTTGTTGAAGTTCTGAGTTTTCTCCCATGTTGATTTCTTAGCATGGCAAGCTTAAGGAAATCTAGAGAATTTAGTTGGTGATTGATCCTTCGATGAGTGGAAGTATGTGCTTCATTGATTCAACACAGTTTGAAATACGTTGGAGATGACTAGAGTTGGTAATGTTGTGGCAACATGGTCTGAAGCTCCTCGCTCGCAGCAAAGTTCCTGATGCAAAGGGCATGAGATGTGTTAATGGCTGAGTTGCAATGAAGCATGGTATTCTTACTAGGCATTTGTGTGAGAGGCTCCCTAGTGGTATGGACTTGCTTGTGTTGTTGATCATCTATGGAGAGTTGTGCTTGTGCTGGGTGTTTTTTAACTTAGCACTGAAGGCAGTTTCTTTGGTGCTCTAATTGCATGGAGGCTATGAAGTGACCTTGGTGGTCTACAACTTCTGGATAGCCTAGCTCTCCCTTGTGCTTTTCCATGACTGTGGCATTGGAACTGGTCTGAAATGGACCTGTTGTTCCTATGTGCCTGTTTCTTGCACTTGCATGGTTCAGATTCATGTCTCTAGTTCTCAAGGTTTTGTGTAGATTTTCCTAAAAGTCTATGATGCATGTTCATGTTTCTTTTCATTGTTTTGGTTAATTGTGATGGTTGTGTGTAGAATCCTGAGTCATCTGGATGAGCAGTGAATATGGAGGTGTGTGGGTGTTTTGCAAACATTGGATTTTTGTAGGTTTTGCATGGTAAAGGAAAACTTGTGTTTTGTGTGGAGTTGTTGTCTTCTATTTTCTAGATCTTGGCTTCCGGGGTATGACCAAATTATATAGTTGTAGTTCAACATATCTTTGAGGAGGTGTGATGTATTCTCTACATGGGAGTGTTGGTATGAGTTTCTCTTTCAGTATTCTTGTGGTAGGCTTTGTTGGTTTCCTAGACTATGGTGCTTGAGTTGTGGGCATGATTGGAAAAAGAGATTTGTTGTTGATTTGGTGTTTGAGTGTTTCTTGTCTTCTTTGGCTGTTCTCTTTTATGATCTCACTTTTGCAGTTTCTAGTGTGATGATAGATTTGCATGGTTTACTTTTGGTTGCATCCATGAGTTGTGCAATGTTGTGGGTTGTCCTTACCTACATGTTTACTGTGAGACAACTCAGAAGTGGACTATCTATATCCATGAGGTTGTAACTGTGTGGTGTAGATCTATTAGCTGACCTTGTCTATGGTCACTTGTGCATTGGCGTGGTTGTTTTGAGATGAGAGCAGGAATGGTGTTTGAGTACCTGAATAGTCATTGATGGGAATCTGAAGCATGTGAATCACAATGTCATGGAGAGCTGAATACACTAGCTAGTGTAAGATTTAGACAATGATGGTTTTTTCAGTCATGGTGCTTGGAAATCTCAAGGTCACAGTTCAGTGGGAGATTTAGCAGTGATTGTGGATTCATCACTTGTTGGTGAATGATCTTCTTTGGTGTTGTAGATGCTTCTTGAGGACTCTTAGATCCTATTGCTATAGAAGAGCTCTTTCCAATCTACATGGTCACTATTTGAAGATGTGCAGCATCTTGGAGCTTTGAAGGACCTTGGTAGTCTTTGGATGAGATGTTGGTGGTGCTTGACAAGTGATGTTGATTTAGAGTTTGTTTTCTTTATGTCATGGTATACTCTTGCTTGTGCATTAGAGTTTTGGAATGTTGCTTTGCTCTTGAAGACCATGGAAATTTCACTCTAAGCATGGTATCTCCTAATGGGGATGTGTTGATCATGGTGTCATGATAAGTTTTGAAGCTTTGACAGTGGTCTAGGGTTTCTCTATGTTTTGAGTGAATTGGTCATATGCTGGTGAACTTCATGGTTGTTGTAGTTTTGCAGATTGGAGTCAACATGAGATGATAGGTTGTTGATACTCATGGATGCATGGAGAAGAAGGTGATGCTGGAATTCTTATGAGAATGTTGTTGTTACTTTTGAAATTCTGAGAAGCCTGCACCTTGGTTGAATGTGAATTCAACAGAGACCTTGAAGGAGAATTCTCTTGGGTAAGTCACTTTGGCTTGTATATCTTGGATGAGCATGTTTCTCTTTTCTTCTTGGTCTACTCAGTAGTGGTGTCACTTTGAAAGGTATTTTCCCATTATATCTTTTAGTTGTGTCTTATGCTTTATCTCTCATGATATGAATCTTGAGTTGTTTTGAGATTCTGGAGGATTCATAATGGAATATGGATAGCATTGTTTATCTCCTTGTGATACTGAGGACTGACAAGAGATGGTAACATGGGTAAGTTTGGTCTTCTTTGATGTGCTTACATCCATGGTTTTGTTCAATGTTGTTAAGGCTTTTTCTTTGGGATGTGAAGAAGGTCATTCTTGGCACAACGAGCATATAGAAGTGTTTGTAGAAGGGAATCTTTTTGATTTGTTGTTTCTCTCTAATCTGGTCTTGTTCTTCTTGATTGTTCCTTTGACTTTAGGTCTAATTTTCCTTTGTGGTGCTAAGTTGGTCACATTTTGTGGTCATGTGTTTTCACTTGGGTGATGACACAAAGGTACTTGTGCTTCTTTCTTTAGTTAGGTTTGGAAGAACTATGGAAGACAGTTGAGAGAAATGTTTCTTGCAACAGGTGGTTGCAGGTGTTGCAGATCAGTGTGGATGTTCCTTGGAACTACATGGTTACATTTCTTTGTGTAGGGATTGGTGGAATTGGTATTCCTAGATCATGTGTGATGGTGCTATTTTTGCATTCATCTGGACAGTACCCTTGTAGTGGGAGTACCTGGACGAGTTTGGTCTTTTGACTAGTTGATAGAGTGTGCTCATTTGCTGCTGAGATGGGTGGTTTTATGATGGCATGAGTCTGCTGCTAGGTATGGGTGATGGTTTTCAATTGCATGTTTTGATCAGTTGGATGAGGGCAATTAGTTTTATGGTTGTTGTTATAGCTGGTTGGGTTCTTGTTCTAGAGACGGTTTGTTGTGATTTGTTGCTACTGTTGTTTTGGTGCCTTTTTCGCCTGAAGGATCAATTGCTTACATTCCTGAGACTGGTGCATATACACCTTGGCATGCTTTTCTTTCCTATTCTAGATGTTCGGAGCAGTTGCCTAAGATGGTGGAAATTTTTAGAATGTCAGTGTAGGTGTCTTGTTTAGGGCATGGAAGCATGGTTTTGGTTCTTATTCATGTTTTGGAGTAAGCCTGAATGTCTTCGTCAAGTGGGAGATTGTTGGGAAATTTATGCCTCAAAATTTTGGTTCTTCCTTGAAGGCTTAGTCATTTTCTCCATGTTTCTTGCCTTTACCGCTATACCACTGTAGGGTTGCCTTGGTGGCACAGTTGTGTGGTTTACCGCTTTACCGTGGCCCACCCTTTATCTTTCTGGTAGTTGGGCGATGTTACTGCTATACCACAATAGTCTTCTCTTTGCCTAGCGGTAGTGTGGTTAGCGACGATGCTAGCGGTAGTTCAGGGTGGCGGTTACTGCCCTACTGCATGGCTTATTTTCGAAGCCACGGTGGGCACGGTAAACCACTAGCGGTTGGTTGGCAGCGGTAATCTGATGGTTATCGCCATACCATGGCTAGTGTAATGGATGACCATGGTGGCCACGGTAAGACCGTTAGCGGCCTCGTTGGCGGTTACCACCATACTGTGGCCAATGAGATGGTTAACCGTGGTGGCCATGGTAAGACAACTGGTGGTCTACCAGAGTGGTTACTTCTCTATCGTGGTGAGACCTGATGGTCTCTGTGGTAGCATGGTGAGATCATTGATGGTCTAGTTGGTAGTTACTACCATACTATGATGGGAAAAGCCAAGACGAGTAGTAGTGCGGTGGAGTCCGAAGGAGAGCTCGAACAAGTTTACCGCCATACCATGAGGTGGGTCCAATAGTGTTGTGGTAGCACAATAGGAACTCAAATGAGCTCGGGGCAGAGTTTGATCAAGTTGGACTTAGCGCTAGAGCTCGAAGGAGCTCAGATGGCTTATCGCCATACCAGAAGTCATGTTTCTCTGGGCTATGGTAGCGCGGTAGAGGCTCGGGTGAGCTCGAAGCTCAGTTGACCAAGCTTGACCAAGCTAGACTAACAATCAAAGTGCGATAGCAATTTGTTTGGTGACACGTGGCAGATTCTTTGTGATCCCATTGGCTAGAGAGTTATCTCCTGATTGTGATAGAGTTGGATTATTGATGGAAGGTTGATAGACACCTCTGGGCCAAGTTAATGATTGTGTGGCTAAATGCAACTGTATAAGCGATGCAGGTTATCAGTGAAGTATGGGTTCTTATAGGTAGGAGATTTATTATCCTGTTGACCATTGTAGGCAGGGGTGGGCTAAACAGATATGCACACGATTTAAGATTATAAATAATCTTATGTGCAGTTCGAGATAGAGAATGAGCGATATCAGAGAGAGGCTCAGATTGTTCGAGCAGTTCAAGAGTGAACACTTTGGCTCTCAGATTTGGTAAGATATGAACCTATGAGGCCGAGTGGTTGTGATGGCCGAGAGGCTGGCTATGATATTCTGTTATGAGGAGCTGAAGGGAATCTACACAGTATGTCATGAGGAAATTGTAACTGTGTGATGATTTTTTTTTGTGTAGCCTTTATTCTTTCTCCAGATGAACAAGATGTAATATCCTGAAGAGCATAGCTCTGTGTTTGTATTGTAACTGGTTTAGTTACTAAATAATGCAAGTGAATTGAATGTTTTAGAGGAGGGGTTTTTTACCTGAAAGGTTTTTCCCCACGTATATTTGTGTGTCATCATATTTGTCTTTCATGGTTATCTATTTTTGTTGAATCTGTTAATTGTGTTGCATTCACTTCTCTCAGAGGATTAATGGGGGATCATCTATGCCTGCTTCCGGTTTATGGTACAATTGATTGTGTCTTTGCTATGATTTTGACTTGAAATCACTAAGACACTGTTGTCTTAGATGACTATATTGATGACATAATAGAATCCGTATAGCCAACAAGGAATACAGAATGACACAACTACTAGCCTCCATGACACAAACGCTCTGTTGCGCCACATTTGTGCTTGTGAATGATGCATTTGACCTTTTGCACCGCATTTGAGCTCGAGAACGATGCATTTGACCTATTGTAATGTACTTGACCTCTCAAGTGATGCAATCGACCTGTTCCGCCACATCTGACATCCTATGATGCAAGCGACTGGTAATTTTTTTTGTTTTTGGTCTCTTTTTTTTTTTTTTCTGTTTCTAGATTAGTTATTTCTTGTGTTACTAATCTTTCTTATGATAGCATGTGTCCAACTAGATTTAATTAGTTGTGTTGTTTTTATTTTCCTTTTTGTCAAACAAATTGCATTTTACATGCATTGGTTAACAAGAACAGACATTCAAGTGCATTGGTTAAAAAGAACAACACACTTTGTTTTCATTGGGTTTAAAATTAACTCCTAGATTATAAAATACTAAAAATGGTTAAAATAAACCCTTTGTCAGAAAAACACTACAAATGGATAAAATGAACCTTGTGCTTTCTCTATTTGTTCACATTTCGATTTTGGTTTAGAAAGAACACCATGTGAGTATGATCCGAAATATTCATGTGCTCTCTCTTTGTTTTTAAATAAAGACCGATCGAACTATGAATATTTTATAGGATTTGAGAAATAAAAATCCATAGAACCCGATCAATACCTGCATGCAAAAGACTTGTCACAGAGAAAGAGAGAGATCAAGACAAGGGTTTGGCTCTCACAATGTGCAAGATGTATTCCAGAAAAATGAATAGAGCATAAAAGAAATACAAGAGATCAATCCTTATAAAAGGAGATCAAAACCTAAAAGGAAAACCTAATCCTAAAGGTGAGTGCATTTAATAATTAATATTAATTATTAAATGACTAATATGTGTGCAAGGTGAAATATTAAGAGGAGAGTAAAGTTAATTAATTACTTTACTCTAACACCCCCCCTTAAAATGAGCAAGAGTGTAGCTACAAACTAGTGCAAGAAAGAAAAAGTAACTACAATGCATGAATGTAAACATGGGTCCCGACAACTAGGCTAGATCAGGTACCCAAATACAACCAAATCCCTATAAAATGGAAAAATAGAGAAAACCTCATGGGAAAAAGTTCTACTCCAAAAAGAGAAGAAGAAAGCCAAGAAGAAGAACATCACTGAAGTAGAAGAAGCTGCAAATAACTATCGAAAGATGACTGCTATGGTGTTGAAGAACCTTCGCTGAAGATAGGATGATCAGGATCAAAAGGACAACAATCTATATGAGTGCCCCATATGACACTACTCGAATCAGATGGAAAACAAAGGCAAACACTTGGAACGAAGATAGAGAATCTGCATGAGTGCCCCAAACGACACTACTCAAATCAGATGGAAAACAAAGGCAAACACTTGGAACAAAGATACAAATGGAATAAGTACCAACAGTCTATCAAGAAGACAACAATCTGCATGAGTGCCCCAAACGACACTACTCGAATCAGATGGAAAACAAAGGCAAACACCTAGAACGAAGATACAAATGGTACAAAAACCAATATTCTAAAACACTGATCAACTAAGAATGGAAGATTCCTTCCAAGGTGAAACCAGGGAAGCATTAGGATGAACAGTATAATACCACCCCATAATGCTGAACTAGGAGCCTGATAGATCAATTGAAATGGTGTGCAACACCCTTTAGTGCATGAAGAAGATACAACATCTGAAGGTGCACAAGAAAGTACCTACAACTGAAAAAGTGGTGTGCAAAACAAAGCACACATGCATGAGGCTAGAATAATATGGATTCACTGTCATTGTGGAGGGACACTCACTAGACAAAGATGTGATGGCAAAACAAAGGAAAACTACACAACCCCTCATGGCACTTTATAATATCAGTGTGAGTACAAAATATGGCACAACCTTATGTGCAAAATCCCAAAAGATGCAAGTACAATAGTGTGGCACTTTACCTCAGTGCGTTTACATAAAAGATAGCTTACAAATGATGCTCAAAACGTCCTCAAAGGAAAAAATGCTGGAAATACATGAAGAACAGCCAAAAATGAAGCATCCCATGCAAACAAAAAGTTTCCAAGAGAAAATATGTCCAAGTAATCCACCAGAGTGTGAAAACACAAATAACTGAATAAAAGATACCTAGAGTGAAATCTGGAAAAATGGCATGGATGAAACTGAAGAGCTTTGAAATAAGGTTTCAATGCCACTACGATAGCAAAAAAATAGAGAAACTGATCAAAAGATATGAGCTTGAGACTGAAAATAGCCCCTTTGTCTTCAACTGGCTGTAGAATGCACCAATGAAAAAAAGATGTGATGAGACCCACACCACTAGAAAGATGAGAAAACCAGCTTTCGTTGAGTTTTAGAAAATTGGGCTTGCTTTGGTTGGAAAAATTACTCACCCCAAAGCAACTCAAACCGGGAATGTGCTAAAGCCAAGCGATGCACAATCGGTATATAAATTAGAATGTTAAGGAAAATTTGGCATTACAAAACTTCGTGTGGACTAGAAATTGACTCCCCAACACCGTTGTGGTGCATCGAAACCTATAGAGCATAACCTCTACAAACTGGGATGATAATGCCTCTCATGTGGCTTTCTGAATGGGTGCCTAAATTAAATCCTTTGTTATAGAAATCCAAAAACCTTCTATTCTTTGGTGCAGCAATAATCATTGCCAAGGCACCCACACCTATGCAGTTCATAGTAGAAATGATCAATCTGCCATGGGAGTTTCATGGATATTGGAAGCTTGGTTTCCCTAAGAAGCAAGTGCACTATTAGGGGGAGCCCATGGGGCCAAGCTTCTGAATTCATTCGCTATGGATATGCGGTTAGTGGGATCCAAAAGAATACTATCTTTGTCGCCTTATGATTTTTGTCAATGGCTTCCATGTGATTGATTTTTCAATTCTTTTTACAACACCAAGTTTTTGCCAAACTGTTTTAAGAAAAATTCAATGAACTGAACATCAAAAAAATCTGAGTCAAAACTGGTCAAATTTGCAAAACTTGTTCTTTTTTTCCAAAAAAATTCTTATTGAGATGCAAACGCTCTATCAAAATGCATTCACTATATTTTGAGCCCCAATCACTTCGATGACCCTCATTTGAAGCATTTAGAGTCACAATCGCTCTCATGCACTGCATTTGAACCGTCCTGCATCGCATTCACCATTTTGAGCCACATTAGCTAGTTTCAAACTACATTCACTATTCTGAGTCACCTTCTCCAGTTCCAGAACTGCATTTGTCAAACTGAGCCACATTTTCCCTATCTTACCGCATTTGCTGTGATGCATTTGCAAAAACTTCATAACCATTTTTTGACTGTCAAAATCTAAACCCAAAATTTTTCTTTTGCAGAATTACATCAAGTCTTCCTTCATTGTTACTGTTTAAACCAGACACTGAATTTTTCAACTTCCCTTAAACATTGCATTATAGATACCATTTTTTTAGGATCATGATAAGGTTCCATTTCCATTCCATTAGTTGCATTGGTAACTCTACCATCTCCTTAGACACTTACTTTTGTAGATTTTAGGAGTAGAATCTTACCATCCATCGTCAAAAATTTGCATTCAATAGTAGGTTATCATTGGACCCAATTACCCTTTGTCATTTAGTCAAATCTATTGTGAATTATTTCCCACTCAATAGTCTAGTGTGGAAACTTCACTTTGTCCTCTTTTAGTCCTTTTATGGTCCATTGGTATTCTAAACTTGAATCATTACCAAAAATTTGTTTTCTCAAGTAGTCACCTGCTTAGATTTATCAATAGTGAGTACATCTTAGGATCTTTTTAGTTGCATACCATTTAGAGTCTCCATTTTTAGTGTCACACCACTTGCATTCACAAACCTTTGGTCTTCTTTAGGTCTCATTTGTATCTCATAAACATCCTTAAAGTTCTAAAACACCCAAAAACATAGTGTCATATTTAGATCATTGTCCCCCATCATCCCAAAAGTTGAGCAAAAATTTTATGGTTGAAACTAAATTACAAAAAAAGAAAAGATATGATCATGGATTCCTTTGGACAAGACACCAACTTTCTTGGTTTCACAACTGGCATGGATTCTTTCTCTAATATTTAATCTTGTAATAAATTTAGTAAATTTAGATTAATAAATTTACTAAATTAGGTGTTTTAATCTTGTAATAAGGTTTAATGATCCATTTATATATGTTTGAAGTCATTTGGAGTCATTTATGAAGGTTTGGTGTCATTTAGTTGAAAAAATGAAAATATTGTCAAAAGTTGTCAAAAGTTGTCAAATGTTGGCATAACAACTTTTCTTGTTAAATGGAATTTTTTAAAAAAGTTTGTTAAAAGTTGTTAAATGGTAGTTGTAGGTTGGTTGGAGAATAACTTGATTGTTCAAGTATAAAAATGGCCCTCCAAGTCGAAATGGGGGGTGGAATATAGTTTTGAACAAGGATTTATGAAGGAAGGAATGAAGTTTTCTGCAATTTTCAATGTTCTGCCCTGTTCTTTTATATGGTACAGTTTTTTATGAAGTTTTAAAGATCTGAAATTGATTTTTACTGGTAGAGGAATGAAATAGCTTTAATTTTCAATTGGTTTGGTGGTTTTTATTGACTTTGGAGAAAGTTATGATCATTTTACCATTGGCAACCCTTTGGGATTGTTTTCTCTAAAAGTTGTAGGTTGTTACAGAGAATTTTTTGTATTATGAAGATAAAATAATGATGTAAAACATTTTGTAAATGTCAGATATGTGAATCTTGTTTCATTTTATTCAATTCTCATCAAATTTAATTAAAAATTGAATAAGTTATGACAATTTTGGTGATGGCAGTTTTGAACACTGCCTAGGGTTTGCAATTTTGGAAACAATGCAATAACTTTATTTTCCACCGTTGGATCTTTATAGATATTGGAGGATAGGTCTATAAATATGTTTTATTCAATATCACCAGAGGGATTGGCTTCATTATATGTGTTATGTAAGTTATTAAGGACTATTCATTGCATTGAATTGTGGGTTGTTATGAGAATGATAACACTGTGATCTAGGATGCACTTAATCACTATTTGAGATAAAAAAAATTATGGAATTTGTCAAGTGAATGGAATTTTGAGTTTTGAATCCTCTTGCTCTGCATCAGTTTGGTATCAGAGCTTGAAGATGCTCTGGGAAAGTTGTTTGTGGTTTGTGTGTGTGGTTGTTTGCAGGTTGAGGAAGGAACCCGATTGCCTAGGTGTGGCAAGGTGAAGTGGAAGCAAGGAGAGACTTTCTTGTGAAGATGGAATTTTTAAAGAGATGTTGGCAGGCTGAGGATTCACGAAGGAAGAAGGAAAGAGAGTAAAAGGAAATGAGAAAGAAGGAAAGACAAAAGGCAAGACAAATAGAGTTTGAGGAAGCCCTAGAAAAGATAAGCCAAAGGTTGGAAAGATTAGAAAAAGAACACCAACTTCTTAAGGAAGCACAAAGGAGTTGGAATATACCAATTTCAAAGAGGTTAAGATGGCCTCTAAAGAAGATTATGAAGAAGCAAAGACAACAAAAGCAGGCAGAAAATTCAGTCAAAGATGAAGAAGATGATTTGTGGAAAAAGTTTGCATCCATTGAAGAAGAATGGGATAGTAAGATTGGTAATGGACAAGTCAAGAAAGAGGAAGAGGAACTCATCAAAGTAGAAGAAGATAAGGACATTGAGGTTGCAAGTGAATTGATTTTGAAGGGGAATGATATTGATAAGTTGGTCATGGGTGAAGAGGAGTTTGAAGCACAAGAAGAAAAGGAGGAGACCTCAAGGTCTCGATATTTTGTTTCTGATTTTTCATTGGATTATGTATGTGCAGCTCATGAAGGACAAAGTGAAGTGTATGATAAATGGATAGAGTTTTGGGAACTCCAAGTTGCAAGGATGATTGATAGAAGAAGAAATAAGAAGAATAAAATGAAGAAGGGAAAAAATATTATTGCAAAGACAAAGTAAAAAATGCAAAGTAACTGGAAGACAAGGAAGAAGACAATTCAAAGGGGCTTGAATTCTTTTGCCCTTGGGAGTTTGGTGCAGGAGCACCTATTTTCCTTCAAGCCTCCATGAGGCCATATTGTATAAATTTATTAAATTAGGTGTTTTAATCTTTTAATAAGGTTGAATGATCCATTTTATATATGTTTGAAGTCATTTGGAGTCATTTATGAAGGTTTGGTGTCATTTAGCTGAAAAAATGAAAATATTGTCAAAAGTTGTCAAATGTTGTCATTACAACTTTTCTTGTTAAATGACAACTTTTTAAAAAGTTTGTTAAAAGTTATTAAATGGTAGTTTTAGGCTGGTTGGATAATAACTTGATTGTTCAAGTATAAAAATGGGCCTCCAAGTCGAAATGGGGGGTGGAATATAGTTTTGAACAAGGATTTATGAAGGAAGGCATGAATTTTTCTGCAATTTTCAATGTTCTGCCCTGTTCTTTTATATGGTACAGTTTTTTATTAAATTTTACAGATCTTAAATTGATTTTTATTGGTAGATGAATGAACTAGATTTAATTTTCAATTGGTTTTGTGCTTTTGTATTGAGTTTGGAGAAAGTTATGATCATTTTACCATTCGCAACCCTTTGGGATTGTTTTCTCTAAAAGTTGCAGGCTGTTACAGAGAATGGTACGTATTGTGAAGACAAAATAATGATGTAAAACATTTTGGAAATGTCAGACATGTGAATCTTGTTTCATTTGCTTCAATTCTCATCAAATTTAATCAAAAATTGAATAAGTTATGACAATTTTGGTGATGGCAGTTTTGAACACTGCCTAGGGTTTGCAGTTTTGGAAACAATGCAATAACTTTATTTTTCACCGTTGGATCTTTATAAAAATTTGAGGAAAGGTTTATAACTATGTTTTATTCAATCTCACCAGAGGGATTGGCTTCATTATATGTTTTATGTAAGTTATTAATGACTGTTCATTGCATTGAATTGTGGGTTGTTATGAGAATGATTACAATGTGATCTAGGATGCACTTAATCACTATTTGAGATAAACAATTTTTATGGAATTTGTAAAGTGAATGGAATGTTGAGTTTTGAATCCTCTTGCTCTGCATCATGTACTCACCATCAAAGGAGTGAAAAATCAAACCACAACTATCACTATACCAACGCCAACTGCCAATGCTATTCAAAGCAATCCTGCCCAAGCTAATCAAAGGCATTTGCATCCACCCTGACAATTCCAAAAATGCACATACACCTGTTTGGGTGAACCTATTGAAATTATCTTGAAGAAACTTCATCAAAACGGTGTCATAATGCTAGAAGAACCTAAACCATATGACCTTGGTCAATTCAAGCCATCATGGTGGGATGGCATCGTATTTTGTGATTACCACCATGTCAAAGGGCACAAAACCTCCTCTTGTACAAGAACTCATTGAAAATCACACCATTGAGTTGGGTGGTCATCCATTCACATCTAATGCGGATCATACTATTCACAAGAACCCACTACAGGATCATGGTAAACCTTCCTCATATGGCATAAAGAATACCAATAATCAAGCCAATCACGTCCATCCTGCCTATAATAACATCTGCCCTGCTTAAAGTTATCCCGATGGTACCATTATTAACAATATTTGCGTTGCTGATGAAGATGAGTGTGTTAATACTATCACCATTAAAAAGCCCTAGAAATATAATGTCACCACACGTAAAGGCAAGGTCACCATCCCAGGTCCCTCTACACATCACCTTAGGATCACCATACTCGGTCCATCTACCAAACAGTCCAACCCTAAATGAGAGTTTAACCTTATCAAGCAATTGAATAAAACACCCGCTTAAATTTTCATTCTTGAATTTCTTTGTATCTCACCCACACATAAGGCCATCTTGGATAAAGTCTTGCAAGAGTCGTCTATCCCAACCAACATTGACGTCAACCACTTTGAAACTATGGTCAGATATTTGAGTTCACCTTATCACATCACCTTTTCAAATAGTGACTATCCCTCGCCCAAACCATCTCATAATGATGCCCTTCACATCGAGGTTTTTGTCCACAAACATAAGGTAAGATGAGTCTTAGTAGATGGCGGAGTAGGATTGAATATCTGCTCTTTAAAATTGGTTAAAGCTCTTGGATTCTCTGATGCATGTGTAGATGCTATCAAGAGCATTTTCATCAAGGCATACGATGATGAAGAATGTGCTTCTAAAGGTGTAATCACAATTCCACTCCAAGTGGGACCCATTATCATAGATACAACATGCCAAGTCCTGGATCGTGACATACATTATAATATATTACTTGGTCGCCCTTGGATTCATGCTCGAAAGGCCATTCCATCCACATACCACCAATGCCTAAAATTCCATTTTGATGGTACTAAAATCACTATCCCAGGAGATCCTGATCCATTTCAATATTGTACCAATTTGCGAGCCATTGTTGAGCACCAAGTACCCATCAATCAAGAAGCCTCAGCTTCCATCTCATCAAAATATATTGAACCATCTGCACTCACCAAATCATCCATTCCATCAACTTTTGCCACACCATCTTCCTTGGCCTCCATACCAAGTAAAGACCTTCGGATCCAAGACCTTGGCTATGGTGAATTCAAATTAAATATGGCTTACTATATCACCACAATACCTAAGGCACCTAAAGTCTATGGTAGACCATGTTTTGTAGTCGAGCCCAAAAAAAAATTCATGGTTCCACCAAAAAGTGTTTTCACATTGTGGGGTGATATGGGTAATGAATTCATTATCGAAATAGATAGTTGGATCTACAAAGACCCAAAAGAGTTGCCTCCACTACAAGTGCATCTCTATGGAAAAGGCTATGAAATATGTAAAGTCCTAGGTTTTGATAGCTCAAGTGGTCTTGGAAAGGACAATAATGAAAGGAGGAAACCTATTATCATATCGGCAAGACCAACGTACATAGGGCTAGGGTTCGACAAACTCATAAATGATGATCGATGTACCTGTTAGAACCCAAGAAATTCCATATAAAACCCTAAGGTTTTCCCATAAATTTCCACAAATGTCCATAAAAACCTAAGGTTTTATTCTCATTTTAATCCATCATTTTCATATCTTTTGTCATGAAAAAAATATCCTTTTCACCATCCAAAAGCTAAAAACATCTAATATTTCATATCGCTACCTTAATGTTTGATTTCTATGTATTTACTGCCTTACCGCGACCTCCCACAAAGGGGCCTGTGGTATGGCGGTAGCGGTTAGCAAGTGAGCATTAAGTGTTCACCGCAGTACCATGTGCGGTTAAACCACAGACCACAGTGGCCGCGGTAAACCGTTAGAAGTTGGTGGTCAGAGCAGCAACTAACAAAGCAAGGTGACGGTCAATGGTTAGTAAACGGCTACCGCGCTACCGCCAGGGGTCTGAATGTAGACTGTGGTGGCCATGGTAGTGGTCAATAAACAAGTAGCGGTCAACAAGCGGCAACGATGAAGATAAGTAGCGGTCAGTGATAGTCAAAGGTAGTGGTTACCACGGTACCGCCACCGGTTCACATGCTGACCGTGGTAACGCGGTAACGGTAAGGTTGTACGACTAGTGGTTTAATGAATCGTCACCGCAGTACTGCGGGTGGGCATGAAGGAGACCGTGGTAGCACAGTAACTTGTGATGGAGGTCATGATGGTCAGAGTGGGACCAGCCACCGCAATACCATGATTGGTCAAATGTTTGACCGCGGTAGAGTGGTAAGGGTATTAAATGCTTTTAAGACAAAATCAAAGCTCGACTACTGTAAAAAAATATTTAATTTTGCTGAGAGGCAATATAATTGAATATTTTAAATTACCGTGGAATGTAAAACGAATATAACTACAAAAGTGAAGGGTCACGACCTTTGAAGTATTCTATATAAATATTTCAAAAAATCAGCTGCGGAGGTGGGGGGATGAAATTCAGGGGTTTGAGGGAGTCAGATTTTTTCTGACTGGGAATGTAAAAACAATAAAAAATCTTTCTGGAAACAGATCAATGGAGAGATTATTTTGAATTGCTAAAACCTTCCTATTGTTAATTGTTGTGTTGCAATAATATATATTTCTTATTTAATTGTCTCCAACTTGAAGTTCTTTGATCATTTAAATCAATATATCAAGCATATGTCAGATTCATTTGTGTGATTTTGTTTGCTAGTATCTGCAAGCTAGAATTAAATTCCTTCAAGTATATCACAGTGATCTAGGATTTCTTTTGGATAGTTGATGTAGAATACGATAAGAAAACATTCCAGCCTTATTTACGCAAGTCATAAATCAATGAGGTTTTATGCCAGCCATATAATTTCATTTTCTAAGGTGCCTAGCAATTTGAATTATGACAGAGAGGGAAATACTTTTAGTTCTTAGTATTCTTGAATCCATTGCCCATGTGGACAGAAGACACTAATCTGCCTCGAACCAGAGATAGAATTTCATATCAAACTATTCATTCAAAATCCTTTCATTTGTGTAGTAGAAGTAGGATTAGTTGTAGAGGTTTTCATCTATCCACTACCTTTGGCATTGTGGGTAGATTGTTGCATCAAGAAATACTTTTCAATCTGCATCGTTCATTAGGTTCACCCGCCTTGGTCTAGTAGAACCTAAAGTGAAGAAGGTACAATTCTATCAATTGGCCTTGTACGTTGACCAAAAGTGTAGTAAGAGCTTGGCAAACTCTTCTGGTTAAAACCTGCATTTTTGAGTACCAACAATTTGGCAACTCCACTAGGGATTACTCAGGAATTTTTCAGCCTTTCCATTTATAGAGTCAGCAAAGTTTTACAATTTTTTTTTTTTGGAGATTCCGCTAGGGCAAACCAAAGCAATCCATTTCTTTTTCCTACTTTTGGAAAAGTAGGTGGCAACTCTATTTTATTTTGATAAGTAATGCATGGATGTTGTAAAGCAATAATATTTTGTTAGGATGGCAGAAGTATGCACATGAAGATGGTTCCAAGACTTTGGTCCCAACCTATATATGCTTTGATAGGGAAGATACTGTGTGTAGTCATTCAAATGGTTCCATGTCCATCTCTCACATTGATAAATTTTTTGAAGCTGATCATGAATTTGTTTGTGCCCAGGAAGAGGTATGTGAATTGAATGATTTATGCCTTCAAGAAGAGGATACTGGTTTGCATATCATTTTTGGTGAGTGTCCAACATTTGTTGAGTCAAATATGTATAAGGATGACTGTGTGAATCAAAAATGTGTGTTAATTCCAACTGGTGATAAAGATAAAATGGAAAGTAATTTTGACTTGATTATTTCAAAGGGTCTTGATGAGATTGAATTTATAGATTGCCATAAGAAGCATTCAAATTTTTAGTTCCCAATGCAGTTGTAGACACATTCAACAACATATGATAGTGAGCATGCCTATAATTATTTTGTTGAATGTGGGTATACTTTTTATGTTGAGGGTGATAAATTTGTTTTATATGATAATGAGAATGATGAAGTGCAGAGTGATGAGATGAATATCAAATAGATTGAATACAATGATTTCTTGAAGATTTTCAATGGCAATGCATGTTGTAGGGTAGGTGAAAGGGATAGTTTCAAAAGAAATCTGATGAGCTCTAATCAGAACAAAATCCATGACAGAGGAAAGTGCGGGTTTGTCTTTTTGGGGTGGCCTGGGGCCATTCCTTGTGGTTTGATTTTTTGAACCAAAGCAGGTATAGAGGATTAAGGATTGCTAGTGCATGGACAATTCTTAGCAATGCCTCTTAAAAAAATTCTTTTCCATGCATAGTAGTCTACGGTTTTTCCTTTCTCCATGCTCTGTTTTTCATATCATTCATCTATTCTTTCCCTCCATCGGCTATTACTTTCATTTTCATATCATTTTTATCATTAAGCTTGGTCTGCTCTACCAGTCGATATTCTAGATTCTTGCAGTGATTTGAAAATCACTCATCCCCAACAGGAGCCACTATTAGAACCCAAGAAATTCCATATAAAACCCTAAGGTTTTCCCATAAATTTCCACAAATGTCCATAAAAACCTAAGGTTTTATTCTCATTTTAATCCATCATTTTCATATCTTTTGTCATGAAAAAATCATCCTTTTCACCATCCAAATGCTAAAAACATCTAATATTTCATATCACTACCTTAATGTTTGATTTCCATGTATTTACCGCCTTACCGTGGCCTCCCACAAAGGGTCCTGCAGTATGGCAGTAGCGGTTAGTAGGCGAGCATTAAGTGTTCACCGTGGTACCACACACAGTTAAACCATAGACCGCGGTGGCCATGGTAAACCGTTAGAAGTTGGTGGTCAGAGCAGTGACTAACGAAGCAAGGTGATGGTCAACGGTTAGTAAACGGCTACTGCGCTACCACCAGGGGTCTGAACGTAGCCCGCGGTGGCTACGGTAGTGGTTAGTAAACAAGTAGCGGTCAACAAGCGGCAACGATGAAGGTAAGTAATGGTCAGTGATAGTCAAAGGTAGTGGTTACCATGGTACCGCCACCGGTTCACATGGTGACTGCGGTAACGCAGTAACGGTAAAGGATGAATGACTAGTGGTTTAATGAATAGTCACCGCAGTACTACGGGTGGGCATGAAGGAGACCACGGTAGCGCGGTAAGCTGTGATGGAGGTCATGATGGTCAGAGTGGGACCAGCCACCGCAATACCATGATCGGTCAAATGTTTGACCATTGTAGAGTGGTAAGGGTATTAAATGCTTTTAAGACAAAATCAAAGCTCGACTACTGTAAAAAATATTTAATTTTGCTGAGAGGCAATATAATTGAATATTTTAAATTACCATGGAATGTAAATGAATATAATTGCAAAAGTGAAGGGTCACGACCTTTGAAGAATTCTATATAAATATTTCAAAAAATCAGTTGCGGAGGTGGGGGGATGAAATTCAGGGGTTTGAGGGAGTCAGATTTTTTCTGACTGGGAATGTAAAAAATATAAAAAATATTTCTGGAAACAGATCAATGGAGAGATTATTTTGAATTGCTGAAACCTTCCTGTTGTTAATTGATGTGTTGCAATAATATATATTTCTTATTTAAATGTCTCCAACTTGAAGTTCTTTGATCATTTAAATCAATATATCAAGCATATGTCAGATTCATTTGTGTGATTTTGTTTGCTAGTATCTGCAAGCTAGAATTAAATTCCTTCAAGTATATCACAGTGATCTAGGATTTATTTTGGATAGTTGAAGTAGAATTCGATAAGAAAACATTCCAGCCTTATTTATGCAAGTCATAAATCAATGAGGTTTTATGCCAGCCATATAATTTCATTTTCTAAGGTGCCTAGCAATTTGAATTATGACAGAGAGGGAAATACTTTTAGTTCTTAGTATTCTTGAATCCATTGCCCATGTGGACAGAAGGTACTAATCTGCCTCGACCCAGAGATAGAATTTCATATCAAACTATTCATTCAAAATCCTTTCATTTGTGTAGTAGGAGTAGGATTAGTTGTAGAGGTTTTCATCTATCCACTACCTTTGGCATTGTGGGTAGATTGTTGCATCAGGAAATACTTTTCAATCTACATCATTCATTAGGTTCACCTGCCTTGGTCTAGCAGAACCTAAAGCGAAGAAGGTACAATTCTATCAATTGGCCTTGTACGTTGACCAAAAGTGTAGTAAGAGCTTGGCAAAATCTTCTAGTTAAAACCTACATTTTTGAGTACCAACAGTACCTATGAAGTTTCAAGTGAGGGTGTAACGACTACAGAAAGTCTTGAGACATGTGAAGAATTCCTTACCGAAATTGACTCAAATGAATGGGAATGGGGATCTGAAAAAAATCATAAGAGACTATGATATTGATGAACTATTCCTAGATCCTGGTCAACTCCACTTTCAAGAATGATTCTAACAAGAATATAACATTGACCCCATTGAATAACATTCCAAAAATAAGGAAAGGTTAAGCATTTCCTTGGAATCCAAAAGAACATAAAGTTTCATCGGTAATACCCGAATTATCCCACCCCATTCCTAAGCCCACCCATGAGCCTAACTTATCTGAGCCCAATATCCATACCTCTAAAATACCAACCACTAGTCATGATGCTGATAATTTTTTCCCGTATTATGAATTTGAATTTGACTCATCTGAATCAGAGTACGGTCCATCTATTGCATCTAACATGAAAGTTGAAATTGACAACTTTTCCTTTACACTTGGCTTCAATTAACACACTTTCCGCATCTTCCCCATCCTTTACCAACACTGACGATGGGATTCCCCTTGCTTAACCAAAACTGATTGACTAGGACCAACAAGATCCACCAGTGATGGACATCTTTTAGAATGATGAGGCAATTACAGAATTCATGGGGCTCTGAGAAGGTATTCCATGTGGTGATCACAAAGCAGGGTTTTCCATTGATCTAGATTGTCCAGCTTATTTAGGGGATACTGTGCAATCCTCCAGTCACAAAAATACAAACAATAAAAGAAAAAAAGAAATGTCTTTAGGTGAAAACCACAAGGCACCTTCTAACAACAAAATAGTAAAAACAAAGGACGTATCCGAAGGTGAAAACCTCTCTGAGGCGCTTAAGGATGGAGGATTGGAATTTCTTCCCATGACACAAGAAAATTTAGCTATGCTCATTGAAGACTCAATGGAAGTTAGCATAGCCACACCAAAGAATCCGAAAATGATTCTCTTGGCTACATCATTGTCAGAGGAAGAAAAACCCGAATTTCAACAATTTTTCACAAACAAGAAAGTTAACATTGCATGGTCATATGATGACATGCCAGGCCTTGATCTAGAATTGGTTTTATGTCATATTCCTCTAATCCCAGGGATCAAGACATTCAAACAAAATTTGTGCAAAATGCATCCATAAATTGCACTACTTGTCAAGGCTGAACTAAAGAATTTACTAGATGTTGGGTTCATAAGGTCCATAGATTATGCTAATTGGATATCCAACATTGTTCCTATCACAAATCCGTATCTGCATGGATTTCAAAGATTTGAATAAGGCTTGCCCAAAGGATGACTTCCCCCTACCAAATATAGACATGATTGTTGATCTCACGATAGGGTATGATATGCTATCTCTCATGGATGGTTTCTCGGGCTATAACCAAATCTGAATTGCACTAGAAGATCAACACAAAATGGCATTCACCTGTCCATGTGGAACATACTATTGGAATTTCATGCCTTTTGGGTTAAAGAATACAGGCACCACATAACAAAGAGCTATGAAAAAAATCTTCATGACATGATGCATATCCTAATAGAAGATTATGTGGATGACCTATTGGAAAAATATTTGACAAGGAAATATCATCTCAAAGTCCTAGACAAAATTTTTAGACAGCTTGAGGATTACAAGGTTCGTTTGAACCCAAAGAAATGTGTCTTTGGAGTCACTTCGGGTAAGCTGTTGGGATATATAGTTTTGGGATGAGGAATTGAGGTTGATCTAGCAAATGTTAAAGCAATTCTGGACATGCCTCAACCAAAAGGAATCAGCGAGTTACAAACACTTCAGGGAAGACTGCAGTTTATTCGCCGCTTCATCGCACATTTGCTAGAAAAGTGTCAACCATTTCAATATCTATTACACAAAATAATTCCTTTTGTATGGATGGATAAATGTCATGCAACTTTCAAAAAAATTAAGGAATATCTATTGACACCACCAGTCTTGACGCCACCCATTGAAGGCAAACCATTGATCATGTATGTCTCTGCAACAACAAATGTACTGGGTAATTGTTGGCACAAAATGACAATGAGGAAAAAGAAAGATCCATATACTACATCAGTCATACATTGATAGGATATGAGATCAAATATACAACCATTGAATGTGCATGCCTTGCAGTTACCTTTCTGGCACATAAACTAAGACACTACATGTTCAACCACCAAACACACTTGGTAGCCAAGATTGACCCACTAGAGTATCTCCTGTGTCGAGTAGCACTACAGGCCATTTGGCGAAGTAGGTCATGATATTAAGCGAGTATGACATACAATACATGGAGCGCAAGGAAATATAATGTCAAGTAATAGTAGATCAACTTGCAGATGCACCAATCCAAGCCAATCATCTGTTGATAACTGGTTTTCTTGATGAGTCTATCTTTCACACAGAACTAGCCTTACCATGGAAACTATAATTTGATGGGTCCCACACCAGTCACGACTGAGGAGTTGGCATATTATTTATCACACCACAAGGGGATTCAATTCCTAAATCATTTCATATTGCCTTCCCTTGTACAAATAAAATTGCAGAATACGAGGCATTGGTCATAGGTCTCAAGATAGCAATTAAATGGAAAATTCAGACATTTCTCGTGTTCGGGAATTCTCAGTTACTCATCAACCAAGTCAATGATGACTATGAAAAAAAATATGAGAATTTTCTTCCCTACAAACATATGGTGGATAGTTTCATGAAATACTTCAAAATGATTGCTTTTGAACAAATCCAAAGGATACAAAATAAGGTAGCCAATGCAATGGCTACCATTGGATCTCTCTTAGAAATCCCTAAGAATGTGTCACAATTTGAGTTCTTAGTGGAATAATTATTGATGCTTGTATATGATATTCCAAAGTCAAAAATGGTGTGCGAGATTATTGGTCCCAGTTTTCCTTGGTACCAGGACATCTATGACTATCTTATGTCCCAAACCTTCTCACCCAACCTGTCCAACAACCAAAGAAAGTCCTTTATCCGAAAAGCAGCTAGACATACTATCGTCAGTGACACCCTATACCACCATGGATTTGATAAAACCCTTCTTGGCTATCTCGACACTGATGAAGTCCAAAAAAATTTATGAGAAGTGCATGAGGGTATATGCGGATCTCATTCAAGTGGTCCAACGTTAGCTCAAAAGTCACCAGACTGGGATACTATTGGCCAACATTAGAGAAAGATGCTCTTTAGTTTGTCAAAACATGTTAGAAATTCCAAGTGCATAGTGACTTAATTCACGCATCTGCATAGGAGCTGAGACCAATCACTTCTCCATGGCCTTTCACACAATGGGGACTTGACCTCATGGGTAAGATCCATCCTTCCTCCTCTAACGACCAAAAATTCATAATCACCGCCACTGAGTATTTTACTAAGTGGATTGAAGCCGTCCCTCTCACTTACATCACCGGTAAGCAAATATCTAAGTTTATCCTAAATTACATCTTCTATCGGTATGGTTTCCTGCAATCCATCATCACAGATAACGACAATCCGTTCAAAAATTAGGACGTTCATTAGCTCTTTGAGCAATTCCACATCCAACATCATTTCTCCACCCCATATTACCCACAAGGTAATAGCCAAGTGGAGGTGTCAAACAAAACAATCCTTTGCATACTCACAAAGACCATCAATGACGATGGCCGAGATTGGCACCTACAACTTAATCCCACTTTATGGGCCTATCGTATCGACATTCGTACCCCCGCTGGAGCAACTCCACTTTCCCTGGTCTACGGATCAGAGGCCATATCACCCATTGAGGTCAAAATTCCTTCTCTTCGAGTCTCCTTGAAAGTAATGATTGACGATGAAGAGTACAAACAATCTCACCTACATGAGCTAGAAATGTTACAAGAAAGATGACAAAATGCTTTAAAAAATTTGTAGGCATATCAAAAGCATCTCTTCCAAAGCTATAACAAAAGAGTAATGGTGAGAAAATTTGAAATCGATGACTTGGTCCTCATGCAGAACCTAAGAAATCAGGTGGACCGTGAAAAATCCTACCAATTTTGAGGCTAATTGGCTTGGTCCTTATATCATTACTACCACATTCAATTTTGGAGATTATTAGTTGGCCACACGTGATGGAGAACAGTTGATAGAACCCATCAATAACTTACATCTATGAAATTTCTACACATAGCATCAAGGAGATTCGCTAAAAAAACCTAAAACTAGAAAAAAATTGTCCCTTGATGAAAACCTGGCAAACAGTCATCTTGGTGACACCAAAAAAAAACAAAAATGGCAAAAATAGTAAAAAGAAATGAATCCATCCAATAGCGAAAACGTGGCAAATTGGGGCTTTGGATAAGTACCATGGTGAAAACCTAGTAAACAGGCACCATGTGTATTCGATAATTGCTTCGCCATCTACTGTTACTCTAATTGACCCTTATCCACTTTCCATAATCACAATGGCCTGAAACATTCACAACATTTGTCCTAAGTCTTGTAGATTTTGGCCATGGTTAGCATCTGGTTGACATCACCCCTTGCATATCCTTGCCTTTTGTCCTGTGTCTGCCTATGCCCATATTACTCAACCTATCTAGGGGCAAGAACTTCATCATATAACTATAGTGGGTGTCACATTAGATCCTACATTTTTAAAAGTTATGAAAAAAACCCTAAAAATTTGAAAAAGTCCTAAAAAAATCCTAAAAATCTAAAAAAGTCCTAAAAAAAGATCTAAAATTTTGAAAATGTCCTGAGAAAATCCAAAAATAGAGTCAAAGCCAATGTTTGTCTGATCAATTCAATCATTCACATCATTCAATATTTCTTCCATCTCTGAATTACGTTGTCTCTACGCATTTGCTACGTAGGAAAGATTCATCTTTGAATCCCCGAGATATTAGGTCAATCTTTCTAGGTTTGTCAAAATAAAATCATGATTCAAACTTCTATCCTTTGGACAATGTCATTGGTCATGTCGAACTATGAGGTCTCTGAGTGCACGACATAGGCAAGGCCATGAATCAACGAGTCTTCAAGGCCGCACTAGGTTAGTCCATTAGGGTTCATGGCACTACGTGTTCACACATCAAACTATCTTCAAATCAAGAAAACCTTCTATCGAATCTCAAGTAGGAATTCTATTAGAAAATCTATTTCATCAGCATTTTTAGTCAATTCGACATGTCAACAATGACATGTAATCAAATTCTATCAATACAATTCACCCTAGCAAAAATTTGGGTTCTTCTTTAGATGCCTCCTTCTGAAAAGCACCTCTTGTCATTTCTTTATGCTTTTGGATGTGTCATTCGTAAGC
Organism: Sequoiadendron giganteum; assembly: GCA_007115665.2. Taxonomy (NCBI): domain Eukaryota; kingdom Viridiplantae; phylum Streptophyta; class Pinopsida; order Cupressales; family Cupressaceae; genus Sequoiadendron; species Sequoiadendron giganteum. Next base: position 671,188,836 of record CM021104.1, read on the forward strand.
ATCATCAACATCATCTAGGATTTTGATAGATTCTCCTAACTCCAAGAATCGATCTCCTAGATATCAAGATCATTCAGGATGTGTCCTTCATAAATTTGATATCGTTTGGCATTTGGCAAACTTCTGACATTAAACCACTTGGAAAACACTTGGCAAACTTTCTTTTATCTTTTTGATGGTTATCATGATATTAGGTCCTTATGTCTTAGGAAACATGACATATCATAATTATTATTCTTGTCTTCTTCTAATCACCTTGCTAATAGTTTCTCAAGGATGTCCTGATTTCAGGATTTAGAGAAGCAATGACTTAGCATGATGATTTTCCTATCTGTTTTTTCCTATCATGTGGCTAGTTTCTCAAGGATGTCCTGGCATAAGGATTTAGAGAAGTAGCGATGTTTCATGATTGGTCTTGTTTTTTCTGGTAGTTGGTCATGACAAAAGGACTAGGGGCAATTATGTTCCTCGTATGAATCATGATCATCTATTTCTAGGACTGTTTATCTACGTGGTGGTTCAACCTTGCACACTATCAATCTATGTCATATCATAGTGTTTGTCAGCCATCATGACATTTTTTCCCAATGATGATTAGAGAGAAACAACTAGGATGGCACTATAGAAAAGATTTGAGGGGTTTTGTTTCCACACTAGCATGCATGTATTTCTTCGCACTAACATCCATCTTCATCTTGTTTTATGTCATTCTCTGATGATATCCTATGACATACACAAAAAAAAAGTTGCATAAATAATAATATGAGAATTTCATATTCACATTTCACATATGCATAAATCAAATATTATAATTCACATTACATAACGCTATCATTTACATCCATCATGAACCATCATTTATATCAACATATAGGCATCATATATAAAATTTTCATTAACATATAAGTATCACATCATCATCACATTACACAATGCATACATACATAATCACATCCATAATTGCATTCATAAACATCAACATTAACATCCATATATCTCATAGTCTCATGAAAGCATCACATAGGATCTAGTAAAACATAAACCACCATAACACATAGAACCATATAGGTTGTATCAAAAACTGCATCGCATGTATATAATCTCAAAAATGTAATCTCAGAGGATAGAGTCATATGGTATCCCAAAAATGGAGCTCGCAGGCTCGAACATCAAAACATAAGAGTGTCTAATACAAATGTCGGAGTAACAAGTTGTAGGAGGTGCCTCCTCCATTACATGGAGGTGAACTGAGAGGTAGTTGTGGCTGACTCATCAAGTGAAAAGTGACCTGGATGGGAGTGGTGTCCTGAGTATGACTCTGAGATCCCGAGGGATCAGTCACATGAGATTGGCTCTGCTCTGCCTGGTGTCTTGATGACACTGATCAGTGCCCATCATCTGACCTATGGTTATGGCCTGATGAATGTCTGTGTGAGCTATGTGACTTGTGGCCTGATGACTGTCCTAATGACATGGATCCCCCAACACTAGTGTGACTACCACTATGTGACTTGTTACCGTTGTGTGTCTGAGTGCCACTACCTGTCGTGTTGTAGGATCAGGACAATCCAGGGTCCCATCTCTTTGGGGGAACAACCTTCTCATATAGTAACCTATAGTGGCCCCTGCTCTTTACCATCCTAGCCAGCTCCCGTGCCATATCCCCTGTCGGCCCCATGCATAACTCTGCGAACTCAATCACCCACCAGTTTGATTTTTGCCATCGGATGATGACCTGATCCCTCTCCACCCTAGTAACCTCTAACTCTACTACCAAGGCCTTGTTCTGAGACAAGGCCGCATCAAGTCTTCTTTGAAGATCAGCAATTGTCTGATCAATAGTGGTATTGGTAGGAAAAATCGGTGATTTGTCACCCTCCTCATCCCCGACAATCATCTTCTCCCCAAGTCTTTGGTCTATCTCATCCTCCTCCTCAGCCCGAATCTCCTACACATATATATCAAGAGGCTATCCTCGGACAAATGGATCCTCCTCTAGCCTTATGTCTACCTCCTCCTCACCCCCTCTAACCTCCTCTCCCACCTTCTTCTCGACTGGAATCTCTCTTTCCTCACCCTCCTCACGAGTGGGTGATAATGGTGGACCACCCACTCTCTATCTAACTCTCTTCGACTATCTTGCCCTTTGTCATCCCTCCTCCTCCTAACACCTATCCCACCCCTCCATCCCCTCCTCCCACACCACCCCCATCATCCCCATCTCCTCTGCCTCCATCCCCTCTACCTCCATCTTAGTTGCCATCACCCCTGCTACCATCTCCCCCTCTAGTACCTCTACCATCTCTGCCTCCATCCCTACCACCCCAGCCTCTCCTCGATACCCGTGGGATAATTGATCTCTGATCTATGGGTGATAGACCATCTAGATCTTTCAATGGGATAGGCCTATGAATTTTCTACTAGACGTCGAAGTCGATAGATGTGCCATCATCTATTGGACCTCCCTTCCACATCCACTGAACAGTAACAAAGCCATCTACCTATTGCTCGGCCATTGTCACTGATATAGGTGGCCCCCATATGGTCTCTCTAGAAGACCGTGCATACTTTGTAGTGCCTAGTGGCAGATCTTGCTGCTCCTTGAACTATCGTAGTACCCATTGGGGTAGGAACATCTCTATGATATGTTGACTCTGCACTATACGACCGATCATGTATCTAAACTGTCTGCACAATGATCCTCATCTAGCCACTAGGCACAATCTTTGTAAGGCCTCTAGATGAAACTAATCATGGTGTCAATCCTATGATGCCAGTATTTGGTATCCCCAACGCGAGTCTGACTAACTAAACCCACATACAAATAGACATACGACATCCCATCGTGCAACTATTGCATCTGTACTGATGGTTGAAAAACAAGAATGAGCTCCCATGCCTAGACAATGAGAAGAGTAGTCTTGCAACTGATACTCTATCCCTGATGGTAGATGACCTCATGTAGCTGATGATATAGGATGGCCAACAAAAAAGGCCCCCAAGCAAAAAAGGTCCTCTATCCTACATACGGACTAGTACATCCCCCCATCCAATAGGAAATCCATGACCATGGCAATCTAGAATTAGTAATCTAGCAATTAGGGTCATGAGCATGGCATCCTACCTAGGAAACTGGTTGGCCATGACATCCCAACTAATCTCATAACCATCCAAACCCAGCTAGGCACCACCAACATCCTCATACATCTCTAATAGGGCCTGTCACCTCGACGCAACTCATATACAACCCTCTCTCCACAGATCGATACACAAAGAATGCGATACACATCCTCTAAGGTGACCGTTGCCTCTCCTATAGGCAGATGAAAAGAGCAAGTCTCCGAGTGCCACCTCTCACAAGGATCTGTTAGCAAACCCCTGTTTGCCCGAATAATGGGCATGTATGTGATGTAGTATAAACCCAGTGACATCAGGCATTGTCTCTCGCTGTCGCTCAAACGGTCTCTAAAGGCGTATGTAGTCAGCCTGAACTCTCGTGTATAGATCAAAACTAGTCGTCTCTACATAGGAAAACACAAGAGTTAGCACACATGGGTCAGCATTACTGAAATCAAAATACATCTAAAACTAAAGTCAATACAAGTCAACTCTGGTCCACTGCAATTGCATCGCGTTGACTATAAATGCGTCATGCTTCTCTAGTTGCAGCTCAACACATGGAATTTGCATTGCAATCTATCAAATGCGTCGCTTTATCTAGAAATTATGCAACCTAACAATGATTGTGTCGTTCTATATGGAAATTGCATTGTGTTTTCTCAATTGCATCATTCAAGCTAGAAAGTGTGTCCCAACATTGCAGATGCGTCATGAAATGCCCCACTTGTGTTGCAATTTGGCGATTGCGTCATTACCCTTGCGAATGCACACTCAAACAAAATAGCCTAGCCACCCAGGGCACTTGCATCATGACACAAACAAATGCGTCGAGTGCAAAGGCATTTGAGGCTTACACGACATCTTTTGCATCGCACAACATCTGTTTAACCCCCCAGAAACCCTCATAAATGCACTAAATTTAAAAATTGACAAATGGGATAGGGTACTTACTGGTACCTCAATGCCCTCGAGTCGTCTGAAGGTCCGCATGTGGTATCCAAGGTGGTTTGTCACTATAATCACCATCGTCTCTTCAAGTTCTAATCATTGAAAATTTTATATAACAAATGAGCAAATGACACTTGGTTTTTCCTTTTCAACCTATTTATAGGTTGAAAATTAGGGTTTTGATCTAGTAGGTTTGTACTGGAGGCTCATTTGACCGTCCTTCATTGGCATTTTGGTTAGCTTAGTGTCCTTGTCCGCCAAATTTGATCACACCATTGTTCCTCTAGCCATTAATTGAATTAATCAGGACAGTTTCTAAATTTTTCTGACCCTAGGTCAAAATTCAAAAAATTTCTCGAGGGGGCATAGGCACTCCATACCTTTGTTGGGGCATATTCTGGACTTTTTTTCTTTTCCACAATGCGACAAGCTACATTATGACAAAGAGGGGAAAATGTAAACACATAAAAATGACTAAGGCTTGCAAGCACTATTTTACCACCTTTCGTCTTAACATAATTATGACATTTTAATTATGTTTCTAACCCACCTTCAACTATTAATTAAATAATTCATAATTATTTAATTAATTCATGATCTTTCATTCTTCATGATTATTAAATAAATAAATCTTATTTATTTATTTATTTAATGTGTCACTAATTATCAAAGTCTTCTCATAATTAAATAAAATCCTCAATTTCTTTAATTAATCTTTATCATTAATATCCTCCTAATTATTAAATAAGTATATTTTAATATATTGATTTAATATGTCACTAATTCCTAAATCATCTCTTAATTAAATAGTTTCATTAATTTATTTAATTAATTAACTACCTCTTCTAAATTAAATAATTATTTTTAATTATTTAATTGTTTTATGTGACACTTCCATCTTTTTAAATAAAAACAATTTATTTAAAAATGTCACATGGTTAACTGATTCCTCTTTTAGTAATTAATTTCAAAAATCAATTACTCATTATCTCAAAAATCCATATTTTGAATGAATTTAATTTAAAATGGAAATATTCTTCTACAAATAAAGTAATTGCTAAAATTACTGATTTTCTAAAATCTCATCTCCTTATCTTCTGATTTTTACTAATTTCATCTCAATGTCACATTTATCCTCCACCATTGATTTCATTTCCTAAATTAAATCTCGTCCACACATTTGGGGATTTTTACCCTAACCCTAATTGAGAGTTGTCATTTTTAATCTTGACTATTGATTCTAGGGCATTCCTCACTCTCTCATCTCATCCATCCATTCAAGATTGCATTTTCTATAAAATGACAATCTTGTTCTCATTTTGGATATCTTTCATTTATTGGCATTTTCTCTTATTATTATCTTCTTGCATAATTGTATTTATCATTTTAGCCACTTGCATTATAGAATTAATTTTCTTGTGCAATCATATTTTACAAATCCTTCAAAGTATTGTTTAGGACTAGGTTATCTAGAGTTTGCTCATCAAATTTGAAGGCATTCATTATCATAACAAGCTAAGGAGGTACAATGGAAATCAATCATGGAGGAGAGAATATTTGGTGAGACTACTCTAGTTTCACTTCTTTTCTCATTTATCTCCCATGTATTTCATTGTTTGTTTGGATTTAATTAACTATTACATTTATTAGAACTAACAAATCTATTGCGCAAAAATCCATTATTACAAAAGTAATGGGACATTGATCTGTATCTTTTGTCTGATATGCTTGTTGGATATTCTTGTAATATAACCTTGGTGAATACTTGCTTTATTAGGTGTGAATGGAAGGTGTTTTGAATAACTTGTCGACTATTACATTGTTAGGTTTTGCCTTTCCATTTTTTGGTCTGAGATGTTTGAAATATCTTAAGTACATCATAGTAAGGTTTCCATATGTCAGGTATGAACATGAGTACTCCTATGTGATTGTTGATTCAAAGTCCATCACACTGAGTGAAACACCATCCTAGTTGTTTATACCTTGATGCATTGTACCTATGTGTATTATCAAACATAAGGTAAATGTCCCTTTTAAAAATACCAATTCCTGATAAGGAAATCATCATCATCATCATTAATAATGTAGGTGTTGGATCCTCTTTTCATTTTCTTCTATCTTCTCTCCATACTAACATGGTACCATGATAGTTAATCAAAACCATCACTAAATGCATCCACCCTGCATCCATAAATCATCAACATAATGCATATCATATCATATATCATATAGGAAACATAAATGCACTGCATGCCATCATTAATATAAATTTATTAGTCTAGAAAAATCTCATAAACATCATAAATTCACATTCGTTTTATAAAGGTATTATCACATAGACATCCTAAATCATTACATAGGCATATCACATCATAATAATATCGTTACATATCATAATCATTTACATTTCATAAATCATGTCATAATCAGTTTGCGTTATCATATCATTACAAATTATTGCACGTCATAATATCATTTCATAACATTGCATTCATGAATCATTGGAAAACAAGAATCATCACATAAGCATATCATATCATATAAATCATAATCATCTCAAATCATCATCTGATAATCATTTGCATTACACATCACATCATCTTAAATAATTACATTCATATCGTTGTATTTATACCATTACAATCATCACATAATGTAACCATTACACATCATACGTCATCTCATATCATACATCATCATACTCATTTTTCATATCAGAAAAATCTAATTTACATATCATCTACATCATCACATTCACATCCACATATCATACATTGTCATCAAATGCATAAGAAACTGTACAAAAATAAATGCATCCATAACCATAAGCATCAATAAACATCTACATATCACGAGTCATATCATTGCATATAGGAAATTAAATACATTCATCCATCATGCATAAGTAAAAAAGGACACATCTCATAAATGAATCAAACCATATGATATATATATCATAAAAAATGTAACTATCATGGTACAAAGATCATGATCAGATGTGTGTATGGATCAAGTATACAATGTCCATGTGGCTATCAAAAATAGAGCCCAGGGACCAAAAGTAATAATGTCAATCAAAAAGGTATCATGGTGGCCCACCCTGTTGGTTGCTACTCTCCCCCATCTGTCTCTCAGCCTGATCCTCCGACTATCTCGTGCATGTATGTTGTGAGTAGTTTGGTACTCGAGCCCCTGCTAGTACGACCTATCGATAATGCACCCTGTAGTACTCGACCTCTCTGATAGCCTGATGGTACATCCATGGTGAGATTGTCCTACCTTGTGAATCGATGGCCATGCTCTCTAACTATCGTCTCTACTCTGGCATCGCTCGAACCTGGCCCGATCCCTCTCAGTAGTCAGTTCTTGTACCCGAGCCTATAAATCTTGGACATGTTCCTACAACTGCTGCATCAGGGCATCTCTTTGATCTAGATGAGGTGGTGGTGGTGCCTGAGGCTATTGCTGATACACAAAAAGAGATGGTCACCTCTTGCAACATGGTTTCACTCATAGCCCCTCAGATCAAAATTTGTATATTAAGGAGATAGAAACAAATATTGTCATTCTTGTTTTGTATATCGATGATCTTGTGATCACATGAAGCTCAAACAATCTCATTGATGATGTAAATAATGATCTAAACAAATACTTTACTATGATAGACTTAGGGCCACTTCACTACTATCTTGGCTTGGAGATATGGTAAAAGATGCATCGTACTTTGATCTCCCGGATAAAATATACCAAGACACTCCTATAAATTTTTGAAATTTCAAATTGTAAACCTATGTCCAGTCCAATGGAGAAAGGTTTCCATGTATCTTGATTCTAGGACTCACCTCAAGTAGATGCAACTCTCTATTGTCAGCTTGTTGGGAATCTCATTTACTTGATTTATACCAAACCAAATTTATGCTTTGCTATCAACTATCTTTCCAGATTTATGCGAGAGCCAAAGCATTGTCATTATATTGGAGCTAAGAATGTTTTGAGATATGTCTGAGGTACACTTGATTATGGTCTAGAATATAAGATCTAAACCCTTAGTTCTTCTTGTAGGGATATGTTGACTCAAACTATACTGGATTTGTTTATGATAGGAAGCCAACTATAAGATATGTTTTTTATCTTGGATTCAGACCTATTTCATGGATTGTAAGAAGGAAATTATTGTTTCACTCCCATCCATCGATACTAAGTATTGTGTCGCACAAGGAGCTATGTGCGAAGTGATTTGGTTACATTGCATCTTGGCTAACATGGATATAGCTAAAGACAAGCCACCTATTATTTTTTGCGACAATCAAGGGGTGTTGAAACTAGTAAGGAATTCAATGTTTCATGAAAGAACAAATTATATAGAGATTGAATGCCATTACATTCAAGAACAAGTTTTACACCACCACATTCAGCTCCAATACTACCCAACAGGTTCTCATATAGCTAATATACTCAACAAGTCTCTTGGCAAGCTAAAATTTGAACTATTTTCGAGGTACATTGTAGGAACAATGTAATAAGGAGGAAAATGTTTGCATGACTTTATTATTGCATTGTTAGAGGGTGTATACAATTAACCTATTTCAATTAAACCGTTTTATTCAATTGCTCACTTCCTTTCTTTTTTAAATACATTTGTTGATCTTCGAATAAATCAATAAAGTGTTTTAGCTCTTTAGAGACTACAATAGATAAGGCACAACAATATGCACTATAATGTCTAAGATTTTTCACAGAATACAAGCCTAATTATTTAAAATCTCATTTTTTTTCTCTCCTAATTATGACTTTTTCATAATTGAAATTAAAGATATTCTCTCCCATACTCTTTATTTAATACTTACTAATTTCTTACACAATCTCCTATTTGTTTTAACTACTTAAAAATATTAAAATACATTGTTTAACACAATATTACTAATTGTAAATATTAAACTAAAAGTTTAAAACTACATAACAATCAAGAATAAAACATTACTAGTAAAGCTCTATTTTTATAATTAGGCAAACTTCTTTAAGAAGATTTAAAGTACCTTTATATGTTTATTCACTACTCTTTATTCCTTATCAGCTGTCTCAATTATTGGGTCAACAAAGGATGGGTTATGATGAGGAGAATCGGATTTACAACAGTGGTTGCAGTGGATCGTACCACATTCCCTGCACGCTAAGCATATACTCATTGGATATCCTTCCATCTCCTATCTATTATAGATGCCCTCAAGCACTCAGATTGCCAAACTGATCTGTGTTTCTCAGCAGAAGTAGTTGCAACGGATAATTACAGGGGTCTCTCCCTTAGCAGGTATGCCTTACTCTTTCATTCTTACCTGCCAAAGGAGAGTTGCCCTGCTATTGTTCAGTGCAATACATTATCATTGTGGTATTATCACATCTATTTGTGACAATATTACATTCCGTTTAATCCCAGATTTGTATGGTATTTTTTCTGTATATAGCTTATGAACTGCATATGTTCACAGTCATGAAGTATAGTGGCAACTTATATGTTGAGAGAGAACAAAGGTACTGTTCGTTTATAGCACCAGTTATATGAGCTGTTTCTTCTAGACAAATGCAGGAATTAAATGTGTAAAAGACCCATTTTAAAGATTTGGGCGAGCCTGTAGGGCTGTTCTTGATATAGAATTGGCTTCGGGTTTTTTTTTTATTGGTTTTTCCCAAATCCTCTCAATCTGCTAAATGGTTATCTGACAAATTCAATTATACAAATGAAAAATGATTTCCAGGAATTAATTTTAAGTAAAATAGAATAATTATTATAGTAGTGAAACGGATTGCAATAAAGTGAGTGGATAACAAAAAAAATTCTTAATATTAATTTAATATGGTTGTCTTAAGTTTGGTATCTGTTCGCAATCTTTTAGATAGATGTATTTCAGATATCTTTGTACTTTTTCAATTTCTTTGACTGACATAAACTTTATCACTCTTCTTAGATTAAATCTGATTGCCATATGCATGTTAGAATATTTAATTTATCTATCATGAAGTTTCCTATATTTTTTTTAAATGTATCTCTCTCGTTTTCCAATTTCTCTCTTGCCCTTGCATCTATTTAGTGAGAAATTTCTACAACTTAACATATTCCATCTTCATTCTAATGATAGATCATGGAGTGTGATAAAAACATTGATATATAAAATCTCCCACAAAATTGTATTTAAAAGTTCTTTGCTCACATATAAAACATATAAATAATGTGACTCTTATCATTTTTATCATAGAAATTGATTCCAATTTAATATTTATATAATCATCAATAGAATTAAATAATCTTTTTCTACAAATATTTTTTAAATTTTTTTTAATGATTATAATTAGCAAATCATATCCTTCATATTTACTATCATGAAAATTCTTAGAAAAGAGGGCATTTTATCATTGTTGCCAATAGCCATGTGATAAGTGGATACACAATTGTTGGTCCATTCATAATCTATCAACTTAATATACTTTTTAAATGGTTTACTATGAAATATATTAAATAAAAAGAGAGGTTGAAGTATATTGAAATGATGCTAATACAAAGTGGGTATCTATATCCCAAATAAATAAATATAAATTGCTTAATTCTTACAACAAAACAACCACCAATGTATTATAAAAAATACACCACACTAAAATGTGTTGGATCATCCTAATGATGGCAATTAGCCTAATTAGAGTGCTCACTTAAGGAAGGACTTAAGCCACCCATCAATCTTAAGTATTGTAAATCATAAAAGGCATAAAAACAACCCACCCAAGTGACAAAGGCATGATAGTACTAGTCTTAATAATTGTCTAGGTCAAAAATGATCAATAGTGTTAACATGTAACCATGGAATATATCCTTTACCCTTCTAGAAAGAGAAGACACAAAGTGATTTCAGCTATGTGAATAAATCCTTTTCCTAGGAATAGGTGGCATTAGACCCTACATTGATAATCATATATGATTATTATCATAAAGCAAGGTGCACTCCCTATTGATTGAGCAAACCCTAAGAGTATTAGAATTCCTTCACCTTCTCAGCCTATGTGTAGATCTAAAACTAAGAAAAGGTGAAAATATGAACTTTGTAATTAAAGGAAAAGGAAATAGAAACTCCCTTTTCATTAAAAAAATAGAAATATCTTTGGACTTCTAAAGTTGAAAAATGATGGAGAATTTGAAATTTCCCATATATTAAAAATTTAAAAGTGCCACTCAATTGTATTCAATATAAATTTCCCCTAGAAAAACGAGTAGGGTGAAAGGGAAATAAAAGGCTATGAATCATATTCAAAGGAAGCTTAGCCCATAAATAAGTCTAGAAAAAATTTTAAAGTGTCTCAAGTTTATTGTAAGCACAATATATTTTAGATGGACAATATTGATGCCCATAATTTGTTTTACCTATATAGTTAATGCTTTGTAGGCCAAACACTAAAGAAAATGAGTGATTTTTTCCTTGATTATGGTATGAAATATCCTCTTAAGCTCGCAAAGAGGAGAAAAAGTTTAAACCTCAATTATGATTGAGCTTTCCAAGAGCTAAAGAAAAAGGGTCAAGAATCTTGTGAAAAATATTTAAATATAATTCTTAAGTTTGATCTTGTGTTACAACTCCATATCTAATATTTTTGACATTAAAGATGTTATTGAAAGACTAATTTATCAAGCATAAAATTAGGAAAAAACCCTCTTAAATACAACAAATAGACTCATCTAAATTAATGATCTTGAATTTCTAGCGAGTCACGTACAGGGATAACTTAAAGAAACCCCCCCCTCGGTGCAGGTGTAAAATCATGTATACTTCTAGATGAAAAATATTAATTTTATTGGCGATTTTTTTTGTTTTTCAAGAAAAAAAATAATCCCCACTAGCGAATATTTTATAATCCCTAGAATTCTATGGAAAATCATGGTGAATTACATTTTTTTTAAATCGAATAAAATATTTTTCATTGGTGAATAAAACAGTTTTTCAAACCAGAAATTTTTTTCCGTTGGCGATTAAAACCTTTTTTCAAAGCAAAAAATATATTTTCATTGGCGAATTAAAATGAATCTCAAAATAATAAAAAATCCAGTGGCAAAATAAAAATCATATGGGTTGTTCGATGGACAACTGTAGTTGCATTCCGTAAGTAAATCTCTAAAGCACTAGACTTGCGATTTGAAACCTCTAGAATATCACAAGAACCGTTAGATTTCTAGAAATCAATGGTTGAGATTTTATTACCATACAAATGGTTATAAAGTTTTGTTTCTTAGCGATTGGGTGACCTCGACAAGATGCACAACTTTCGAAGTTTCAACTCATTTAATGAATTGTACGATGCCATTAAGGGATGTGTTCTCAAACACCAACTGGATAGATATAACGTAATCTTTTAAATCCTCTGAAAGGATAGATCTTAAATGAGGTATTAAGGAGTTTGGATAAACGAATTTAGTAGCAGATTGTCACTTTGTGTTGGTAAATTTAAGTGAGCCTACATATGAGGAAAGGTGGCAACATTTTGAACTCCATAGTCAAAGTTTCCTCAAAATGGTACTTCCAGCCGATATTAGGGTATGGGAAGATGAAATTGTGGTCTTCATGCAACCAAATTTGAATTGGCCTGAAGAAGAGCAACTTGACATCATTTCCCAGCTACGTTCAGTGGCGTGGAAAGAGAAAACCAGCTATGCCGAGTACAATAGGTTAGTTTTTATTTTAGAAGAAGAAGAAGAATGCGTTGAATTTCATAATTTTGTTATGGAAATGTAGTTGGAACTGTACAAAGTCCCGACACCTCCAGCAGTTTAACAACATACATGAATCCTTTTGTGAATTGTGAATTTGTGACACATAATGATAAGGGGGCATAGTTTCAGCTTTTGAGCGCTTTTTGAATTTTGATTGTACAGGGTGTAGGGTGACAGGTCTGTGAAACCACATTTTTAGCATTAGAAAGATAAAATAATATATTTCTAAATCTATGTATTTATCAATGCTTCCTTTTAATTATGAATGAATTGTGTTTCTTCATGATAATTGTTCAATGTTTATTTGTTAGTGTTAGGTCAAATTCAGAATGCTTATTTTTTCATCTCTTAGACTTTGTGTTCAAATTAATTCAATTGTTAAAAGAGAAAATATTTCTTTTCTTTACCGATTGTCAAAAAAACAGACTTTGTGTCATTTGTTTTGAAATATTTTGCATCTACTTTCATGGTTAAAGTGACAAATCTGTACACCAATAAGAAGAAAAAGTTGCAGCCCATAAGTAAATCTCTGAAGCATTAGACTTGCAAATTGAAACCTCTGGAATAACACATTAATCGTGAGATGCAGACATGTGGCGAGATAAAGTCCCATCGCTCATCACTCATTCACTCTTTTCAATGCCTCGAATCTCGATGTTGTACATTTCATTTCATTGAAATTCTTAATCTTTTTGAATCAAGTGTGGTTGGCAGTGGAAGTGGCGATGATTAATGCCATATGTGATATGAACATCCGAAGCAATTTCTTGGACAACTCATAGATTTAATGAAACAAGATTTGTAATGATTTCATATCTTTTGAATGAGTGATTTTGACAGCTTGTCAGTTGTCAGCTTGAGGTAGAGTTCAAGTTGGCACATAGTAAGATGTCAATCAAATTAGAAATTTTAATTATATAGGCTGGTAGCAGCCTTGGTGGCCCATAAATAGGGATAGTGATTCAGTGATTAGTAGATAGTGCTATAAGGGTTTTTATTTTCTAGGGTTAATAAGTATTCACGAAGAAGATGATACAGTATTGGGGATTTTGTAAATTCTCCTACCTACAATTATGTAGTTACAAAGTAATTAGTAAAAGACGAATTTCTTTCAAGTTCAGAATGGGTGGAATTGGAAAGAAGTTGATTTGGTTAACCTGAATTTTCAGACGAGTTTTGAACCAGGATGAGGAGCTTTGATGCAGATAAGTGCTATCCCAATGAATAGGGGCTTTAGGTAAAATATGGGAGTAGATTTTCTTCTCCTCCTGTATTCTAACAGCTCCCATTTCCCCAGCATGGTTGGCCAGGCAAGCCCCATGCATTTATTTTCAAAGAGACATTTGTATTTCATCTTCTATATGACTCTAGTTCTCAAAGGGGATAAGTACATTTTGTATCTTCATGGCTCCCATTTCCCCAGCATGGTTGGAAAATCCACCAGTAGGAGTTTGGAATCATGAATTTATTTTCAGAGCCACATTTATTTTTAGAGATAGATGTGTAGTAAGTTTTTAGCAACAAAGCTTGGAAATTGCAATCAATTTGTAATCCATTGTAACGAGCAACAACTTGGAATAAATTATTAAATTTTGTCTATGTAAAGTACTAAAATGACACACTGAAATATGTTATTTTCACAAAATAGGAGCTACAGTGCTACTCATCTGTAAAAATATATGTAATAATGTGACATTGAAATTCAGTTGCAATAACATAAATGGCTATGTTGTGTTATTCTTGAATCTTGATTCCTTGAATCTTCATTATTCATTTACATTTAAGAGTAAAGAGTTTTTTTTTTAGTTTGAAACTTCAGTGTCTATTAATAATTTAATATATTCAAATCATTTTTTTCTCTTTTGAGAAATTAAGTAATATACTCTATGCAATATGCACTTGAGAATTCATAGTTACTCAAGTTTCAAGTTCAACCGTTGGATGAAAATTTGATGTATGGTAGTAGTTACATTCTGTAATGAAATGAACAAAGCGATGGCCTTCCCAGTTTAAACCTCTGGAATTACCCTATAACCGTTAGATTTAGAAAGATCAACGGTTAAGATTATGACAATAGCAAACAATCAATATGAAAATTTTATGACAGTTTGGTCATTTAAATGCCTATCAAAAATATTGTTTAATTTACGAATTTTTATATAAAATATTTTATAAATGGAAGATCTTAAAAAAATTAGAAAACAATGACAATTATTAGTGATAAATATAAAAATCTACTGTTATAATTAACTATTAAAAAAAGTTTCTAAAATCGTATTAAAAATAAATCTTGTTATATATATTCTAAAAATTAAAAATAATTATGTTTTATTTTGAAAATATTCTAAATTAATATATATTTTTATAATAATATTATAAATCACATATATTAATAAAAAAATGATAGCTATTAATATTATAAAAAATTTCAAAAGTTTCTAAATTCATATTAAAAATATTCAAAAATGTTATATTCTATTTTCTTTTTATAATAAAAATTATAAAATGATATATATATATATATATATTATAAATTAAAATACAATATAATAATTTTTTACGGTTTAATAAAAATATAACAAGTTAAACTATACGGTCTAATAAATTTTATAGCTAGAATATATGGTCTAAAATTGAAAAAACAGTCAAATATTTAATAGACCATCAAATTCCAGGCCTGTTGTCAAATGTCAAGTGATTAATGTTTATTTTTAAAGTTAATATAATAAATTGCTCAAGTTTCAACCGTTGGATGAACATTTGATGTATGGTTGTAGTTGCATTCTATAATGACATGCACAGAGTGATGGGCTTCCTAACTTAAACCTCTGGAATCACCCTATAACTGTTAGATTTAGAAAAATCAATGGTGAAGAATTTGCAACTTGTAGACATAAGATGTGTCATTCACTTTAATGTTCCAATTTCGAGAAACAAAGCATTTAAAGCACTTTGTACTACTAAGTGTCAACTGTCAAGTGATTAATGTTTATTTTTAAACTTTAAAGTTAATATCATAAATTACTCAAGTTTGAACCGTTGGATGAACATTTGATGTATTGTTGCAATTGCATTCCATAATGAAATTCACAGAGCGATGGGATTCCTAACTTAAACCTCTAGAATCACCCTATAACCGTTAGATTTAGAAAGATCAACGATTAAGAATTTTCAACTTGTAGTCTTGTAGACCTAACTCCTAAGACATGTCATTCACTTTAAAGTTCCAATTACGAGAGAAAAAGCATTTAAAACACTTTGCACTTTGAAATTGTACAGTGATTTTTAAAGTCTTCAATCTTCAGATTGCTCATTGGCCATTATAGTGCACCACCCTATTTTGGATTCCACAGTTCCACTTCCAACAACGCCATTCCAGTTTTCAAGCATTGGGACTCAGAATCTAGGTAAGTGAAAGAATTCCTACGGCTACATTTCATTGTTTGACATTTCTAAAAATCTTATTTTGTCAAAGTTTGAAGTTTGGTTTTAGACTTTAGAGACTCAAGAAATCATCAAAATTAAGGAGGACTAATAGGTATTACTTATTAGGGAATTCAAATTTCACAACTTCACATTTGTACAAGCATGTCTACCACTAGTACCACTAGAGCAATGTCTAATAAAAAAATACATTATGCAGAATTGCTTAAAACCCTAGGTTTCACCGATGGGTACCATGATATTTATGATCCTGAAATCTATGGTAGGCGTACCTCAGAACTTAGATTTTCATCTCAGAATAAGGCTGCAGAGAAAACAAAAGTTAATAGTATCAGTGCACCGAGGGTAACTAGATTAGGGCTCATGATGTTACATGAAGTTTTCCCTTGCCCAAAATTTACCATAGTCTGTGCAAAAAATTATGATGATAAGAAAAGATAAATTTTTAATAAAGATAACCAAGAAGAATTTTTATCCATTAATGTAGAAGAACTTGTAAAAGTGTTGGGGTTTACAACCAAAGAATTTGGAAACCACCACATTGACCTAAAAAAGCTTGCTAGTGACTATGAAGCAGTGGAAGAAAGGCTTAAAAATGATTTCTTAAATAATATAGTTAAGGATAGAAACAAATTGAAAGGTGATCAGAAGCCTCCTTATAATTTGGATTTTTTTAAACCATGGGTTCAGGATACTATTTCCATGCTAGAATTTTGCTTCGGTCTGGATAGCCATTTGGAAGTGGGTGCAAGCCTCCTTGAAATGGTATATAATATCCATTATGCTGATGAACATGTCAAATATAATTATAGTCAGCACACTGTAGAATCCATGCACAAACAATTTTTAATGATTAAAGCAGGTTCCACGAAGACATTTACATTCACAACCTACTTGTGCTATCTTTTTCTATTCAAATTTAGAGGAATTTTTCAGACCAACAAGCTTCAGATTCTGCCCTACAGTAATGCAAAGGAAAATAAAATGGCTCTAGTATATGAATGGACCACTAAGATAAGGATGCATGATTCTTGAAGGAACTACAGTCATTTTGTAGAATAACTTTTGGCTCCATTGCATCAATTAATTACAAATAACCCAATTCCTAGATTGACTGTGTCGTGTAGAAACTGCATGCAACTAGGAAAATAAATACAATTGGTTGATTGGTACTTAATGGAAAAATATACTATGCTAAGATTTTATGGATCGGGAGTATAGCCATACAAACTTTCAATACATGTGACAAAAAGGGTTTTTGCATTGGAACATGTAAGGCAGGTACAGAGTGTTGATGAACTACACTTTCTTAGTCAGCAAAAGAAGACCTTATTTCCTTCTTTACCTTTTTCATGTGGAGGGTTCACATTCGAGAGAAAAGCATTTAGTGTCACACATAATCTTTTGATTTTTTTTGCATTTGAGGCTATTTGCCACTGGCAGTATGATCCATGTGACATCATTAAATCAATGATTGTGGCCAATAGGAATGCTGCAAATATAATTCAACATCAAATTAAACCCTTGCTTGAAAACTTGAGAAACAAGGATTCTTGGGATGAGGTCAAAATGGCAATGGAGAAAAGTGCTATTGAGAATGGTATTTCTTTTGAACAATTATCAGGCGAAATTATGGCATTGCATCGAAAGACAATCATGACATACAAAAACATTTATGAAAAAAGTGATAAACCATCTAGTAAAGTAAAAATTCTAGGTTCTCTAGAGAAGGATGTTATAGATAAAAGATGGTCACGATCAAAAATTACTACCTTTTGGTCTATGAGGAAGGACCTAGGAGAAGAAAGAGCTCTTGCAAAGTATGATGATAATGAAGAAGATGAAGAGTATAGAAAATTGTGGAATATAGAGCATCCTGATGAACATGATGAATCTGATGATGATATTGATATGAAAGAAGAAGAACAAAGCCATGCCAATTACAAACATGTTTTAAGTGAGGCCGCAAAAGAAGAATATGCTTGAACATATACTTCAGGAGAAGCCATACTTCAAAAAATTGGTTATGAAGGTGCTCCTTTGGGGTCCAAATGACAAGGCCCTTCGACAATACAAAGTGTTGAGCTTAGAAAATAGTTAATAAATATGGCCTTCGATTTGGAGGTGAAAAAGTACACTAAGGGGATACAAGACAAAATCAATTTGTTAGAGCTTCTAGTCCTCATCCTCATGGTCAGATACAATCACAACTAGGACATGCCCTTGGTGGACAACTTAGTGCAACTGGGAGTGCCATTGGTGGTGATTGTATGGGTATTAGTACTAGTAGTGGTCAACATGTGCTACAATGATAAATTCAACACAATACTAAGAGGGAAAAAAAAAAAAGATACCATAGAAACACTAGGTGATCAAGGCAATCAAAAGAGGCAAAGGATTTTGATAGGTCCAAGTCACACTATCAGTGGATCCACCAGTACCACAAAGGAGTTATTTCTAGAAACTCCCACAAATCCAGATAGTGTGGATGTGATATCATTAGAAACTACAAGTACTCCTATTCCTTCACCATTCAAGCATTCCATTGTTCTTGCCTCCCCAGGTTATGATTTCATTGAAGAGTTTAAAAAGAAATCAGACTTGAATAAAAAAGAAAAGAAGCAACTAATGGAGAGTGCATTTGCTGTAACTTCAGAGATTGCAACAACCATGGTATTACCCACATTTGACACAAATAAAGAAATCATGGAGTACACAATTGTTGTTCCCATAGTTAAAAAAAAACCGACAAATCAGATGGATCGATTTGGATACCAGGTAATCAATTTTCAATTGGATTTTTCTGGCTTGAAAAATACTAAAAAAATTAATGTATCAAAGAAGAACAATGAATTGGTGTACACATCATTGCTAAAGCAAGATAGAGAGAAGAAAAGGTTGCAGACCCAAATAGAAAAGTTATAGGCAGACCTAGCAAGTGAGAAATCAAATAGGAAAGCAATAGATAACAAGAGCAATGAATTAGAAAAAAAAAAAAAAAAATCTGCCTCTACATCAACAAGCAAAGATGATAAATCAAATGAGAGGGAAGTGAATGACCTGAAGCGAAGGCTAGATCAGAGCAACAAGAAATATGATGAGGAAAATCCACTTTAGAAAAATTAAGAGTAAGCATTGATAATGGAAATGTACAATGGGAACAAAAATTGGAGAAATAGAGAAAAACAATTGAAAGATTAGAGAAAGAGCTAATGGAAGCAAAAGAAGAAATTAAGTCTTCTCAAAATAAGTTATCTGCATTTTGTAGAGATACGGTGAGGCATATGAAATAAAAGATCTGGGATGAAATAATGCAGAGGTTTGATCATTTGTGTGACATGTTTCAATTGATTGATGCTATCAGACAACATTATAAGAAGCTCAACAAATATTTAGTGGACAAAAAAACGGTGTTGGAATTAGAGAAATCTACAAATGAAGTTCTGCAAACAGTCTACAAAGCCAGTGACAATGATCTGAAATCAAAAGGGATTACTAATTGGATTGAAACCTCAATGAAGTTGTCATCTATCATTGAAAAGTGTTCGAGAATGTCTGGAACAAAGGAATATTTACATTTGGTTACAAACAAGATTAAGATGGTGGATGAAAAGGTAAGGAACTTCATAGAGCTTGGTTTTCTAGAGGCCTTTGACACAAATGATAGATTCATTGGAAAGGATGGTTTCAGAAAGAAGATGGAAGGTGCAAGGAAGATTGATTTGGACCAGTTTTCTCAGAACCCAGATGTGAACTATTTTAATTTGGATTGAATCAAAACACGGATAACCTTGAATTCAAAATTGACTAAAGAATTCAAGATAGGTTCCACTTCTAATTACAATCATGAAATGTTAACAAAAATTCAAGTCAAACAACATCAGTTAGAAAAAATGGCAATTCCACCTCCTGAAGAGTGGAGGTTGCTAGAAAAGGTGATACAGTGAGTTGATTTTTTATTTTCAACCTTTGATAATATGAGTTTCCAAGTTCCAACTCAGCTCTGTGTAGATTTATCTTTGGGCATTGGAAAGATTTTGCATTGCCAGTGCCAATATGTACTCCTTCATGTGAAATTCAATTAAAAAGCTCAAATTTAGACTTCAGTAATGTGATGGTGTTCAATTATTTGTATTATTTATTTTATCATTTGAACTACTGATGAACTCGATGGAACTTCTAATTTTTCTCTTTGAATTCCTCTTTGTCTTGACCTTGTCCTGGTCTGTTAATGTGTCATACTGTTTAAGAAAGAACCTAAGGTTGGGATTTTTATTTTTCTTTTCATGAAAATCCTAATGTCGTATGTAATACCTTGGTTGAAAATCTATTCGAATATTACCTTTTTTGGGTGGGTTTTGTTGGTGTTTTTTAACATAAACCAAGTTTGTCTCCTAATCTACATATGGAATTTCCAATTCCAATCAAGGGAATGGGATGATTACAACATTATTTCGTAACTTATGATAGTCATTTTATTTGCAATTTGGCAGCAAGCTCTAAGTAAAGACATACAGACACATGACTTCACAAATTCGCACAATTTAAACCAGTGCCATATACCACTAGGGAGTCAAATTCACAAACATTTAAAATTTAACAAAAGATTCAATTTTTCAAATACATAGCATATAAGATCCCTAGAAATATTGCATTACAATAGTGTTAATCCATATCCTAACCCAATACTTCTTACTAAATCCCTTTACAAACATATCCATCCATGATTCCATCCAAGCATTTTAATTAATTCCTTGAATTAAAGCCAAAATGGAAAACATACACACCAGAGCACTGAGCAGTGAGATGAACACCATAATCCTTTATTATACTATTCAAAATTATGATATGTTTATACAAAGGAGAGACATGAGCTCAAAATATAACATCATAACTCAAATGCTAGTACTGTTGTGAAACATCAAATCTTCATATCCCTAAAACCTATTCTACAACTATACCTAGACTCGACCTCAAAATATCTAACTTGCCAACCCCTATTTCTGGCCTTGAAATCCTTCTTATAGAAAATGAAGGAGAAAAAAAGCATCGGGCTAGAAATTACACATGTCATTGGTCAATTATTAATAGACCATAATCATTTATACTATAACCGTTGAGTTGTTAGTTGCCAGTAATAGACATTGTTTTACTCCTCTTCAGTTAAGTACTTGTCCACCCATTTCTAGTAGTCCTCATCTGTTGGCCAATTAAAATTCACCACCTTGATCACCCTAGTATCGCTACAACCTGGTAAGCCTCTCTCTCAAAAGACTAAGAATATGTTGGTATTAATTATTTTATCCATACTGCTCACCAGCAAGTCATAGTCCAAGCCATCACAAATCAATTTGATTTGTGCATCAATAACCTCTTTTTCCCTATCTTTCCACTGCTGCAATGTCTTAATATTTCCCTGTGCATCTATTATATCTGGCAGAAAAGTATCATTCCACTCATCAAAACTCTTTACCAGTTCTCTAATTTTTCTACTCAAATAATCAGGTGTAGGCTTCAATGACTAAGGCATGTTGTCTGCTTCAAACATGGAAGCCTTAAACATAACATCTAAATTAGTGGCCCAAGGGATCCACTTCTCAACCAAAGGAAAAAATACTTCCCGATCTTTGTTAATGTTTTTAATTCCACCTAAGAACAAAGAATACAAAGAATGTACAGATGGTAATCTACAATCAACCTTATCATTTAGATGCCTCAAAATGGTGTCAACCACCTCATTGTGTTTAAAAATTGCATCATCCTCACTTTCCTTTAGGGCAGCCTGCAATTCTTTGATTTTATTCAACATTTTCTTCTTGGTAGGATCCACAGAATACTCAACTTCCTCTTCAACTGGCTCTTGTGCAGGGCTGAGAGCACGTGTCTGAATGGGGGACCCAGGAGTAGAAATGATTAGGATATTAAGGGGAACTGACCCTAAAGTAGTGGGTAGTTCTCTGATACCAAGGGCATTGGAGGATTCCTCTACCTGCCCATATTTCAGTCTATCTACTTCAGAATGCAGCCCAACATTCCTCTACTCTATTCTACTATATTCCCCAATTATTATGTTGTATTTCTCCATTAGACTCTTCTTTCCAGCTTCCTACCTTTCAGCTATCTTTTGGGCCAATTTGGCCACATTCAATGTCAATCTTGTGGATTTAGTTGTTGAGGTTTCAAAAGCTCTCTTGATGATGAGCCCTCCCCTTAGACTTGGGCCAATATCAGCCACATTTGGTTTTCTACCTTGGGGTTCCAATGCCCATATGGCTAGAGTTTTATATTCCTCACTAAAAGAAGAGTCTTGCAGAGCTGCCTTAACCTCTTCCTAACTATTTTTCACAAGATGCTTGGACTGTAAGATAACATTGAATGCTACAACATCAACTATGTCCCATTCAGGAAAAAGTAAGACACCAGTCTGAGTCACAAGTCTCCTTCCTTCCTCAGGAGTAATGCTCTTGAATTCCTCCATTAGTTTGGCCTTAACTTCATCATCATTCTCCTGTTTAGACCTATCAGGTTTTGACTCTCTCCTTCTCTTGCATTTATCTTGATATTCCTCTAATTTCATTCTCCAAATTAACTACAAGAATACATGAGTCTTCACGAAGGAATCATCATCCAGGAATGCCTTGCAGGCCTCCATTGTAGCATCCTATACACATTGCCCCTTTATATCCATATCAGTTAACAACAATTGTGTTGATCTAGGAGGAGAAGGGATACCAACCTGCATGTCTTGATCAGTTATAATTATTTCATCCATCAGAGCCTCTTGTGTTTCCTCAACCCTTTGCCTCTTTAGGCTTGGCTCTGATAGTCACTCTACAGGATCATTTCTCGGTGGTGCATCTAGGTTCACAATCCTTATCCCTCCAGGTTTCATGATCCCTTGACCCGGTTGTGATGAGCCTTGCATTATTTGTTTTCCCCTTTTATCTCCTGCCTCTTCATCACTGCTATCATCTCTCTTCCTCTTGTATAGAGGACTGTCCTCTGGTGGCTAATAAGTTGGCCTTGTTTCTTCAGGCCTCGCCTTTGGTCTCTGAATTCCCAAGTCCAGTTCCAAATTGAATTTCTTGGTTTTCAAGGTGCTCATGATATCTTTGAAGTTATTCATTAAGAAATATATTATTTTGTGAAATGGAGTGAACTCCATTAGTGGATCATATTTTGGATCCATTTTATGCACCATAGCCAACAGTTTCTCATAGGAAAACCATTTCTCTTTATTCAATTCCTGCCTGCTCAAATCAAACTCATTTCTGATTAGATCCTCAGGAAAATTATAAACATGTGCAAACTTTCCACCTTTAATTATTTGCCTGAATAGGGTAAAGAATCCCTCAGGGTCATGCTTCCTCTTAGATCCACTCTTCAAATGATAATCATCAAAAAATCTTCCAAAGTGGACCTATCCTCCCTTGGAAATGACAAAATAAAAAACAATAGTATAATTAGGGAACAAAGTCCCTTTTCCTTTCCCTGTCAAATTATCCTCATCAATGCAACCTAGTTGGCACATGACCTCAAAAAATCCCATCCTTGATGGTACATTATATGGGAGAATGTGAGGAGCTCCCTGGATACCATAAACCCTTAGGAAATTGCTTACGGGGTATAAGATGATGTCACCCCAATTGTGGCACACCTTCAAATCAAGCTTCCTCACTCTGGGTTGGAGTAAATCATGCAAATCCTCAGGGACCCTTGGCACATTTACCACTAATCTAGCTCTAAGTCTGGAAGAAAAATAGTTATCAAACTGCACAAAGCTAGCACCTCCCCTATTATATGACAAATCTGCACTCCAAACCTATACTGGTAATCTTTCTCCACTCACTTCTTGCCTTAACACCATTTTCTCTGAGAAGAAGTTGGCATTCTTGTTCAGGAACATATGCATTAATAGGGAGTACCAAAAGAAAGGAGTATAAGTGTCCCCCATATGCAACTTCAACAAACCCTCATGTATCTTTTCAGCAAGAAAAGATGCATAGTCATACACTACAGAAAAATTGGGATGCTGAATCTGAGCCCCCATAAACATATAAGCAATGCACATCATGGTATTAGGGCTGAAACCTAAAATTTGGAAAAGTGAATAAAATGTTGCCAATAAGTGATCAGCACAATAGCTCAGCTTGAAAGGCTCCTGATTAGTTGGGCTGATGTGAATCGTTGAACTTCCTACCATGGTTAAATGAGGAGGAAGCAATTTTGATCTGAAAAGAGGCTTTGACCTAGCATATTCTTGCTTCATTTCCTCAAAATCTACCCGAACTAAGAATGGGCTATATTCACTCAAATCAAAAACCTACCAAATCTCATCTGTATTTATATTCGGTAGAACCCCACCATCATTATCCCTGATAATCCTTGTAACAGGATCATATCATGTTGCCGCTACTCTTAGTAGGTCAATATCAAGAAATACATTTGGTACAACTAGTTTCCCCATATCATAGTTCTAGCCATTACAGAAAGGATGAGGCACATTTCGCTAACCATACCATCCCCTAAACATTTCTAGGCCCGTCATTTAGACCCTAGCATCCTCAATATTATAGGTTTTACACCTTAGTCCCTTGCCTAAGGCTTTCCCACTCATTAAAACCAAACCCCTCTTCTTGTCGTTCATTGATAGCAGGAATTGATCTAAGAAATCATCATATAAATTCCTTTGCAAATAATCAATATGGCTAGAATGTTGCTTTGATGGCACCGTCTCGAACAACCAGGGCTTCTCCTAAAATCAAATTCTTGAAAAAACTAGGGCTATCCAAAACGAAATTGCACCAGAACTTTGCAATTTCCCACAATTCAAAAGAACCAGTAACCTTATAGTCTTAATCAACAAGACCCCTGACCAACACAATACAACCTTCCACAAAAAACACGTTCAAATAGAAACTGTGGCATAGAAGGTAACTCATGGGATTTCACACCTTGTAGAAAACCAAACCTTGCTGTAATTTCTTTAAAAACTCAATCTTTGGCTTTGGACCGCTTCAAAAACATTTGAATTCCTTTGTGGTGAAGATAGAATGGAATTAACTACTTAAAGCTGATGAAAAATGGCCAGTAGATGTCTCATTTACCATTAAAGCTCACTTGCATGCCGTACCAACGACTTCAATCGTATTTGATGCAAATTTAAATCCTTGTTGTCAATCTCTTGTTCCTGTCAGATCATCAATGATCAAATGACCATCTTCAAAAGGCCGACACCCTGACAAAATCTCCATGTCACTATCGAGGGCCCACCATAATACACAGCACCAAAGGAATACACATGGCATCCGCCCATGATATCACAATCACTAAACACCCTTCACTTTATGATCATCTGATGGCGGGCAACCGTTGATTCCCTCCATCAATGATCATGATCATCCACAATAGTGAGCAGCACCAAAACCTATCCATCAAGCAAATTTTCATTAAGGTTAAAACATCGTCGTCAATCTCAAGCACATGCATCTCACATCTAGTTTAGTAACCCACTCTATAACGTACTAAAGTCTGATACAAATATTAAGAACTTTATTTACTCCTTTTTAGCATCAGCAACCTGGGAAATGTGGCGCCTGCCCATGATATCACAATCACCAAGCAACCAATGGTGATGTCATCACGAGATCATGGGGAACAGTCAAGATCAATCATAGGGAGATCAAAAATCACTAAAAATAACCCCTACAAAATAATACAATTATTTAAAATAAAAGAGGGGAAGGGGACACTACCTAGGACAACAACAAACGATGGCTCAAAGTTGTTCTAAAACATAGGGCACGGTCCGACCCAAACTTGAGAAATAAGAGGTTAGGCGAAATATTTAGCATTTTTATTAAAAGGGGCCTAGCCTAGACAATTCAATGGGACATAAGTTGTTTTGAAACCACCCTCAAAAAGTTAATGTTAGAAAAGACCCAACCCAAAGATATACATTATATGGCAGGTTACTAAAGCAGCTGCGAGATGCATGTGCTCAAAATCAACAGAGATTTTATAATCTTGATGAAAAAGTTACTCGATGGTTATGTTCAACAACGGTGACTGTTATGAATGAACACGATTTTCGATAACGAAGATCAATGGTTGCCCACCATCATGTGATTGGAAGATGTGAGGTGTTTATTGATTGTGATATCATGGGAAAGCGCCACGTGTATTCCTTTGGCGATGCATAGTGTGGTGGGCCTGTCATGCTGAGATGGATATTGCATCATCCTTTTTGAAGGCACCCGTTCGATGCTCTGATGAAAGTGAAGGATCAATGGTTGGGATTTGAATTTGATCGAAATTAAATAATTTTCCTTCATTCTATTTTACCACAAAGTTATAACAGAATTTGGTTGTGTCTTGATGACAGTTTTGGGCCACTTTTGGTGCAAGTTTCTTGAGGTTTGGCAACTAGCCAGTGCATCAGTCATTCCGTAGTATATTTTAAACTCATTAGAGTTTGATGTTTTAGGATAGTACTAGCATCTGAATGGAAATTACTCATTTTTAACTCGTGTCTCTCCATTGTATAAACATATCATTATTTTTAATAAAATGATCAAGGGTTATTTTGTTCATTTCTAAGCTATGGATGTTGAACTATTAGTCTATTAGCTTATGTTATGTTTTGACTAAAAATCCTGATATGATTCATGAAGTGCGATATAATATTAAATATCATGGAGACTTGGAGTGTAATATAAAATATTAAATAAAATATCCTGATTCCTGAACTTGAAGTGCAATGATTCACAATTTATTTGAATACAATATAAAAAATCATCAACTATTGTTTGGAATATGATTCATGCAGTGCTTGAGTGCAATTTAAAATAAGATTATAAGATATCATGAACTTGAAGTGCAATGATTAACAATTTTCATTTAATAGAATATTAAAAATCATCAACTACAGTTTGGACTTTGGAACAATGGAAACTAATTCAAGAAGTGCAGTAAAAATACCTAAAACTTGCTAATTCTCTTCCATTTCCCAAAAGGAGTCAGGGTCCTCAAACCGATGCTCATCTTTAGATAAAGTAAAAGATTCATCTTGATTCGGAGACTGCTCTGCACTTTGTTCGGCCTGTGTCTCAAAATCAACATTTATTGTTTGATTTGTGTCAATTTCAATATCATTGTCATCTTGATCTATCCCAGGCCCACTGCCACTACCACTAGTACCACCACCAGTACTGATGACTCTTGGAATTGGAGAGCCTATGTTGCACAACCTATCCCCTCTTCTTTCACATGTGGACCTCCAAATTGCGAGTGCCCTTTCAAAAGGAAATTTTTTAACATTATACGTAGTTCCTTTCATCCTCAAGCAATTTTCAAAATTCTTGTCCAGTTTGTTTCTTAACTTTGATTTCAAAAACCCCAATGTATTGAAAACTCTCTCATCCTCCACCGACCCCAATATCTTTGTTTGACATAAACCAACAAGTTTGAAATATTCTGACATCGAACCACACAATATTTCACTCTGACCTAAGCTTGTCCAAACCCCTTTTATTGATCCCGGTTCAAAGGCCTTCTCCTTGCCCATGGAATCAGACCGGTCCCTCATAGCTATTGCAAAACTCTGACATTGCTTTCTAAGCTTATTTTCACTTAAAATTCCTTCTATTTCCTACTCATTGTATGTTACCTTTTTCGAAAAACTGTTCGATCACGATTTTTACTTGATCATGAAAATATTTTGGGTTATCTCGGTTTACCCAAAATTGAGGATACACAATACCCATGGCTTCAAGTATTTCATGTCGAGGGAATCTTTCACAAATCTCTGAGGAAAGATATTTTGCAATTTCCTTCAAATTATCACTAATAGATTTAACAATGTCATTAATATCTTCCTCGTTAACAGGTGCTTCTTTTCTAGAGTGCCTGACTGTCTTACAATGGTACATTGCTATCTCATATCCACGTACACAAATACATAAGTGCCCACTTGCATTAAACTATAAATAATTATGAGGATAATTCAAATCAGTAATTTTCTGCCACATCAAATAATTTGCGCCTTCTTGTGTTAGATCTAGATATAGATGATCGAGGGCCAAGCATGTAATTTTACGTAGATTGGCATATTCATAAATATACATAGTTCTATCTTGGGCTTTGTTCACAAGATTATTCATCTCATCTAGCATGGGGAGAAGACTAGCTAAATTCAAGAGTGTCTCTATATCGCTTAACCTATGTAAGAGTTCAGGAGCTTTGTCTATTGTGCTGCGATGCTCGTACATCAACCCAATCAAGGATTGATATTCTGAAAGAACTCGTTGCACTGGTCCATGCAGGGAGATCCATCTAGTATCAAAATCCTTGAGAAGCTTGTTTCTAGGTGTTATTCCCTCAGAAAATGTTGAAATTCAAGGAAACGTTTGGGACTTTGGCAGAAGTATGCATGGATTTCGCAAACTAGATTTTCATCTTTTGATACTATTGGAAACTTGCTTACAATTTTAAATGCTAAATTCATTTCGTGGGCCATGCAGTGAATGCCAAGCATGTATGGTTCACAAGTAGTTTGTAACTTTATGCAAAGACCACTCCTTTGACCTTGCATCACTACAACTCCATCAGCTCCTACACACACCAACTTTTTGGCAATTGTCAACTCATCCATACATGCAATTTCATTCAAATATTTCTTGACTAGTTCAAATAGATTTTGCGATGTTGAATTATCCTTCATTTTACAAACACAAAGAAGATGAGCTTGGTGAACATGTTGTTCTACAGTATACAAATGCATACAAACCCAAGAAGTATTGTCTACCACAATAACTTCATCTAAAGATAATGCAATGAAATTTGATTCTTTTAATTCCTCCATTAAATCTTTCTTTTCCACTGCAGCAAGACAACTCTCTAGTTCCCATCCAGTGTTTACTGACCAATGTGAGAAGGGAAAGTGGGAACACTCAAATAAGATAATAAGTCAAAATATTTTGGGTACTCTATCATAGGAAGCCCCCTGGACAATATATGAAAAAAAACACTCATTTGAACAGTTTTTGATAGATTTGCTACTGCCATGGCTTTTCCAAAATGAGCCTCAAGTGTACCTTCACATTTTTTAATCTTTGACATTCTATTGTTATGCTCTCCATAATCTATGGCATACTTAACATGAAGATATTCTTCCTTTGATTTCCATCGTACGATTGATTGTTCCTTTCCGTCTATGATGTGTTTTCCGTAAACTTTATCGATATTCTTTTCTATAGTGTCAAGCTTTAGCTACATCATCTTGTCTCTTCCACATTTCCAACTACAAATATTACATCTAACCTTCATTGCTCTTTCAATATTGTTTTCATTTGATACCCCCGCTAGTTCAAGGACTAGGTACTTTGACAACCAACCAATTTAAATATTCCTTGACGTTTCCCACTCGCGCCCCAATTTTGCTTAGACTTTTCTTTTCTTGCTACCAACATCATCCTCATCCAAGTTGATTATCCCATTCTGGCTATCCAGGGTATCCCTTGGAACATCTTCTATGGTATTGCCATCCTCATTTGATACATTTTGATTTAACACAATGACAATCTCACCTTGACCTTCCTCTAGCGGAAGAGTTGATGATGTATCTCCATCTTCAATAATATTTGGTGGAAGAGTTGATGGTGTAGCTCCACCTTGATCTGATGGATTAGAAGCTCCACCAATTCCAAAGTAAGATTGTATGGTACCTCCCCGCTTTGGGCGTTTTGATGGCCTCCTAGTCTCTTCATTACCCACCTGCTCAGGAGTCTTACCCTTGTTGCTCGACATATTGATCTCACTTCGAATAAAAGATGGAAAAAATGTCTTATTGTTTAAGAAGGACAAACCAACAAAGAATGTAGATCCCATTCCCTACTTAAAATTATGTTTAAGACTGAAGCAAGAATGGAAAATAGATAAAGAAATCTTATTATTATAACTAATAGTCTAATAACTAATAACAGTATGAAGAAATGATCACTCACCTTTGAGTCTATGTTTTCGGGCTTCGCTAACTTCTGAATCAAGAAGTAGAACCTCAGAACCGAAAAAAATGTGTAAGAACAAATAATAGTTTCAATTGTATTTATATCAATCCATATTTGGCAAATTCCACAGGATTTTGAAATGGTATGTTAAAAATTTGGCGAATCCTGCATACTTATACAATGATACCTTGAAATTTTGAAGGTGAAATAGGTCCTCATAAGCAACTATTTATAAATTTTAATTGGTGAAATGGGTCTTCACAAGCAACTATTTGTAAATTTTAATTGGCGATATAGGTCTTCATATAATGTTGTTTTAATAGTATTGGTGAATATGTTGGTGACTTTGACATGCTCCCTGGGATTCTAGACAAAAATATTGATCGGTGCATTGGAAATGTGTAGTCTATTATGGCGAATATATTGCCTAAACATGCCTCGTAAAAAAAAATGTTGGCAAATGGACATGCATTGGACCGATAGTCCGTGAATTCCTGGCGATTTGAACACCCTGTAGATACGGTAGGTTCGCCAAATTCGAATTGCCAGATTCCTAGGATTTGCCAATTGGCAAAGATTCACCACTAAAGTTAACCCTGGTCACATGGGCCAATATATAGAGCATACCAGATCACTAATTATGTGAAAAAATCTTTAGAAACACTTGATAGATTTAGTTCATTTAGTATTATCCAAGGGAAAACAGGATTTGTTGATTGGTGAGAAATAGTGATTTTATAGTCATTAAAAGAAAGCCCATATCTGAAACTATTAGAACATAATGTTATTAGGGATATATATATATATGAAAGGTGGAAAATTTTTGTTTCTTATGGTTTAAGACATACAACAACAATCTTCCTCACTTCTCATTCAAGGGAATCTTAGAGATCTCAATCCAAGGACACAAAGTGGAAAGAGATCTACAATAGGGATGTCCTAGGGCATGACTAATGACTAAAAGAGGGTTTACCACCAACCTAGCGCTTGGAAAGACAAATGATATGAAAGACCTAATAATTAAACCTAACGATATGCAAAGCTTCACTAAATGACCTATAATGACTATAAATCATAACAAAAAGCTAAGAAACCAAAAATGTGCACTTGGAAATTAGTAGAGGCATGGAACAAGATTTGAAATATTGAAAAAGATGGATTTGAGGCACACTGCAACTCATACGCCACTTCTGGCATGTCAATCCCAGTTTAGGGTTTCTGGATTGGAAAAAGAATCTATCAGTGTAGACTCAAAATATTCAAAAATATGGAAAATTACTTGTGGTGGGACTCATACACCACTTCTAGTGCATCAATCTCATTCTGCCTTTTCAAAAAGTCAAAGTCCAATTTTTCTCTCCAATCTTTGCTCTTCCTTCCCAATATAATTTATGGATCTAAACTTGTAAAAAGACCTACAAAACATAATATAACGTTGAATTTCTTATGGGCGATTTGCCTCATTCAAACCCCTAGTTCAGTAATTAAACCTTGATAGAAACATTGGATCTTGAATATAAATGTGAATGAAATCCCTAATCTTAAAAGTGTATCAAAGATTAGGAAATATGAAATGCAATGCAAACCTACTCTATTGTGCTAGAATGAGGTGCACGAATGAAAATATGAGGATGAATGACTCACTTTGAGAGATCCCTAATCACCCAAATGAGCCCTAATAATGCATGTACCTTCATGAGGCTGAATGTAGAATAATAATGGAGGATTTAATCACTTAGGAAAAAAGTCATTAGGCTTGGCTTGATGGCTAGTTGCATCTCCCCAACCTAGAATCCATCATGATTTACCATAGGAAACCATAACCAATCATTGAAAATGCTAGATCTAAAAATGAAATTAAGCTTGAAGACCTACAAAAACACTACAGTGTTGTTCCAAGACTTCAAATTTTCTTGCTACTTTCTTTTGAATGCTCTTGTGAAAGAATGCTTGAATTCTTGTGAATAATTAGATCTTCAAATTTCTCTTCTAGAATGAAAATTATAACTTAGAAGCTTGTTTATAGAGGCATTACACCTAATTTATCATTATTTAGATCTCAAAGTCCTACATCAACCAAAAATTTGAATTAAAAACTTGAATTTATTGCTCAAACCCTAAAAAATTGCCAAATGGGACTCATTAGCCATTTCTAGCATATGGGTCCCACCTAGGGGGACTCATATGCTCAAGGTGGCATATGAGTCCCACCCTAGTTTTTTAGGATGGGTTCTTAGAAATTTGAATGTTTTTGATGATTTTGTCAGGATTTTAGTTGAAATAAGCCTTGAGATCCGAAATAAAGGGTCTTAGGTGCCTATCAAAAATGATTTAAAAGGGTATTTGTGTTGGAAGAATGAAGAAGATCAAATCTCTTGATATAGTTTTTTGTTGCCATTGATGTCACCATGATGTATGAGTTGCAACTATGCAAGATTCAAAGTCATAGTAATCCGGTAATCTGAACCAGTAATACAGAATCATCCTCTTGTAATTTTCTCTGGATTTCCTCTCTGGTGATAGTTGCCACTTTAGATTTTGAGAAATGGTTGTTGATTACATTTTTTCTATTAGGTCTATTGTTGGACGACCTAAGAAGCGGTTGAAGATGAAATGGATTAAATTTTTTTTGTGCAATCCATGTCGACATGTTGTCGTGTGCCACACGGTTGAATTGTTTTTGAGGAAGTTTTGTAGCTGACTTCATTGCTACCTATGAATAATTAGATATATTTAAAAGAAGATATTTTTGAAGATATGAGCAAGGTGTTGGTGTATGTGAATGTTAGTAGATTATGTGTGGAAGCAAATAGACCAAAGAGTAATCTGTTGGCATGCAAATTTCTTGAGCTACAAAGGAATTGAATCTGCACTTGTGGTGTACTTTCATTAGTTCAATCTTCAATAGTTGGCCATTTTGTTTCTACAAATTTTGTAGGTAGAGTCTCCATTTTTGGACAGTGAGCCACCCATTTGTAATATCTTATAATTGGCTATACTACATTATGAGTTAATCCTCACCATGGTTTTTCCCATTCTGTGTTTTCCACATAAAAATACTGGTATCTCTATGATATGTACTTAATTTTTAGCTAATGCTTGTACTTATCTTAATTATCATATGCATTGAATTAATTGGATGGTGTTTGTTCAATAAGTTTAAGAATATACTGATTCACCCCCACCTTATTATATTGGATATTTAACAATTGGTATCAGAGCTTGGTTCCTTTGGATAATTCTAATAGCTTGAGGGAGATCTTGGAGATTGAACAAATGGAGGATAATGCAAAGCTCCAAACTCCCCTTGATGATCTTGACAAAGCTGAAAATAAAAATAGAAATTTGAAAGATAATCTTGATGAAGCGAATGAATGTGTTTGAAAGTTGAAGGAGCAATTAAAGAAATGAAAAGAGAGAAATATAGAAGTTGGTGACCAATTGAAACAAAAAATGAAAATATTACCAGAATAAAGTTGCAAGTGGAAGAAAAGAAGAGAATTAAAGAATTATTGAATGTAGAAATGAAGAAAAAGTTTGATGAATTTCAAATCTTGAACAAGGGGTGGTAAATCTGAGAGAAAATTTGGAAAAAGAAAAAGTCTGTGAAGATAGTTTCAAGACAAGCTCTATCAGGCTTGATGAATTGATTGCAGGACAAAAACCCTCTAAAGACAAAGGTGGATTGGGATTAGAAGCAAGTGAAAGAAAAAAAGTAGTAAATGATCAAAAGAATCAATGTAAAGAAAAGTAGAAAATAAATCCAAGAATGAAACCACCTATCAGACAAACAAATGCACAAAGGCACCCATCTTTCGATGGAACTTTTTTTTTTGCAACAAGTTTGGTCATAAGGCAATTGAATGTAGAAGCAGGATGAATCAGCTCTCTGGTTCTTTCCCCGAACAATACTATTCTTATAATAAGTTTGGACATAAACCACCAAAAAGATGGTGTAAACAAGGGAAATAGGATTTCCCAAATAGGCCCCTAGGGTTTTCCACTTAGGAACTCTCGGTGTAGAAATGACCCTCTTTCACCTAGTGATATGCTTTTTGGTGATTGCATTCAAAGGATTAAGGATTGTGAGAGGTGTGTGGAGTGTGTGTAAATTTTTTATAGTAATGAAACTAAGCTAACAATGAAATGTGAAGTAACGTAAATCTAAACTACATGCAATGTAAACTAAATGACCTCAATATGTACAATCTGTAAGAGAACTTGAAATAATAGAAGGGTGTGTACCTGGGTTTTGAAATTTTCCAATGAGGAGCTCTGAAATGTTCTAGAATATGTTTGAAATCTTCACAAGGACATTTACATCATTGGGTGACCTAGTCCTTTTTTAGAGAAAATTCTAGGAAAATGCTTTGGTGGCCATTTCTGCCAAAAGGGTATCTAGATCTACCAAAATCTCTAAAAAATAGCTTCAATTGGACTAGGTCGCCCAAAGTGGTGACCTAGTCATCTTTTGAATTTTTGAAGATTAGAAGATGGAACTTGAAGCCCTTCGTCTATGTTTTCTACTCCTAGAGGTGTCTAGACCCGATAATTCATAATCTGATCTATGGAGGTCTTTCAAGCTTAAACTAGGGTTTCTTCAACCTTAGAGAGCTTGGACAGGTTGTTGAAGATTCTTCCACCTTAGTTATTTTCCAAATCTTCCTACAAGACCTACAAATCACATTCAGAGGGAAAACTTGATAAATGTTAGGGATTAGGGGTTTAACTTAATCAAACCCCTTTTGAGTAATCAAACCAAATGAAGATTTAAATGTATAGAAGCATGGAATAAAGGAGTGGGGGAGCTTACCTTGCCATGATGTTTGATCTTGAGTTGCAGAAGTGGAGGATTCAACCCTTGAATGCTTCTTGAGAGATATCTTGTTGGCTTAGACTACTCAAATCGTAGCTTGCTTGAGAAGAAGAGATGATAGAGAAGAGAGGTGAAAAAATGAGATAGAAGAAGTCTTAGGAGAGGCAAAATGAGGGGAATAACCCTTATTTATAGAATTTGTGCCCTAATTTACCATAAATAATACCATGCAGACCAACCTTAGGGTTTAAGAGACCAAAATCTCAAAAGAAATTAAGTTTATTTTAATTTGTATGCCACATGGTACTAGGTCGCCCAAGGTGGCAACCTAGTTCACCTAGGAAAATTTTGTTAGTTGTCTGAAATTAAAGTGTGATTATTTATGTTTGTCAGGATTGTCTCATGAAAACACATTAAGATAGGACCGATATGTGTATTAAGGGGTCATTATAGCATAATAAATGGTTGATTAAGTGATGACAAGCCTAGGAAAGCATTTAAATGTCTTACAACACCTTATAAAACTTTGGAATAAGGCTTGGAAAGGGGTAAAAAGTGGTTGAAAAAGGTCCAAAATCCATAGGCAAGAGTCCAAGTGAGTGAAAAGTGTCAAAGGCTACACTTTTTGGTGACATAGGACATAAAGCTAGTGAATGTAGAACTCAAATTTTGAACTGGTTTAATGGAGGAAGAGTGAATCAATCCTTTGCTTGTTATTACTATACTTGTAATAAATATGGGCACAAAGGAAACTAGTTTACATCTTGGATTAATGGGAGTTAATCGAATCAAATAAATATTATCTATTATAATTGCAACAAACCAAGACATATCTCAAAAGTATGCAGAAGTAAAAAGGGAAAGAAAGTTGCTCCGGTAAAGAAGAATGAACCTATGAATAAGGTTGAAAAAGAGGAAGTTAAGCAAGAAATGAGTAATATTTGGAAAAATAAAGAATAATTAGAATCTTCTGATGCATTTATGACCTTAGCCAGTTCAGATAATTCCTCCTGGAACTAGACCTAGCATGGTCTTAGGGGGAGCTTCAACAAAATATCTTTTGAACCTCGTGATTTCGAGTGTGTGATTCCTTGGCATGAGGCAATGTTGTAAAATATGAATAGGTAGAGGTTTTGAAAAAGAAACCAGAAGAAAAGGTGCATGTATGCTCGCTTGCGGAGCATATTAGCATTTTTTAGAGCAGATGAAAGATTTTTTGTCATCTTTTCAAATTTCAAGTGCATTAAATGTGAATTAGAGCATTGCATTAATCTATAAAATAAAAATAAAAAAGGAATTTCAATCACTTGTGCATTTGAAGGAGGCGAAGAATGATTTAGAATTATTTGGAGCGAATTGAAGTGTGACTAGTGCAAACCCTAGTTTTTTCTATTCAAGTAGAAAAAGGTATTTTCGATTCTGTGGGGTTGTGACCTTGTGAAAATAATTTCTTGAATCCTTTAAAAGCTTAGGATATAGAAAATGGAAACTCCTATAGTCGTAAATACAACATAAATACCTAGACCCTCCTATTGGAAATACTCGATGAAGGTTTTTGTGGATGACCCTATGGGTGCTTTCTCTTCAATTCCTCATGGTGTCATGCTGAAAGAGGATACATAAATGCACGTTAGGGTTAAAACCAAATAATTCAATCAAATAAAATTGATTGGCATGTGGTTAAAAGAACTCACAGGAGATGATTTCTTGGTAAAACCTGAGTAATCGAATCTTGTGACAAAGAATTTGGATCATTGGAACAACTTCCCAAATTTTTGTTCTATAGTGGATGATCAATATGTCAAACTGGTCCTCAGTAGAATTAATGATCAGTTCTTGTGGACCCATTAACCACACTTGATAACTAAGGAAGCAATCAAAGTTGTCACCAAAATCTATGACACTGATCTAATACCTATGCTAAAAGTAGTAAAAAATGAAGTGGTAATGAATCTCACCAGTGCAACTTCTGATAAGAGGGCTCTTGCAACAAAGCCTTTCACTAATCCGGCCATGAATTATGCATCCATAATAATTGGTCATAAAATATACTTTACCAACAGAGAAAATTATATTTATGTCATAGAAATTTATACTAGTTTTGACATGACTGTAAATGGTGCAAATTATGATCTATGTGATCTTCTTAGACAACAATTTCTTAAGAACCTGAGAATATCAAAGTAGAAGAAATATCCTTTCAAGTTTGATTCTCTGATTGTTTTCTTGTTATTCTATTTCCTCATAATGCTTCTGGTAAAATATGAAATAGTGTTTTGGGACCCATCTCAACCTGTTACCCATCATATTTTTTATCATATTTAGAAGTTGGGTGATGTGAACAACATAGAAATGCCTTGATGGCATTATTTTTTGTATTCAAGAAAAATATGAATGAGAGAGACAAAATTTTGAGAAAGATTGTTGAAAAATATAAGAATTACATTATATTTCATGTGTCTTTTGATGAGTGCATGGTAGAAGCAAGTGAACCCTGAAAAATATGGATTCAACCTTTGGGGTATGAGATCACAAAAGAAGAAGCTGAAAGTTGTGTTCTACTCTTATTTAAGAGTCCTAAAGATGCAAATGAACTCTGGATTGGAACATATGCAGAGAAATCGATTAAAGTCTATCTAGAGCACAACAAGTCTACAAGGAAGAAAAATGTAACTGAAATGCTCAAAAAACCTGGTTTCACAAATGAAGAGATTTCTCTAAAAAGAGCTCTTGGAGGATAGAATTTTGAAGAATCACCTAGTGTAAGGAGATCTTATAGGATTCCTCCTTCCATACCAGCTTTTGGATCAGCTTCAATGAAGATTGATCCTAGCATCACTGGTAAAGGAAAAGGTTTGGCCCCTTTCAGACCTACTACTAGATCAAGAAAGAGAAAAGGTGTTCCTATAATATCCCTTGTTAAATGAGGAAGAAAAGAAAAGGCTACTAAGGAGAAGAATATGAGCATTAATGATGATCAAGAGGAAGAGGAAGAAGATCCACTTGCAAAACTGACAAGAAAGAGAAGGGTGAGTGTTTCCTTTGGTGAAGGTGTGTCAGAAGAAACCAATGATGGATCGAAGAAAGTTCACTATGTGTCATCCTCAGAGGATGTTGATGAATAGAATGCCAGTGATAATGAAATAGATGCAAAGAAGGCTAGAATTGCAAAAGAATTTTCATTGGACCAGGAAGAACGTAATGCCTCTTCAGTAAGACCTACTTCCCCTCTCAAACTGGATGTTTCGGTGAATAAT
Organism: Sequoiadendron giganteum; assembly: GCA_007115665.2. NCBI lineage: Eukaryota > Viridiplantae > Streptophyta > Pinopsida > Cupressales > Cupressaceae > Sequoiadendron > Sequoiadendron giganteum. The sequence continues at coordinate 671,227,173 of CM021104.1, forward strand.
TTGGTAAATCAAGAAAATAGGGTGAAATCTACAACAAAAGTCTATGATTTAGTAGGAAAAGAAGATAAGGAAATAATAATAATGGCTATCATCAAATATGCCATCATATTGGAAGCTAAGTGGGATAATATTAGGAATGATGTAACTAAAAAATTGTGGGAAACACTAATGAAGAGAAGAGCCGATGTGGTTGAGTTGGAAGAAAAAATATTAAATAAATCATATAAAGAGATTGCATCCTCTCTATCTTCGGGTGATCTAGAAACTTTGAATCCGATTTTTGTTAATATGTTCAAAGCAAAGAGAATAGTTAGTGCTCTAATGAAAAGAGTCAAGAAGCAAATCAAAGGGGTAAGGAAGGAAACAATAAGTACTATTAGAAGTACAATAGTACTTTATGGAATGATTTGTACATCTAGTTTGACACCTAAATCTAGAAAATAAACTTTTACGAAAGTTATGGAAGAACCTCCTTCTGGTGTTGATGATGAAAATATACTTCTCGAAATGAATGACTCTAATACTATTCCAAAAAAATGTAGTACAAATTTTATGGGAATCAATACTATTAATGAGGCTCTGAAAAATGAAAAATAGGTTGAAGAAAATATTGAAGTAGAAGTTCATGATGTCACCCCTCTGATACACCCTAAAGAAGAAGAAAGAGATAAAGAAGAAGAAGAGAAGAGTGAAGAGGAAAGAGAAGAAGAGAAAATGGAAGAAGAAAAAGTAGAAGTAGAAAATGAGATGGAAGAAAAGAGAACAAAGGAGAACATAGAAGAAGAAGAAAAAGATAGAAATAAGGAATTAGATGATATTTTTGGAAGGAATGAAGAAGTAGCTCAGCAGGCTATGGAATCAAAAAATTCCACTAGAGAGTCCTCCTCTGGTGATGATTTCTTAAAGGGACTACTATGTAAGCATACCAAAATCCAACCGGTAATTCCTCCAAAACTCCCACAGCTTCCAATGAGTCAAGGTTATGTAGATATGAAGAAGATTGCTCCTATAAATAAAATGGTGTTAGGTGATGTCTTGCATGCATCCGAGAAAAGAAAAATATTAGAAATGCTTCAAAAATGAACTAAGCTCATTCAAGATGCTATTAAGGCTTTGTAGCCTGATGTCACACCTAAAACATCTATGGATACATCTCTTGCTTTGGTTGGAAACCTAAAATTTTTTGTAGACTCCTTCAAGGAGCATGCCACTAGACTTGTTGAGAAAAAAAAGGTAGGATGCAAAAGAGAAACTGAATGAGAAAAGGCTATTAATCCTTCATGAAAAATGTGTTCTCGCACATACCAATGTAGAAAAGAGCGTTGAATTTGTAAAGGCTTGTGAATCTGAAGCTAATTTTTTTGTTTTCCTATTGCATAAGGTGGCCTGATACCACAAAAAGTATAGAATACCTTATGGACTTTATTGAGTCCCAATTGACCACTGTCTCTAGTACCTACAATGTATGCATGGATAGAGATAGATCAAATTGGAATGCTATTTCTACACACAAAGAAAAAAATTTCATGCTACAGAAACAAAAAGAAGGGATAATAAAAAAAAATTGCCTGCTTGGTGACAATGTAAGAATGGAGTATGCTCTGATAGCCAATGCTTTAGCTAGTGCTAAGAATTTAGATAATATTAATTTGACCTCGAATACTTAGTATGAAGTTGAAGAAATTTTTATTGATTTAGAGTATTTGAACAAAATGTTGATATCTGCTAAACAGAGTTGGGAGAATGGCAAAGCGGCTTGGCAAGGCATTCTATAGGAACTTCAAACTACTACCTATAGAATTTTGTTATTGATTTAGAGTCTTTGAAAAAAATGTCGATATCTGCTAAGTAGAGTTGGGAGAATGGAAAAGCGGGCTGGCAAGGCATTCTATAGGAACCTCAAAATGTTGATATCTACTAAGCAGAGTTGGGAGAATGGCAAAGCGGCCTCGCAAGGAATTCTATAGGAACTTCAAAGTGCTCCCTATAGAAATTTTTATTGATTTAGAGTCTTTGCACAAAATATTGATACCTGCTAAGCAGAGTTGGGAGAATGGTAAAGTGGCCTGGCAAGGCATTCTATAGGAAGTTCAAAGTGCTCCCTCCTCTGGGTAAAGTTTATTTTTTGGTCTTTACATTGTTTGGGTTAAACTCCTTAAGGGGAATTCAACTATTTGATTATATGTATTGTAAAATCCAGACCCTATGTACATATTATTTTATTCTTTTTGGTATACCTTTATCCTTTATTTCAAAGGGGGAGAAAGGAAAGAGAAATAGAGTATACTTTGTACATAGGAAGTCTATAAATCCTTTTGTCACATGTTCTCATAAATAAAAAATGAGGAGATTGTTGGAAGAATGAAGAAGATCACATATCTTGATATAGTTTTTGTTGTCATTGATGTCATCATGATGTATGAGTTACAACTACAAGATTCAAATTCATAGTCATCTAGTATTCTGAACTGGTAATAATACAGAATCATCCTCTGGTATTTTGCTCTGAAATTCCTCTCTAGTAATAGTTGCTACTTCAGATTTTGGGAAATGGTTGTTGATTAAATTTTTTATATTATGTCTATTGTTGGCCAACCTAACAATTGGTTGAAGATGAAATGGATTAACTTTTTTATGTAATCCATGCTGACATGTTGTCACATGCCACAAAGTTGAATTGCTTTTGAGGAAGTTTTGTAGCCGACCTGATTGCTACCTATGGAAAATCAAATATATATAAAATATATTTTGAAGATATGAGCAAGATGTTGGTGTATGCGAATGTTAGTAAAAAATGTGTGGTAGCAAAAAGAGTGAAGAGTAATCTATTGGCATATGAATTTCTTGAGCTACAAAGGAACTAAATCTTCACTTGTGGTGTACTTTCATCAGTTCAATCTCTGGAGGTTATCCATTTTATTTCTACAATTTATGTACGTAATGAGACTCCATTTTTGGACAATGAGTCCTAGTAGTGATCCACCCTTTTGTAATATCTTATAACCAGTTATACTATATTATGAGTTAATCCTCACCATGGTTTTTCCCATTCTCGGTTTTCCACGTAAAAATATTGGTGTCTTTGTGCTATGTGCTTCATTTTCATTTAATGCTTGTACTTATCTTAATTATCATATGCAATGGATTAATTGCATGGTATTTGTTCAATGAGTTTAAGAATATACTGATTCACCCCCCACTCAATATATTGGATATTTAACAATTTGATGCAGGGGTGCTATAATATGTCCAAATTAAGTGTGAAATTGTATCATTTTCAAGAGCGTACCATTGTATACACTACATTTAGCCAACAATTTTTTACTAGATTATACTAGGTGTACCTCATGCATCCCATGAGGTACCATGATGCTATGCTAATGGCATTGGCTAAGAGGTGGGATGCAAGAACTAGTACATTTCATCTTTCTATAAGCAAGATGACAATCACCCTCATCGACATACACCACATTCTTTGAGTGTTGATTTGAGGTGAGAGAGTCCATTTTGTAAGCAATCAGTAATTTCAAGAGATGAAATATGATATACAATCTTCCTTGGAGGTCAAATTCAGGATGAGATCATGGGGTCACACATTGAGTTATCAGGGCTACTCTACTCATGAGCATAACTTTTGATACAAATCATGATTTTTACAATGACATTAGTACTCATCCCTGATGGTCAGGGAGCACATCTAGATGGAGGAATAGTCCACATAATATAATGAATGGTGCACTAGAGAACTATATATGACTAGGGATGCAATGTCCTTGCACATTTGTATTATGATCTAGGGTGGTTTGCATACCACGAGATTGACAACATGGTACATTGTATGCTACTTTAGGTTTAGTGCCTAGCGAAAATCACATGCACTAGGCTGATAGGGTTTCCATATATATCAACCCTAGGATATTCACGTGCATTCAGTTATCCACTGAGGTTGTTATGGAAATATGGGGATTTGCATTTTTGGAGGGTCAGATTTGACCAACTAGATCAAGAGATCTTGTGGACACTATACTAGCTAATACCACAATGGCCAAATGAGACTTGGTAGTTCACGAGGTTGCAACTGGACTTATTTCTACTAGGTAGAAATGACTACATAGTAAGATCATTTTACTATGATCATGTCATGCAACAATTTAGGTAGATACATGTACCACCGGTAGCACAACCTTTCTATAAGAGATCAGTGTAGAGTGCTGGGAGGCCCAAAGATACAAGATAATTCACCTCTGATTGTGTTGTTTATAGTGACTTAAATTATGAGGATCATGATATGCCCCAGTCTCTGACACTGATGATTCTAGTGAAAAATATGCATATGAGGAGTGGTGGCTAGTATCACGGCCAAATCCTATATTCATAATGGATGAGCCTATAGGATTTATAATACCACTTCCAGATCAGAGGGATGAGTCCAAGAAGGGAGAGCTAAGTAGATAGAACTTAGGGTTGTATACCTATTTGTAGATGCGATAGATGAGGACTATGATGAGGATGTAGACTCACTAGTTTCCACTCATGTCACTAGATCATAGTCGTCAGCTATAACAAGCACCAATAGTTACAATTATGGAGAGGCTAGCACATCCTCCATGCCTCCTACAGAGTACAATGATGTATTTACATAGTTAGTCAAAGATCTGGGTGACGACATTTTATTTATTGTTATGTCCATGCTTATGTTCATGCTTATTGTTTTGAGTTATGTCTAGATATATGGTGATGCGTACTAATTATATTTATGATTTCTATCTTGCAGGGGCAATGAGAGATTTACTTGATCTCTATCGACAGGTAGTTTTAGAGAGAGTTCCTCCATCTGTCTTTGATCAAACTATCAGTATAGACTATGTGACCCCACCTGTTGTGGAGCGAGACCCAGAGCTATTCGAGCCATATGTCTAACTAAGGGAAGCATATGAGGATTCTAAAAGGCATTTTGATCGAGCCAAGAATTCCTATGAGGAGATTCAATTGTCTCAAGATCCAGCAGAGGTCGAGAGACTCCATGCAGCGGTAGCTAGGCTAGAGGCACATAGATTGCATAAAGCGAGAGGATCTAGAGGTTTTTGGATGGGAGATCGTAGCTATTCGATGAGAACATGATCTATAGTATGCTCTAGATTCTATTATCAGTTCATGATCACAATCGCATACTATCGTCTCTTGATGGACTATTTGTAGACAAAGGTGATCACTAGATCCTAAGGGATCTAATAGCCACAGGTCACACTAGCATTGTATATTTGATGATATGTACTCAAAATTTTGATATATATAATCATTTGATGTTTGAATATTTATGCTTATGTGTCTTATGCTAAATGGCAATGTGATTTATCAATCAATCTTTGTAAGACTATTTAATAAATGTCTCCATGATTTAACATGCTTTCTATGATCTAATTAAAACTATTCTAGTTTTCTCGTAGAACTAACATTGTGATTGAGTATGTTATGCTAAATTAAATACACCTATGCTATAATTCTATAACATTAAATGCATATAACGATGTAATATAACACAACATACAATATTATCTTGAATAGTATAAAACCTAAAGTAACACCTAAAATAAATGTAAATAATTACTTTAGTATTCAAGACACACAAATCATTGTTTGTCAAGAAAAAAGAAATGTGATAGCATATAGAATGTTATTTCATAACTCTAACACCACTACTTTATCATTTACACTATTCAATAAGATTAGACATATTACTAGTGAAAATTCATGACATTAATAGGTTTTTTAAGAGGTGTAACATCCATTTATGTTAACGTGTAAGCTCAAGACCCATAACTTTCATTAATTATATAATGTACTAACCAATTAAGGTTAAATTTTCCTTTTTCAGTCGAGGCATCATTGACGTTACGTTGATTTTTTAATAACACCAAATCACCTTTAGTGAATACATGAGGGAGGACATGGTCATTGTAACTATGTTGCAATTTTCTAGAATAACCTTGGAGATGCTCAAGAGTGTTAATGCGTTGTTCATCAAGAATTTCAAGCTAATGCAATCATTGTTCCTTATAATTATTTCCATCAATAAGCCCTTACCAAGAGATTCTTCATAAAGGAATCCTTAACTCAAAGGGAATTATCACCTCAGTACCATAGACAAGGTTATAAGGATTATTCCCAGTGGATTATCTTATACTAGTATGATAAGCCCATAATGCATATGTCAACTGTGTGTGCAACATCTTATTGTTCATGTTTACTATTTTCCGTAGTATTTGTTGAAGGGTTCTATTAGTTTATTTGACTTGAACATTAGATTGCAGGTAGTAGGGTGTTGAGAAACGATGTTGAATGTTAAACATTTCTAGGAATTTCTTCATGTCAATATTCTTAAATGGTGTTCCATTGTCCAAAACCAATGCAGAAGGAAGTCCAAAGCAAGCAACAATCGAGTTACAATATGAAACGACATATCACATCAGTAATTGTTGAATGAAGGGGAATAGATTCTACCCATTTTGTGAAATAATCTATTGTGGTAATTATAAATGTATGCCCAATAGAATAAGGAGGTGATATTTTTCCAATCAGATCCAGTCCCCATACTGAGAATGACCAAATAGGAACTTGGGAACGAAGCTCAAAAGTGGGAGTGTGAATAAAAATGTTTCATTCATGGTATTTGTGACATTTCTTAATGTACTCAAAGCCATTTTTTCCATATGTCTCCAATAATATCCTATGCGGATAAGTTTTTGATCTAATGATATTCCTCCAAAATGACCTCCCTAGGCACCTCTATGAGCTTGTTCAAGTGCTATAGGGATTTTAGACTGTTTAAGGCATCTAAGTAAGAGACCATCAATGGACCTTTGGTATAGCACATCAACGAGGATTATATATTTAGGTGCAATTTTCTGAAGGCGGTCTCGAGTATTCTTATTTTTTGGCTTGGGATAGGTATAATTCCCATGTTTCTTCATCTTTCTAAATAGTCAACATATTCCTATCAAGAAATTAATTTATATTAGGTAATGGCAAGGGAGAGGGAGCATCCACTAAGTGGTCAGTTAAGGCTTGTACTTTAATTTTTTTTTGTGAAACAAACTCAAGGTCAAACTCAGTTAACAATATAACCCATTTAGCTAAGAATCCTAATAAATCTATTTTAGCAAAGAGATGTTTTAAAGGATCAAATTTTGTCATCACATGTATTTCAACATTCAGTAATTAATGTTTCAATTTACTAGTAGTGAATACAAGAGCCAAGCAGTGTTTCTCTATCATTGTGTATCATGTGTCATAATCAATCAAAGTTTGGACAATGTAATAAATAAGATGTTCCTTACCATTTATGTCATGTTGAGTCAACAATGATTCAAGGACATGGGTCAATGTTTCTGCATAAAGGATGAACAGTTTATTTTGCATAGTGGGGTGTAAAACGGCTAGAGTAAAAAGATAATCTTTCAAACTCTCAAAATCCTATTTACAATCCTTATTCCAATTGGTGAACATAGAAATTCCCAAGCCCCCTCTGAGTAAGTTTATTTTACCCATGTATCGGCCAAGCCCTCTTTTGAGAAAAGGGTAGCGTTAGGCTCTCTTTCACACAAACCTATGCCGTAGCACCACTTGTTAGTCAAGCGCTATTCACAAGATTTTTCTCTTGCTACTTTTCAAAAACTTGTGATGGGTTTCCACGTGTCAATTGTTCGCAAACTTTCAAGTCTCTTCGCATTGCTTCCTCTTTGGGTCCTGACTGTCTACCACCTAGAATCAATTTGTGCATGCTTCTTGGTAGACCCCACCATTTGGCATAGTACGTGTCTTCACAATGCAATTTTTTCATCGCTCAAGGGAAATGATTAGTGTCGGGTCTCGACTGTTTGCCAGGTGATCTTCCGAAGGCTCCATTACGAAGACAAAATGAAGTAGGTGACAACTATCACTAGTTTCCCTACTGTTATTAAGTAAATTGCACGTGTCTAAGCGATGGTCTATTGGGACCACTACCATCATTCCCAGGGGATGCATCTAGCCTTTGCACGTCCTCGTTCATGGTCTGAATATTTCTATTGTAATGGCCAAGGAAAAATCATTCCTAAAAGATCATCGCTCATGATCAAAGAATATTTCTCATTACTTTCTCATCAAGCTAGTTTTCCATTATAAATATTGCATCTTAATTCAAAGCAAGGGGGTTCTATAAGTTCCAAGAGTTCTAACTTTTATTTCTGGTCAGAGAATGAATAGAAGAACCAAGCCTTTATTTTCTTTATTAGATTATTGTAAAAGAACTCATAGACTATGACATTGTTCGACCTTTCTATTTTCTTTGACATTTGATAAGTTTTACCATTCCATTGTTGTACTGGATGTATCATTCTCAAACTTCTATAAATCAATACAATTTTTTGGTCTAGATAATGTCTTGAACTCTTCTATCTAGCAAATATGTACGAATATTATTTTATGTCATATAAAGTGAATCATTTTGGATTCTATCTTTTTTTTTTCCTTTTTGGAACACAACAGACCACCAACAGGCCCTTAGGTCTTATTCTCAAGATAGATCTACCATGCCTAATATCTAAACCTTGGCACATTGCCCTAGTTAGATCATTTTATTTTATAGTTTCTTCTTTTTCCCATTCAAAACTGTAGTTATAGAAGAAGCCAAGCTCTTTAAAATCTAGAGGTCACTCATTTTGGTGCAATAGGTCCCCCCCTAAAATTGAGTTTCCCACAAGAGGTTGTTACGTTGTCAAATTTTAGCATCAATAGTTTTTTTTTCCTGGCACGCTCGGTGGGACCTGAAACATAACCGATTCAAAAGAGTGTGTGAGCCATAATGTTAATCACAAACCGAAATTATATGGCTTGGAATGTCGGAATTCCTCTTGTTGCCGCAGTAGCACCTATTGTATGGGCCCCTATCCCCATCTCTGCTCTTAAAGCTACTCCAAATTTTATCGAAGATGGATCGAGAACACCAACCAAACATCTGCAAAATATTGTTGATGTGTGTTTGGTGCACAAAGTATCAAATCAGAACATAGTGTTGAGATTTCTTGCAGCTTCTTTCAGAGGAAGAGTGCTAGATTGGTACTGCACTTTACCCACCAATACCATCGGCACTTGGGATGAGCTTGGTAACTTATTTTACGATAGATTTTCCAATGATAGAGACATATCTTCGCTATATCTCCAACTATCTACAATAATTTGGACCCCATCTGAAGCAATGACATAATTCAACAATTGGTTTTATACAACCTAATAGACAATCTAGATTGTCATCTGACCAATGGATAAGTTATCATTTATGTTCTACCTAAAGTACATCAACACTGACATTTCCATGATGATCCAATCACTCGGCAGAGCCACATTAATAAATGCTTACAGTATAACAATGAAAGCAGAGAATAATCTAATCGACGTTGGGAAGCTGCCTCCTTGACCCATTATGCGGATCTTCCCCAAAATATCAGCTTCTAATCAGGAGATTCCATCTACTAGCACAGCCACATTTCCACCACCATCCATGTACACATATCCAAGTGTGCAACCAAATGTTGCTTCTATGTCTGGCGCTCTGAAAGAAAAGATGAGTGACATAAGGGAGATGTTGTGAAACTTGAAAATTGAAGTAACCACTATCAAATGCAATCAAGTTTCTCCTGTGAGACTAACCTATCAAAATTATCAGGGTAAAAAACCCTCTTACCAACAAAAATAATATCAAGGGGCCACACGCACAACTCCACCAACTCAAAATAATAACCAAATAGTATTAGTACTAACTCTATTGGGAACTACTCAAAAAAGTTTGACCAGGGAACTGACCACTGGGTAGAACAACATTGTCGAAGATTTCAACGCTTGGTGCTATCCTTGTGGCAACGCTCATATGCCTCAAAATTTACCATGTGGCAATTTATAGCAGAAAATCACTGAACAACACTGGCAAGGCGAAACAATAAGTTCAAGAGGGTATGTATACACCTCTTCCACATTGGAAGATGTTGTTCTCACCTCACACATGCAAGGAATGTCCCTGGAGAAAGAAGGTGACATTTCTCATGACCATACTCTCCTTTTCTAGATGGAATGGGATGAAGTAGTGTTCACGTACAAAGCATCCACAGCAGTGACCACAAAGGTGCAGTTTGAATACAACACCTAATTCAAGAGAAGATTTATAGGCGAGCTGATCACTCAACTGAGAAGTATTCTGAACCAACTCCCTAGCCCTTCTCCAATTGCTCCAGATCCTCAAGTATGAAATGAACTTACTAATACTAAGGTGAAAGAACAAAAGCCTCCAAATCCATCACACATCAATGTGGTGGAACAATTGAAGAAATATTTTTCTAATGTGTCCCTGTGGGATATCTTAGCTATTTCAAAACATAAATCATTACTACAAGAAGCCCTGCCAAAATATATGATGGAACAACCAGCATAACAAGCTTCTGAAAGAGCCATCGATGCATCAGCTCCAGCCAAAGTCCTTGCAAACATTGTAGAATAAGTTTTGACAAAGGGAAAAGAGGAGAAGCCAAAACCTAGACCCTTCTTCCTAACTCTCATTGTTGGGAATAAATTATTGCACAACTCCATGATTGAATCTAGTACCAGTACCATAGTCATGCCAAAGTAGATAGTTGAAGCCTTAAGACTTAGCTACGAACCCCTAAAAAGAGGAGTTATGTAGTTGGACGAAAAAAAATTTGAAACGGTAGGCCTCATTAATGACCTCCCTTTAACCTTGTTTGTTTATCCTAGCATCACAATACCACAAGATACCATGATCATTGATGTTTCTATAATGTTAGACCTCTGCCCATCACAAGAATTTAAGAAAAATATAGGTGGATACCTTTCTTTGGATTGGTCTCACCTAGTTTTACGGACCAAGCACAAATCTAAGGTGAAGATTGTATCAAAATCCTTGCATTCAGATCCTATGGTCGATGAAGCCATGACCAACTATGAGGCTGCTTATGTTCTTCACAAAAGAGAAGAAATCAAAGCCACACAAACCTCTTATACAAAAGAAGAGATTGTCGGTAGCAAGCCGAAGAAAAAAAAGAAGGCGACCGGAGACAAAGCTGCTTTTGAAGAAGAATTTTTTAGCAAAAATGAAGATACCAACCTTTTCGACAACTATCATGCTACTCGAATGGGCACCTACGTCATCTATGATGAAGATCAAGAATTGTTGAGGATATCAAGAGATTATGTAGTGAGTCAAACCTCAGAGCTATGGACATTTCACTTTGACAGTGCAAGATGGAAACTTGGCACTGGTGCTAGGATATGCCAAACATCCCCAAACAATGAGATGATTCTCAGATCTTTCTGCTTTCGGTTTTCCTGCTCAAACAATGAGGCTGAATATGAGGGTCTTGTACAAGGACTAAGCCTTGTTGAGTGCATGGGTATCAAGCAAATAAAAGTGTTATAAGATTCCAGACTCATAATCAATCAGGTCAGAAACACTTTTGCTATGAATTTTTTTTGCATGTGATCTTATAGACACAGAGTATGGGAACTCATTGAAAATTTGGAAGCCTTTAACATCCACATGATGTCAAGGGAGTAGAATTCAATTGCAGATCATATGGTAATAATAGGATGTCAATTTGATCATGTTTTCGAGCTGATAAAAAATGTACACTAAGTACAAGTAATCATCCAACCATCCATTCTAGACAATGATCAAATCTAGAAATTGTTTGAAAGTAACAAACACATTGCTTTGTTCATTCAACAGTCAGGTGAGTTCACCGATCAGCTCCAACCAAAGATAGAAGAAGCATACGAAGGAAAAATCATTCAATTGAGGTCAAAAAAACTTCTAAAAGGGCTGGTCACACTCAAGAGTCTTTTCGACTGTGATGATGCAAGAAATGATAGGAGGAATTTTGTGGTGAGCCAGGTAGACTACGTCGACCTTGAGGTTAAAAGTGGAAGAAAACTGAAAGTCGAGAAAGAGGTCCCACAACACGACAAGGATAAAATGATCCACCTTTGTGAAACATACAAAGGGGTAATAGCTTGGTCTTATGATGACCTCATGGGGTATGATCCTAGTATTATCCAACATACCATTGAACTCACGATGGGTGGTAAAATTGTCTGAGAAAAAAAAAGGCTTGTCAATCCAAAGATTGAAGCCTTGATGGCACAAGAGCTAGGAAATTTCATCCAATCAAGGATCATATTCCCAATCAAACACAACACTTGGGTATCTAACCTTCTGCCAGTCCAAAAAAAGAATGGAGACATTCGTCTTTGTGTTGACTTCCACAACCTGGAAAGAGCATCACTGAAAGATCATTATCCGTTTCCTTCCATGGAATCCATTTTGGAGATCATGGCAGGTTCTAAAAATTTTCCTCTACTAGATGGCTTCTCAGGATATAATCAGGTATGATTCAAAGAAGAAGATCAATATAAAACTATGTTCACCACCAAATGGGGAACATTCACATATGCCAAAATACCCTTCAACCTATCAAATGCGGGAGCTATATTTTAGCAGGCAATGGACATAGCCTTCAGCGAACTAATCAATAAGATCATCCTCATCTATTTAGATGACCTAATTGTGTTTTCCCAATCAAAAGATGACCATTTTGATCATCTAGAAATGGTTTTCAAAAGGTGCCAAGAGTTCGAGGTATCCTTGCACCCTAGAAAATGTGTTTTTGATGTACCACAAGGAAATCTACTAAGGCACGTGGTGTCCAAAGATGGGATTTCTATTGATCCTAAAAGGGTAAAAGAAATCAGATAACTTCCCCTTCTAGTTAACAAAAAGGGAGTTCAATCCTTCCTGGGAAAAATAAATTTTGTAAACAAACTCATCTCTAATTTTTTAGGAATAATTTGGTCGATCACTCTAATGCTAAAGAAGGACCAATTCTTCAAATGGACAAAGCAAGCAAAATAAGCCTTCGAGAAGGTAAAAGATGCTATTTACTTAGTTCCTATGTTGGTAAATCTGGATTTGTCCAAAGACTTCAAGATGTATGTTTTTAGTAGTGAGAGAAGCATCACTACTATCCTGACTGAGAAGGACAGTGAAGAAAAGGGAGAACACCTAATAGCATTTCACTGCCTGACCTTGAAGGAATATGAGGCGAACTACAACTCCATTAAAAGACAAGCATTCACAATAGTAAAAGGACTAAAAAAAAATTGACATCTGGTATGTTGCAACAAAGTGATCGTCTATGTCGCACACTCCAATGTACGTGAATATATTATGGAAGGACAAATCACTGAAAAGAGAGCTAACTGGATCAGTAAGATCCTGGAATATAAAATTGAAGTCAAACCCATAAAGACCATAAAATTAAGAGGTTTGTGTGAATATTTGGTGCACAATGAAGAAGCAGAAACAAAAACAAAGCAAGCAGAACAAATCTTGATGAATGAGTCAGAACCCAAGGGATGTTGTCTAATGAATATGGAAAAATTTATGCACACTACCAAATATCCATTAGGCCTCCCTTTTAGGAAAATAAGGTTCTACTAATTACAAAACAATAGGTATGCACTCATTGAAGAGGTTCTCTTTAGGAGAAATTTCAATAGTTTCCTGCTACGACTTGTCACTATAGAGCAAGCGAGGAAAATTATTGACACATTCCATAGCAGCCCTGAATGGGTTCACTTCTCTGCAAAAACTACCGCCATCAAAATCTTGCATGTTGGGTACTTCTAGCCCATGATGTTCAATGATTCCTAGAAAATGATAAAGACCTGCAAGGAATGCCAATTCTACGTAGGAAGGATGAAATATTATGCTATGCCTCTTACTCTAATAGGATCAGATGAACCATTCACACAATGGGGACTAGACTTCATTAAAATGATCAACCCGACTTCTAGTGTTGCCCATAAGTTGATTCTCATAGCCACTGGTTATTTTACAAGATGGACCAAACTCGTACCCGTCAAGAATGCAACTGAAGCAAAAATTGTGGACTATTTTGAAGGGCTAGTAACATGGTTTGACCCGCCAAATAAGATCATATCAACAACTCCAAAATAATCCTATACTCTAAGGTTTATCAATTCACACTTACGCATGACATATTCCCAAAAACCTCATCAAACACCCATAAGGGAATGGTCTGGCCAAGTCAACTAATAATAATTTAGTTTGACTCAGCAAAAGGATCGGGTCCGATCATGAGAAGGAATGGCATAAGCATCTTCAAATAACATTATGGGTAGACCACATAACTCCTAAGAAAGCCCTGAAGACTTTTCCATATGAGCTAGTATACACAAAAGAAATGTTGTTTCCTATCTCTATAGAGATACCTACGCTGCTATTACTCAAGTCTTTAGAGATTGAAGAGAATGGAGCAATGGAGGTTCGATTGGCCAAATTACTAGAGGTGCAAGAAAAAAGGGAGAAATCCCTAATAGCCATGACTAATTGCCAATACGTGGTTAAGAAATGGTTTGAAAAAAAGACTTTGGACCAAGGTCTAAAATGCAGAGACCTGGTAGTAAAGTACAACGAAAGAGATGCAAAATCTAGACAACATGGAAAATTTGACAAGTTGTGGAAAGGTGCTTTCAAAATAATTCAATGCAAAAAGAACAATGCATTTGAATTAGAAAATATGGAACAAGAGCTACTTGGGATTTTGGTCAGTAAAATTCTCTTAAAATTATTCAATTAGGCTATAGTTATTTTATGCAAGTGTAAATTTATAAATATTGAATTATTTTTCCTTTTCATGTTTTGTTAGCTGGTTCTTTTATCATATTTTTATAGTTACATAATGAGTAGGGAAAATTTCATGAGGCCCATTGTTACAAGAACAAAGAAAAATTCATGCCACTTATGTTGCAGAATTAAAATTCAGATGCAAAAGATTCAACCCATGTTGTGAAAATTAAAGAAAGAAGACAAAGAGGTTTTAACATAAGCAAGTGTATCTGATATATATGTTGTGATAAAATATTGTCAAAATGGCCCTGCAGCCAAATATTAAAACATATAACCATATACATGGCTTTATTACATACATATATGTGAGCCTTCTTTTAGGCGTATATATACAAAAGAAAAAGGCATATCAAACTTCATATCTCTGCATTACGGGTATTGTCTTCATCAACTGTAACATTTTCGGGAGCAACCGAAGGATTATCAGGAGTGACGAGACCTATGGCGGAACAAGTATCAACACCCATGATGATCGGTGGAGGGAATACATGGTTCCTAAAATTAGTATACCAATCCACATTGTAATACAGTATGGCATTTTAGCAATGCAACAGGAAATAACATGCATGGGTGGCTTTTTCATGATGCTTTGTGAGTGATTGAAGTCAAAAACCACTCAGGAATGGCACCCATAGCACCATTGTGTCTTCTCCAACATGCGTCATCAGGTCACTCACAGTTGGAAGTCCCAGGCCATACACCACAATTCTCACCACCTCACCAAGACCCCTGAGGTACTTCTTTAGGAAAATTTGAATTGCCAAATGAAGGATCGTAGCTTTCAGAACCTGAGCATCAAGCAACAAAGCAGTGAAGTGTAAACTAATATTAGTGTTTACTTGATATTTATTGTCCTCATAATCAATGCAATCTCTACCTAGGACCCACTTGATGGCTATGATATCCATTGAATGTTTATTCTGCGTCATACATTTCAAGTGCCTACTCGAGATCCCTCGCAAGAAATCCATTTGAGCCTTGTTGCACACTAACCAGATTGGAGTATTCTTTATGTCAGCCTCCATTCAAAACACTTAAGATTATCATTATGCAATTTTTAAACCTATCCAATCACCTAGGGATATTCCGCTAGGTATGTTCTCACTATTGAATGAGGGCTGATTTATAGAAATATCTGAGGTACCCAACATACAAAGCTCGAGGGTAATTGAGTGCTTACTCAAAAATCCCACAAAAAGGCTTGCTCGATATTCCAGCCCTGTTACATCTGTAGGTATGAATTGTTGCATGTAAGCTTGAGGAATGGAAGTCCCAGGTGATGGGTCATACAGAAAAATGCTAGGTGGCATAGCCCAATCCATTTTGAGCCCCAAGGTTGAACTAGAATATTTTATGAGTACTCATTTTTATTTCAGGTTGATCACACTTTGAGAGATATTAATTGCTTAAGCAGACAAGGGGATGACAGGCATCACACCAGCGGCTCAATTTCCCATGAAAATCACGCTGAAAGGATGCTATTACCAATACAATTATGAATCCTTGTCTTTTCAAAAGGGGCAAGTAGCTTATCTCGTAGGAGCTAGGGAGCTAGTAGTACATGCTGAATTAAAGGAAAAAGGTAGCCATTACCTACCTATTTGAATGCAAAAAATCAAAGAAATTATGAATGCCTCATGCTAAAATGCTGGACAAAACATAAAAAATTCTCCAACACGAAAAAGGAAATTAAAGAAGAATAGGAGATTACAGGGAATTTACTACCCTAGTGTGAATTAAACCTAAAACAAAAGGCTTCTTGGTCTTGAAATCCAGAGCCTTGCATTATGTTTTAAATTTTTTTCATACCGCTACAATGTGCTTCCTAGGTAAAGAATTTGCAAAAATATGGCTACCGTTCAAGATTCACAAGCGGGATTGCAAGAAGGAGGGGCACAAATCTTATTAAACATCATGCGTGCAACACCATGTGGATACATCTTTGATGATGTCTCTTATGCTAAGCCTAGAATACCAGAGAAGCCAATGTGGGTGAACACTCGAGTTGTAGAAAAGAAGAGCCTTTTCAAGGAAAAGAAATGAATTAAAGAAGAATGGGAGAAAAATCATGACCCCATTCTTCCAAATAATCCCAAGTCACTGAGGGAAGCGACCTATGAAAGGATGAAAAGGAATAGTGACCTAAATTCATTGACACAAAAATGTTGGAACAATGGGCTACCTCAATATATGGTCCCTCTAGTGCACCACTTCCCTGAATTGGTCAATGAAGTTGTCAAACAATTCAACCTGGAGACCAACACCATTGAAGGCTGAGAGGTAACTATGAACATAAGAAAACCAGCTACCTAGAATATGCTCTACATCCTAGAGAAAAGATTCAAAGTGCAAAAAATGGAGAGTCCTATTGGAGAAGCAGAGACCTCGCAATGAATTTCAAAAACAAAGAGACTCAAAATAAGACAATAAAGATCCCAGTCACCCACACAAGCTTCAATAATGATATAGGGGATGCATTCTCAATGATGGAATTTTTTTACAGACTGGACTCCAACAAGGAGGTCCAAGAGTTTCAGCTAGGTTTGGGCTTTCAATTACAAAGACAACATTCTCTCTTTTGGTATGATTTCACCTAATTTCTCGAGCAAGAGATGCTCAACCAGATAGTTGAATACATGCTTCAATGGAGATTCAAGTTCCCATATTTCCTCACACATATTTTCTTACACCAGAACCCAACTTATTTCAGAGGCATTTTGAGCTCTCCATCTTTAATGAAAATCAAAATAGGAAGTCGATTTCCATATGGACTCCACTCCTCTCAGCAAAATTTGACTACTATGATTTTTTGGATTATTTCTTATATCCAATTTTGCAAGATTTAAGAGGAGATAACACTATCTTTTGGTTGAGCTTAGACCAAATTTACTTCATGCAAAACTATGTTCTGAGGTGCGACTAGTTTTTGGGCAGGGACTTCAGGTTCATCAGACTACATGGTTTCACCAGAGAGCCCTTCCAACTTCCATTATGCCTTACTGACTGGGTATTGGCACTGGAGGTTTTTGGCTAGGTTTCAATAATTGATGACACATTTTGGAATGGGCAGGCACATAAGAAGGCATTTTTCTATCCTCTGATAAACTTGAAGACTGTGCTCATGGCTAAGAGAAAGGCTCACGACGTATTGGAGGAAAAGTTGGCTCATCTTGGGTTGGTATAGATCTATGACAAATGGAACTACAACCTCGACAATGACCTACGAAACAAGTATGTCAAGGTAACACAGTTTCCCTAGCCCTACTAGGAAGAGAGTCAGAATCCAGTTACAGATGCAAATGAATGTATCATCGACTTGGCCTACATCCCTGTTGATGATGGTCAGCCACCCTGGCTAAGGTTCTACCACCAAACTGGGCAGTTTGACAAAACAAAAAGGGTGGGAGCAACCTAGTGCAATGATATGATGAACAATTACGACTGAAAGGAGGAGAAGATAAATAACTTTTGGATATATCACCAAGAAATCTAGAAGATTGAGGCTTCGTATAATAGCTTGGAGATGGATGAGAAGTTCAATAAATTGTGGAACAATGAGCATCCATATTTTGATGATAGCGGAAAAAATAATTCTAGTTCCAAGGAAGCTAAGTTGTAGTCACATGAAGGGGCTCAACTAGAAGCAGAAATACGAGACACCTCTAAACATTAGGGGGGAAAATATTTTAAACAACCTCCTAAGGTTTCCTCTAATGTATGGTTTAATATATCGAGTGCAAATTCTTCATTGACTCACACTTGGATAGCAAGGAGAAACCTGACAACCTCACTAAAACAAGTTTAAATCGTAGCAGTTGATAGCTCAACACCTGCAAAGTGGAAGCAAATTGAGGCACTTTTGAGAGAATTTTCACAGGAACCACAAATAGAAGAAGAGCCTGCAATAGATCAAGAAACATAGTCATTCACAACATAGGTATATTTCTATTCCTCTTCTCTAGTTTCACAAATCTTGGTTGCCCCTATTGTATTCGCGACACCTCTTGTCGATTGTGTCGACCGATGCATTTCGGCCTCTGCTTCAACAATTGTAAGAGGTTTTGCAAAATTATCTCATACAGCCCCATTTGCCTTTACTACTCTATATAATCTCACTCCATGAACCTTGGGCCACTCCACATTCGAAAGCATCATGTAATCTACCCATACTACCTTCATTGATACATCCCCTGCTACTGCATTATTTGAGTTGATCCACTCTTTCAAGAAAATGGAGACCATCATGACTCTGCTCTCCTCAGGCCCTCCTAGTCCATAGTTTTATTACTAGAGTATTCCCCCTTTCTCACCTCGAACTATCAAGATTGCCAAAAATAAGTCACCCGAGACTAATATCCTCTCATTTCCTTTCTCTCTTCCTCCTAGTGCACCTTTTGCAAGCAGAATCATCAAATCACCCATTGAATTCTTGTTGGAAGATGAGAAAACCAAGCATGCACGAGCCATTAGAACCCAAAAAAGAAGAGAAAAGGATGCCAAGAAGCCAATAGAGCAGAAATTACATACTATTTTCCATGAGGCTTAGTAGTCACTACATTTCGTGAAAATGCTACCAACCATTAACAAATTTTTGGGGGAGATGTAGTCAGATGACTAAAAAATGTATGTTGTAGGGCTTGACTTAAGCATGGCCTAGCCACAGGATAAGGTGGAACTCGTGGAGGAAATGCAATGGGTAGTGACCATTGACTTTCTTAAGTCGGATCACCAGCTCAGGAAAAGGAAGAAGAGATAAAAAACCTGAAGGATAGAGTCAATGTATTGGTCTCCAAGGAAAAGGCTATGGAGGCTAACTTTAAGCACCTATCAAAACAAAGGGAGGCAGAGGAAGCAAAGCTCCAAGAAGATATGGTAGGACTTTTGTTGATTGATCCTAATCTGGTTGTTGAGCTGCAACAAAAGAATCATGAATATCAGGACCAGTTGACAAGAGTGGAGTAGAAAATGCAATAGAAAGATGCAAATTTCCAACACCATCGAGCTCCATTGGACAACAAAATCATAGAGCTCAAGTTTTCACTAGAGAAACAAGCGACAAACAATGAGCGAGATGAGACTATTTGGCTCACAGAGTCACGAAAGCTACAGGGGCAACTCACCATGACAAACCAAAATATTGTCAAGCTCATGCTTGATATAGAGAAAATGGATCAGGAGATCACCCTATTAAAGGAATCAACCTTACACTCAGCCGATCAAACATACGTCCTACAAATATACCAATAGTTACACATCTCATATTGTGAAAGAGTGAAGGCATTATGCCTAACTCTACAACTGACACTATGCTCTGTGGTAGAGACAACAAATCATAGCAAAGGGGTTCATGAGGCAATCGAGAAAATTGCTCAACCCATCATGGATAGAGTTCTTGGGGCTAAAGGATTATTAAATAGGTTATATCAAGTCTCAAACCAGATCTTCGCAGATGCGGGGATTGAAGACCAAGGGGCCATTGATAAAACAACTAACAGGATAATCCGCTACCACGCAATTGTTCTTCATGCTAGCAAATGTACATCTAGGCTAGATTAGGCTATGAACAACATAAGGGCTAGGATCTCCCACCTAAATTAGATGGGTTTACCTTCTCTTTTCCTTGAGAATGGGTCATTGGCCACAATGGAGCATATTGTATCAAAGGTTGGGGAAAGGCAATGAGATGTGCCTACCTTATAAAATTTCAGACAACCCCTTGTTGCAGAAGATTTTATGAACATCACTTAGCTAATCACTTGTATCCTTTTTCAATTTGAGTCATCGATCGATATGTCATCGGTGTTGCCTTACAAGGAAGTGATCAAGCTATAGGGACCGTAGGAGAATCTGCATAACTTTCTTCCCCAATCTAAAGATGAATGGTTGTCATTGCATACCACCCTCTCAAAGCTTTGAACACACCACCCAATGGATAGGGCTCTGGTCTGCAAACCAAAAAAATTTCAGTTCCTTGTTCCATAGCCAAAATTCCCTTGAGGAGTCGCCAAAAGCTATGAACATAGAAATTCCAAAGCTCCCTTTAGGTAAGTTTATTTTTCCCATGTATCGACTACACCCTCTTTTGAGAAAAGGGTAGTGTCAGGTTCTCTTTCGCACAAACATGTGTCGGTACCACCACTTGTGAGTCAAGCACTATTCGTAGGATTTTTTCTCTTACTGCTTTTCAAAAACTTGCAACAGGTTTTGATGTGTCAGCCATTTGCAAAATTTCAAGTCTCTTTGCATCGCTTCCCTTTTGAGTTCCAACCGTCTGCCACCTAGCATCAGTTCTAGTACGTTTCTTGGTAGACCCCACCGTTCGGTGTATTATGAAGAAGGCCTTCACCTGTCTTCATGGTGATTTTTTTTCATTGCTCAAGGGAAATGATTAGCGTCGGGTCCTGAGTGTTTTCCACGTGATCTTCTGAAGGCTTCATTGTGAAGACAAAACCAAGCAGGCAACAACTATCACCAACTTCCTTGCCATTATGAATTAAATTTCACGTTTCCAAGCACTGGTATGTTGGGACCAATACCATCATTCGTAGGGGATGCATCCCGCCTTTAGACATCCTCATTCATGGTCTGAATCTTTCTATTGTAACGACCTGGGAAAAATCATCGCTAAAACATCATTGCTCATGATAAGAGAATATTTCTTATTACTTCCTCATCAAGCTAGTTTTCCATTATAAATAATTCTTCTTAATTCAAAGCAAGGGGGTTCCAAAAGTTCCACGAGTTCTAACTTTTATTTTTGGTGAGAGAATCAATAGAAGAACCGAGCCTTTATTTTCTTTATTAGATTATTGTAAAATAACTCACAGACTGTGCAATTGTTCATCCTTTCTATTTTCTTCCATATTTTGAAAAGTTTTACCATGCCATTGTTGTACTAGATGTATCATTCCCAAACTTCTATAAATCAATAAAAATTGTTGGTCTAGATCATGTCGTGAACTCTTCTATCTAGCAAATGTGTACGAGTTTTATTTTATCTCATATAAAGTGAATCATTCGAGATTTTATCTTTTTTTTTCCTTTTTGGAACACAATAGACCACCAACAGGCCCTTAAGTTTTATCCTCAAGATAGATTTACCATGCCTAATATCTAAACCTTGGAGCATCACCCTAGTTAGATGATTTTATTTTATATTTGCTTCATTTTCCCATTCAAAACCCAAGCTATAGAAGGAGACAACTTTTCTAAAATCCAGAGGTCACTCAGTTTGGCACAATAGGTTCCCCCTAAGATTAAGTTTCCCAAAAGAGGTTGTTACCTTGTCAAATTTTTGTATCAACACAATGAAAGTTCACATCTTTCTTAAGTAGGTGTGTAGATGGTAATGTTCAATCTACTACGGATGCTGCAAAATGATGGATAGCCTAAATTCTTCCTTGTAAAGTACACAATTGAGAAATGTTTCTAGGAGGTAGCATGTTAATTATAGCATCATTTTTATTTTTGTCCACCTCAATGCCTCTATGAGATACAATAAGACCTAAAAAAATTCCACTATCTACACCAAAGAAACACTTTTTCGGATTCAATCTCATGTTATATTTTTGTATTTGCTTAGATATCTTCTAGATGATATTCACTTTGTCTTCTCACATTAAAGATTTAGCTAGAATATATCATCAACATAATCTTCCAAAATATTGTGTATGTAATTGTGACATATCAACATCATAGGTCGTTGATATGTTGCACCTACATTTTTAATCCAAAATGCATCATTACCCAACAAAATTTTCCCCAATTTGTTGTAAATGTTGTTTTTTATTGATCTTGAGGGTTGATAAATATTTCATTATAGAAAAAAATCTATCCTTGAATGACAACAGAGCATGTCCTTAGTTGATTCTACTGTCATGTCAGTATTAGGAAGGGGAAAATAATTATTTAGAGATGCTTTATTCAAATCACGAATGTTCATACGCATCCTAATACGATTATCTAGTTTCGCGACTGTGACAATGTTTGAGATCCAAGGAGAATAATCTATAGGATGTATAAAAACAACTTTGAGGAGCTTCTCCATCTCAACCTTAAGTAATAAGGCTATCTTAGGATTTATCTTTTGTATCTTTTGTCTGAAGCGTTTAGCATTTTTAGTGAGGGCTATATTGTGTGTTACTATCTTAGGGCCAATTCCCATTATATCCGAACAAGTCCAAGAAAAGAGTTCAAGAAATTCATGAAGTAAAGTTGCCTGGTCCTCTTTTTTTTCATCATCAAGGTACTTTCCTATCTTAATAACATTTTCTACATTGTTAATATTCATTAGTATGTCCATGGTATGTCCTAGAGGAAGTACATTTTTTTCGGAAATTTAGGGTTGTATTCTTTAATCTCATTACTTTCCTTTTCTTCGTCTCCTTGTTTATCACTAATCACAACACATGTGACCCATTTATTTTTAAGAGGAGTGCATTACTTGTCATAAAATCCTAATCTTTCTTTCAAGGTTTCATCATCTTCAAAGAACTCTAACGATGCTTCACAAATTGTATTAATCAATTCTAGATGCTTCAAGGTGAGATTTGTTTTAGGATTGAACATAATTGTGTGGATGTTTACTGAAGGTGTTTTTTTTTCTTGTGTTATCTTAGAAAGGAAATACCCCAAACAAAAAAAAAATCTTGTGTGTTAGTCTCTTTAGGAACACAGATGCCTTGTTCTTTCTTTCCACATCCTTTTCCACTATAACCTAGTTGTTTCATAATCTCATAACCTATCCCATTATGTATTTCCATTTATTTTGGGCTTGGTGGTTGTTAATACCCTATCTCATTGAAGTTTTTTGTGTAGCTTGTGTCTTATTCTAGAGTGGATGATGTAGATTCTTGTAATTTTTATTCTCAGTTTTGTGTTGACATTACCATTGGTTGTTTTTTTTCTCAGTTATTTTGTTGTGATTTTGAATTTTCCCATAAATTTTGGTGTAAAATCTAGGGAAACCCAATCATCTTCCAATAATTGTGACACTTTTTCCATCTCTTGTTTCTCTTCTTTCATAGGCTCTATTTTTGAAGTTGGAATTAATGTATTCAAAGGATTTATCGTTCCTCTTTCAACTTGTAAGAAACTTTTCGGCTCGAGGTCTATCTCAACCTAGTATACCTTATTTTTATAGACATACTTCATGATACAATGAAAATTTTATGGAGCCAAATGCATCTCATGAATCCAAGGTCTCCCCAAAATAATATTATATTAAAGATCATGAGGCATGACATGAATAGAAGTTTGTAAGGTAGCCTTTCCAACTTTAATAGGTAAAGTAATCACACCAAGCAGTTTCTTTCCTACATTGTTGAGTCCTCGAATGCATAATGAATTAGGTTCAATTCCCATCCTATTGAATCTAGATATTATCATGAAGGCCTCATTTTTCTTTCTCATCTCCAAGGGAGGTAGCTGATGTTGGTGAAAATTAATGTTTACATTAACCACATTAATTCATTGAATTAAAGTTGCTACATCACTTGCATTTCTATTAGAGGGGATCATAACTTGTTGGAAGGATATTTGAAGCATGGTATGATAGTTAGGTAAATTTTGAATTAGGTACCCTAGGGATATTGTTGCACAAGTCTTCTTAAGTTGTTCAATAGGATCATATTCCTTCCCATTATGCAAAGTAAAACGAGGAGCACTAGCAAAGATGGGATTAGGCAAAGGTAAGGTTGTTGGAGTTGGTTGTTTTGGTTGTGGATTGTTTCAAGTGTTATATGTATGAGAAATGGTATTATAACTTGATTGTTGTGAAGTTTTTTTCTTAGGTGGTTCAAGGGTAAAAATGGGTTGGTTTTGAATTTGAGGTTTGTCTGAAGGTAGGTAAATGTCAAGTTGGGGTTGAATCATGTTTACTTCTCTTGGTTTTCATTTTTCATAACATGACTTAGTGGATGAACCTTGTGAGATGAAGTCCTCAAGGGCTTAATCTAACATATCAAAGTCATCACTACTAAAATGCTTGAGGGTTAGCTTAACTTGGAAAAAGAGATTTGACATATTCAAATAACTATGCGTTCTCCAAGTGGTTCATCATTTTGTAGGTTTTTTTGTTTTGTTTTCTAATGAATTCCAAATGTAATCTAATCTAATTGAACTATGAACAAATGCTAAATATAAAAGTACAATAATCTAAATCTATCTATAAATGAAATGAATGTAAACTAAGCTAAATATAATGAAATGCATGTAACAAAAACTTTGCAAATTAAAATTGATAACTAACAACAACAAACAAAAACACAAAAAATAGAGCCTTTATTGTTGGAAAATGTGTATTAAAATATGAAATGGGATTAAATTTTCCAGAGGGGTGTATGAGTCCCAATAAGGGTTTTTTGGGAGTTTAAATGTGGGATAACCATCACCACAAAATACTTAGAAATCAAGAAATATCACTTGTATTGGGATTAAATCACCCAAAGGGGCATATGACTCTCAGTCTAGGGTTTTTGCACAAATTTCAAAAAAATTTGAATGATATCTATGCTTTCTGGTTTGGATGATGTCTATGCTAAGTGCAAATGTAGATTTCAGATGGTATTCAATGATGCAAGATGCAAAAATGAAACCTATATTCACTTTCAGTAATGAAATAATTAGAAACCATAGATGTCAATTAACTAATGAAAAATATAATACAATGTTAATGCAATATAGATCTAGGATGGTGATGCACTACAAATTAGAATTAAGATGTTCTAAATGCAGGTTCACCTAAATGAAAGGTGTAAAATTATCGTTACTTATGGTTTAGGACATAGAATAATAATATTCTTCACTTCTCATTCAAAGAAACCCTAGAGATCTCAATCCAAGGATGCAAATTGGAAAGAGATATGCAATAGCGATGTCCTAGGGTATGAATAATGAATAAAAGAGGGTTCACCACCAAGTGAGGGCTTGGAAAGAAAAATGATATGCAAGACCTACTAATTAAACCTAATGTAGTGTAGAAAATTGTACGCTCTTGAAAGCGGTGCAATTTCACACTTAATTTGGACCTAGTTTAGCATCCTTGTATTAAATTTTCTTTAAATCATCATTAATAGGCCCCTAAGACCTTTTATTTTGGATCTCGAGGCTTATTTCAGCTAAAAACTTGACTAAATCATCAAAACACTCAAAATGTTAAGAACCCACCCCAAAATCCTAGGGTGGGACGCATACACCACCTTGGGCATATGAGTCCCCCTAGGTGGGACCCATATGCCAAGGTTGGCATATGTCCCATTTGGGGATTTTTTAGGGTTCAAGCAAGAAAATCACCTTTTTAATTCAAATTATTGGCTGATGTTGGCCTTTGAGATTTGAATAATGATAAATTAGGTGTTAATGCCTTTATAAGAAAGCTTATAAGTCATTATTTCATATAAGAAAGAATTTTCAAGAGAAATTTCAAGATCCCAGCATTCAATAATCTTCAAGCATTTTTTCACAAGAGCATTCAAGTTTCAAAAGCAAGAAAATTTGAAGTCTTGGAGCAGCATTAAAGTGTTTTTTGTAGGTCTTCAATCTCACTTTCATTCAAGATCAAGCATTTTCAAGGCTTGATCATGGTTGTCTATGGTGAATCATGATGGATTCTAGGTTGGGGAGATGCAACTAGCCATAAAACCAAGCCTAATGACTTGTTTCCTAAGTGATTCCATCCTCCATCATCACTCTAAATTCAACGTAAGGAGGTTACAAGCATTATAAGGGCTTATTTGGGTGATTAGAGATCTCTCAAAGTGAGTCATCCATTTCCATATTTCATTCATGCATCTCATGCTTACACATCGGAATAGGGT
The DNA here is from genome assembly GCA_007115665.2 of Sequoiadendron giganteum. Taxonomy (NCBI): domain Eukaryota; kingdom Viridiplantae; phylum Streptophyta; class Pinopsida; order Cupressales; family Cupressaceae; genus Sequoiadendron; species Sequoiadendron giganteum. The sequence goes on from CM021104.1 coordinate 671,253,744, forward strand.
TGCATTCAGATTTCCTAATCTTAGACACACTTAAGGTTAGGATTTGCATTCGTATTTACATGCACATTTCATTATTTCCTTCAAGGTTTAGTTACCAAACTAGGGGTTTGACTGAGGAAAACCCCCCATAAAAAAATCAGGTCTATACTCTGTTTTGTAGGTATTTTCAAAGATTCGGATCTGAAAATCAATTTGGGAGAAAAGAGCGTGTGTTGAAGTGCAGACATGAACATTAAATTCTTGAAAAAGTAGAACAGTTTTGATAGGCTAGAAGTGGAATATGAGTCCAACTATAGACATATTTCAATATTTCTATAGATTCAAATACCCTTTTTCCTGAAACTTGTGCATGTGCACAAACCTTGATTTGGGAATGATTCGCCCAAAATGGTGTATGAGTCCCAATAGGTTAAATTTTTAGGTTTTTTGGTTTTCCAAACCTCATTCAAGTTTGCTTCAAGTTTCCAAGTGCACACATTTCATTTCTCAGGTTTTTATTATGTTTTTCATGCATTTATAGGTCATTTAGTCAAATATTGCATCATATTAGAATTAAATATTACATCTTGCATTTCATTTGTCTTTCCAAGTCATAACTTGGTGGTGAACTCCTCATTAGTTTATAATCATCCCCTAAGACAACCCTATTGCAATATCTCTTTCTCCTTTGCATTGAGATCTCTAGGGTTTTCCTTGAATGAGAGAGTGTGAAGATTGTTATTCTATCTCCCAAGCATAGAAAGCAATAAGTTTCCCCCTTTCACCTAATGATATGAAAAGCTTCACTAAATGACCTAGAAATGACTATAAATCATAAGAGAAAGCTGAGAAACAATAAATGTGCACCTAGAAATTTGTAGAGGCATGAAACAAGATCTAAAATGCTGAAAAAGGTGGATTTAAGGTACACTAGGACTCATAGGCCACTTCTGGCATATCAACCCAATCTAGGGTTTCTCGACTAGAACATGAATCTAGCGTTGGGGTGATCCCACAATAGTGGTTTACAATTTTTGGCCAAAATGGACACTGAAATTATTACTTTTAACTAAATCTTCACTTTTGGGCACCTATAGCAGCTAAACCGTGAGGAATTTGAAGATGGTCCAAACTAGAGTCTCATCAAATTTTGTCTATAGACTCTAAAAATATTTGTTTCAAAAAAAATTGGAATCAGATTGCACTTCTTTTTCCATCTCCCACCAAAACTAGTTTTTTTCAAAAAACAACATTTTTAAACATAGACGCTCACCGTATACATCATAACCTTTTCTGCATGAAGGATAAAATTCTAATTTTTTTGAATTTATATTTGTAACTATGATATATAGAACTTTCATTTGGTCTCATAGTTTTTTATTAAATATTTTTTCATTAATCAAGTTTCGAAGTCAAACTAATTGCAATTCAGACATAGGCAAACTGTATACAACATAATGTTTTCTGTATGTATCAAAATTAAATTTTTTTTTTTTAACGGATCAAGGACATCAATACCCAGCATGAACATATTTTTTAAAAATTTATTTTGATAATATTCTATTTTTCCACATGTGCAAAACAAAGAGCTTAATTTTTGGTGAAAAACCTATGTTTAATAAAACTAAAAAAAACACATACATAACTAAACCAAAACATATTAAAATTATATTTTTTCGATAGCTCATTCTGAGGACTACCATATTCTAGTTGGGTCTATGAATTCTCCTCCATTTTCATCCTCAACCTGTGCTTCGAAGGGAAAAAATCTGGAAGTTTTTTGTGAGAGAGGGTGGGAAGGTGGGAAAATGGGGGTTCACTTGAACCCCAGTTCATTCGAACCAGGGTTTGAGTGAACCCCCTTCCACAATGGAAAACACATTTTTCCACATTCAAATGGGTTCGATCGAACCCTGGTTTGAATGAACCCCTTTTTGGGTTCGCTCAAACCTTGAGTTCGTTTGAACCCCTCAAAATGATTTATTTTTTTAGTGGGGCCATTTTTTGGAAGTTTTCCTTCCTCATTCAAATTGTAAACAACTTTTGTGGGTTCACCTAGTGTAGACTCAGAATCTTTAGAAATCTGGAAAAATTTCTATAGTGGCACTCATATGCCACTTCTAGTGTATAAGTCACATTCTAATTTTTTGGAAAGTCAAAGTCCAGATCTACTCTCCAATCTCTGCTCTTCCTTCCCAATTTGATTTTCAGATTTCAACCTATAAAAAGACTTGCAAAATAGAATATAATGTTGATTTTCTTATGGGGGGTTTGCCTCAGTCAAATCCCTAGTTTTCTAATTAAACCTTGATAGAAACACTAGATCTTGAATTTAAATGTGAATGCAAACCCTAATCTGTAGTGCATCAAAGATTAGGAATTATAAAATGCAATGCAACCCTATTCCATTGTGCTAGAATGAGATGCATGAATGAAAATATGAAAATGAATGACTCACTTTGAGATATCCCTAATCACCCAAATGATCCCTAATAATCCATGCACCTTCCTTAGGATGAATGCAAAATGATAATGGAGGATGGAATCACTAAGGAAACAAGTCATTAGGTTTGGATTGATGGGTAGTTGCATCTCCCCAACCTAGAATCCATTGTGATTCACCATAGGAAACCATAATCAATCCTTGAAAATTCTAGATCTTGAATGAAAGTGAGCTTGAAGACCTGTAAAAACACTACAATGCTGCTTCCAAACTCCAATTTCGCTTGTTACTTGCTTTTTAATGCTCTTGCGAAAGGATGCTTGAATGCTTGTGAATACTTAGATCTTGAAATTTCTCTTCTAGATTAAAAATAATGACTTAGAACCTTGTTTATATAGGCATTACACCTAATTTAGTGTTATTTAGATATCAACATAGGGCTGTCATCAACCAAAAATTTGAATTAAAATCTTGAATCACTCGCTCAAAACCTAAAAAGGGGCCAAATGGGACTCATACAACACTTCTAGCATATGGGTCCCACTTAGGGGGACTCATACACCCAAGGTGGCATATGAGTCCCACCCTAGTTTTTCGGGATGGATTGTTAGAAATTTGAATGTTTTTGATGATTTTGTCAAGATTTTAATTGAAATAAGCCTCAAGATAAAAAATAAAGGGTCTTAGAGGTCTATCAATGATGATTTAAAAGGGTATTTAATGCAAGGGTGCTAAAATAGGTCCAAATTAAGTGTTAAATTGTAACATTTTCAAGACCGTATAATTTTCTACTATACAATATATATACCTTATAAAACCTTGTGCATATTATATGCTTTACAAAGTATATACCTTTTCATTTATGATTGTATACTAAAATATTAAATTATTAATTTTATTTATAAATTGTAGCTTTAAATATCTATGACTAATACCCTTTTAAGTATTTTCCACCCCTTCTTTATTTAATAAAATTATCTGATTGAGAGAGTTTGCGAATTTGGAGATTTATAGTGAACTGTATCACTATACATGAGATGTATTATTAGTCATGTGTAAGTCAGGAGAAGTAATATCCCTAGTTTCTATCTATAATTTAATAGACAATTCTTTAAGTGGTTTATAATAGAATGGTGCTTTAATGGGTTTTATTTTTAGAAGGGTTGTCCCCCTGTACATATTGTGTAATATGTTTAATCTATACTATTGGAACACAACTATATATTGAGAGGGGGTTGAATCAATAGATCAATGAAAAATACTTGTAAACCAAGATAAAATTATATGTAGAAAGATAAACATGCAGAGATCACACATACACACAAATACTCATAACACAATATATACGTGGAAAACCAAATATGGGAAAAACCATGGTGACAATAGCTGCTCGGATCTAAGGAGACACCAATCCCTTGTTTTAAGAGCACCCACTCAACTTCTTGATTGCACCAACCAATCAAATTTATAATGGAACTGATGGGCTACAACTCTTGATTATTATTGACTCATTTGAATCTAGTTCACTATTATAGACTTGATCTGCAACTGCTCATTCTTTGTTATTTATTAAATCCTTTGATCTATCTCTCTTTTTTGTTTCTTCTTACTCAACAAATCATATCTCTGTTGTGCTCTTCTCCCCTTTCTCTTCTTTTTTTCACACCTTCACAATTTTGAATGCATACCCTAAATGATTTTTACTATGTTACAGTGTAGGTTTCTTCTCACAGCATTCACTTAGCTTTTTTATAACACAATACATTTTTCTAGACCTTTTCACACCTTTTCTTCACGAACAATATTCACCTTCTCGAGCCATGCACCATCGAACTAATCTTTGTTATTTTTCTATTTTTTATTATATGAAAAATCTGGGGTTTCATATGCATTAAATGCAATATCTACATGATCAATTTGAGTCTAATTTTTTAGCCAACTATGCTTTGATGTTGTTGACTTTTCCTTTTAATCACCAATGAAAAATATAGTTGGAGTGGTTATGAAAATTAATTTAATTCCCTATAGGTATTTCCACCATTTACATTACATTTTCTGCCATTTTCCATCACCTAACCATTGAGAGAATCCAACTTTGTGTCACGATCTAGTGTCTCACATTTAATCACCTCAACTTTAAACATAACCATCAGATCATAAATTCTAATCTTTATCATTGAATGCTATCACATATGCTGGGAAAATATTATGCATTTGATGGGTTTACAATTTTGATGAAATCATCAAGGACATGCATCACCATACCATGTTTCCATCAATCCATAATGGGCACCCACTAACTTCTTCATGAAGAAAAAGCATGCCAATTGTTCTGCATATGTCACAACCATCAATCTTTGTAGAGACTTGAACTTGGACCCATTGGACATGTGGTGTGATTTTATGATTTTGTATCTTATTTTTGTCATCATCATCAAAGTAGTGCATGTGTGTTGGAGTCGCTTGATCATCAATCGAGTGTGTGCACCAATTTGTGACACAAAAATGGTGCCATATTTTTCAAAAAAGATGAAATAGAGAATTTGGTGAGTGCCAAATTTAGTGCTTGCCAATCTTAATTTTTTTTTTCAAAATAGGCATTACAACCTCATTTTTTTTTGCAAACCCACGACCCTAGCTCTCATTTTTCCAAATCGTGCTCACCAAAAGGAGATCATTTTTTTCTTGTGATTCTTTGCAAGGATTCTACCTAGATGTCAAAGAGGTTGAAGAGATTGAAGAGGTATGCATTTCTATTGTTTTAATTTTGAATTTGACTTAGAATGTAGATTAAAATAGGGTTTTTTAAAAATGTAAAAATTAATTTCTAAGAAATCAATCTCCACTTCCAAACATTGACAATTCACAATCACCCCCTCACAAAGATCCTCCCAAACAAGAACAACCTCAAACCACTCCATCACTTCAGAGGCATCCATAAGGAATCCAAGAAAATATCTTAAATCAAATTGAAGACAACAAAAGAGAGATTGAACAATTGATTGGAAGATAACTGAGCATGTTGAAACCCACCCTTATAGGAGAGGGATTTCAGAATCAGTGAAGGAAATTGTATCACATGTAGGAGAAATGAGTTAAAATTAATTTTTGGTTAAATAAGAGGGATGAATTAAAACAATTTTATGTTAGTGAACTTTCATATGGAGATAATAAAAAATAAAAAAAATAGCAAAGATGACTTCTGAGCCCTTTTGTTACAGACCCAAGAACCAATGCACTTTTATCACATGCTTGTGGGGGTTCACCATCTATTGGTGCCATTATGAATTAATAAAAAATAAGTTTTGGGAGTGGTGGTGGAATGTTTTTGACCAAACTCCATGCAATAACTACAAGGCACCACAATAATTTTTGAGGAAACTCTACTATGAGTTTGTCCTCAATAAGGCGCCAAATTATTTTCACATTTAGAATTTAAAGGTAGAGGTGGGGGCTCCACACATGATAGATGGAGTGCACAATGTAATCCATAGTTGGCACTGAGACCCTTGGCCAAACCCATGGTGGAGCATGTCTCCATTCTTTCTTTTGTGAAAGACAATGTCGAGGTGGACACCTTGGAGTTGATTAGCTCACTCAGAGTATTGTACATTGTGTGAGGCCTCTAGTAGAGCCTGATGTGGAAAAGAATTATAGGCCTAGAGTTCTACCACACCATTTTCACTCTTATGGTGATAGATACATGTATTATGGTGAGAGTTCTCAGGATGCAGCTAGATAGCATACATTAGTTGTAGAGAAGATGATTATGATAGATGCATTGTTGAATGAAACATTCAACATTGATACTTAGTTAAAATTCAACAAGTTCATTTAATTTTTTTATTAAAATTCTATTTTGAAATGTAAGAATAACTAAATTAGTAGAATCATTATGATGAAAATTTAGGTTCAGAGTGTTCATGATATGTGCACCATTCATATAGATCCTTTTTTATTTTACGTTTATTCTACAAGATTGCGACCAGTATTAAAAAATAATTATCAACATGTGAATAGTTGAATGTTATTTGAATGATTATCTCATAAAATTCTTTAGACATCAAACATTTTTCTAGTGTACCTTTAACCTTGACACCTCACTATTCACATCCTCAAACAAATTTCAATCAGGTAACCTTTATTCATTAATGGTGTTGTAAAATAATGTTAGTTAATTTTGGTAATTTTGAGTGTACAAATCTAAAATAATGCTTGAAGCCACATGAACTTAGATAACTAGGTTCTTTAAAGTGATGGGTGTAAAATAATTCATTAGTATTTTAAATAATGCATCATATATTTTGCCTTTGAACTTTCCATTTTCACTTTCCTTTCAATCTCAAACACTTTCACATATTAATTTTTTTATCTTATAGCTTAGTCTTTGATGACAGTTTCTTCTTTACGATTGAAAGCTATCATTTTCATTGTTTGAGATCAACCCATGTAGTTCATTCAACTAGCATCTATCTGCAAAGACATTATAATTCATTGTGTTATATGATTTTAATTTTAGTTCACAAGGGCATGCCATAAGATTGCACATTCTCTAATACAATTGAAATGGTTGCAGCCTCTTCATTGGCCTTGAATAATCATGTTTCAAGGATTATCTTTATTTCTTTACTATAACTCACAATTCTATCAGGAGATTTCTTCTAAGATTTTAAACATCAAATTCATTTTCCTCTAGTTTTTCCTAGCCTTTCAACCTCCTATTTGTTTTGTAGAAGGCATTTTCTTCATCATCATATTCCCAATCTCCATAAACTCATTTTCCTTACATTCATACTCTTCAAACTTATATTTGAATTCAGCTCTTAATAACCCGATTTTATCTTCACTCTTGAGTTGCATTTGAGCCTCTATCTTCTTCATTCTTTTCATTTATTCGAACTTCATTGTTAATTATTTTAACTTCTTCTTCCTCCTATTCAAATTTAATTTGGAATGCTTGTTTCTCTATCTTTGGTGACTAGGGATGCATATTACTTCTCGAAAAACAACAATACCTCACCCTCTTTTGAGTGTTATATGTTCTCAAAACCTTGAAGATGCCTCATTTTGACTATCTTTTCTACTCTATCCTACAACTAATTTCTCACTCTCATCCCTTTGTGGAATTTCTACCCTATACCCATGTTATGATAGTATTTTGTGCCTATTTATGACTATCAACCATCATATCTATTATCCATTTACCATACCACAATAAAACCTCATGTATTATCTATTTACCATTCTTTATGAACATGATTGTGAGTCTTGTTATGCCTTGCATAACCACCCCATCTTTTGCCTTGCTCAAAATGGGTCCCCCTTGTTGAAAATTTATCCTTTGTTGTTTTTCAAACAAAGTTTGGAGTCATTTTGCTTCCAACACTTTGTTTATTTTTGGTTTAGTATGTCAGAAGCTAAACTGGAACTAAATCGGGTTCTGAAAGTTCTTTTGAATCTTGTTTTGATTCCCATCCCGACGGTCTTTTCTTTTGGCCCTTTGTTTTGTCTTCAGCGGAACCAGAGCTGGAGTGGATGTTAGGTTGGTCTTTATTGAAAATTGCAAAATCATAATTGGTTCTGCGCCCGCCTCCACTATTTCTATTTTGGTTTTAGTCTAAGTTCTTATGTTTAGTTTTATTATGTTGGTCTTTTTCTTTAATTTTTGTGTTTGGTTTTGTTTTGTTTTTAGTTGGCGGACCCAGACCTGGAATGGGAATGAAGTTTGGAAATTTCTTAAAGTTTTAAATCAGTTTCCATTTTAGTTCTGCCCCCACCATTTTTGGATCGTTGACTTTTTGATTGAAGTTGCACTACAGAGAAGTGTTTTTTCTCTTTCAATTCCGACTTTGCCTTAACTACATTTTAATGCATTAATGACAGTTGTTCGTGTAGGTAGAAATCCTCATTTTTACCTTTATTAAGGGTTAAATGAATCATTATTATCATTGTTAAGAGATCAAAAAACATGAAAGAGCAGCAACGGAGTTCGTTTGAGCAAATTGATCGAAAAAGAGGAAGGATATTGCGTGGAAATTAGTTTAGAAGGTTAGCTCGGTTCTATTGTGTTTGAGGTAGGGTTTTCTTATCATTGTTGTTCTTCATTTGTTTATTGTTGTGTTTGTTGTATCTGCTCATGCTTTGAATCATTTCATTCTAAATGGATCTGTGCTTCTTGGTATGTTTGTACGAATAGGTTCTTGTTTTCTTTTTGTTTGTTTGGTTATGTTCTTCATTTCTTTTGTTTTTGTTTTGATTCTTTATTTTTAGAGCACAATCACTTTCATGCTTTAAGTCATGATCGCGTTGTACTATTTTTTGATTTGTAGTAGATTAGATTAAATCGGGGTTTAAATAGTATTGGTTAAAGTTAGGGATTTACAGTGAGGTAGATTAGATTCATCATTTTTACTTAGGGTTGTGTTGCATGTTTTGATCTGGTAAAATGGCAAGATTTAAAATCCATGACCTAGTTTTTATCCGGTTTGTTAGATTAGGGTTTCGTGTCTTTTAGTGATCACATTTAAATGATTAAAATATGATGCCCTAAAATACAGTCGTTCCCCATGGTCATATGAGTATAGTGTTTTTAAAGCCCCTTTTCATTTAATACGACCTTGGTTTTGATCATGGAGTTGTGTGTCAAATCAACAAAATCTTTTGATGATGTCATGGTCAACCAAGGTGGAGATGGGATCAGAATCGATCGTGAACTTGAGAATTTTATTTTACAAAAGGTAACGATTCCATTTCCATCCCGTCTCTGGTTCAACATATAATAAGAAGTTCTTTTTTGAAAGAACAATAACCTAGATGGAAGCGGAGGTGGAATGGAAATAGAATATGAAATACAAGATCTGAAGTGATCGAATCCATTTTTCATTCTGATCCCGGTTCCAGTCACCTTCTCAATTCTGACGCCGAGCCCATTCATTGTTAGTAGAATATCTATATCGATTATGGCTCTGAGTCCAACAGTGTTGTAAAAGAGATTGTTTTAGGTTGTGTTTCTACCTGGTTCCGCCTCCAGTGCATATATGAAAGGTATAATTTTAAAGCATGTTTTATGATGATGTTTAAAGATCTAATTAGAGGTTTTTCTTGCACAAAAGTTGAAGAATGTCAGGAACATCAGGGGAAGATTCTTGAAGGAACCAGCCTACAAGAACATCAAGGGCAGTACCAAAACCAAAGAAGTTGAAGCCAGAACAATTGCCTTATACCTTGAGGTATAATCATAGGAGTCCTATTGTGAAGGTGAGCAAGGAGGAATCCGATTGGGTAGACATCATAGATACAAACTTGGGCCAGTATAGCTTTGAGGAGGCATATGCTAAAACATTCAATTAAGATGCAACACCAAGAATGAAGAGGATTGTTGAGTCCGGTTTGGTTCATATTACCTTGTTTCCTTTGTCAATCCAATGCCCGAAGTTGATCTTAACAGCAGCTAGTGCTTACAATCTGAAACAAGGCAATGTACGGATTCTCAAAATAATGTGATCATTTATCTCAGTCCTCTAGCATTCCAAAATATATTTAATGTTCCATATCCTAAGAGTTTGGTGCAGTTCGATGAGGCAGAAGCCTTAGAGAAGTATAGTGAGTATAAGGACTCCAATAAGTCTTATCTAAACAAAAATTGGTTAAAGATAGAAAAAAAGTCTTTAAGTAAACTTGTAGACCAGCCCAAGATGACAAATTTCTATATGGAGGTATCAGATCTAATCATGATGTTGTCTAGGGCCTTTGGGAAGAGAGATACATTTAGGTTTGAGGAGTGGATGTTTCCTTTCACCGAGACTATCTTAAATGGAGCCCAACAATTTGATTGGCCAATGATTGTATCTAATGTTGTTCATGATCAATTGACTAATGTTAGGAAAACCAAATCTTTCTTTATGACCTCTTATATTGTATATGCAGCAAAAAGATTGGGGATTTTCCCAAGTTTGAATAGAGTGGGCATAATGGGAGCTTTGGATGGATAGAAGAAGGTATGGGAACACTATGATCAGTTGTCTCTTCAAGTTGCTGAGACTCATTTTAGAAGAGTCAATGATTCATTTATATATGTGATCATCAATCAATTGAATGGAGATGCAGGGTACCGGTTGAGTCAAGAAGCCATGGTATTCATTCCTAAATGGGGATGTTGGTATATTCAATACCCTAAATTTACATACTTTAGGTTGGCTAGTTTTAAAGTCCATCCACATTTACTTCCAAGGTGTTGCAATAACATAATAGTGTTGATGGATTTTATGTATCAAGCTGTTGGAGTTAATGCTCGGTTTGGGATCAAGCATAAAACTGGATGTCATAAGTTTCCTATGAAGTTGGGTGAGTTTAGTTGTCAAAACATGGTAGGAGCAAAGGTGGTTTGTAGTGAATTGATACAAATGAAATTGGGATTATACATAGCTCATAAGTATTTTGATCCAAAAGGTAAGATGTATGCCTTATTGCCTTCAGTGTTTACTACACATTTTAATTTATTAGAAGACTTCTGGAGTGATAGGCAAGATGAATATGATCTAAGAAAGAAGAACTATGAAAGATTGTCTATTGCACTCATGTCAGAGCTAGGTGTTAAAGAAAAAATTCCTGACACATTGGTGGATGATGGAATTGTATTGGATCCATCTTATGAAGCTTTGAATATTGGCACCAAGAGTTTGGATCCAATTGACTGGGATGTTGAAGAAACCATTGATATCAAGAAGATTGGAAGGACATTATTGGATAGGAGTGTGCAGTGGTTAATGTTAAGAACTCAAGCTCCTCAAGGACTAGTCCTTAAAAAGGGTAAGGGATACAAGAGGATTAAAAGAAAGACACCTCCCAAAGAGCCATTGGAATTCCTTCCTCCAGACATTGAAGAAATAGAACTTGAGGTGGTAGATGATGAAGAAGAAACACAAGAAGGAGATGTTCTAGTGGGATCTGTTGTTTCAACACCTACATTAGGTGAATCATCTGCACAAGTCCCAATTACAAGGAAGAAGAGTAAAGAAATTAAAGAAGGATCTCTTCATAGCATGGCTGAAGCTGCTAAGGGAGAAGAGGTGGAGAAGGAAGTTCTGGAAGTTGAGACAGATTCAGATGAGACTCTATCAGAAAAAGATTTGCAAGAGAACATGCCTCTAGAAGAGGATATTGAGTAGATCTTAACACAAGAAGATCAATGGAAGATGTTTGAAGATGCAAAAACAGATTTTGATGCAAAGGATGTAGCCTTAGAGAAACAAAAGGAAATGGAGGCCAAGGTACAAGCTGATGTTGTATTGCACCAGCAACAATTAAAAGGAAAACAGGTTAAGGGAAAGGCAGTAGTTGATGAAGTAGAGAGAAAAAGAAGGCAGCAAGAACATGAGCTCAAGGTCAAAGAGGAGAATGAAAAGTTGGAGATAATACAGAAAATTAATGACCTCGAGGAAGAGAAGGAAAGGAACCAAAGGGAAAGATAAATCTTAGTTTCCAAACTAATTGCAAAAGAAGCTCACCAGAAAAAAGAAGAAGAAAAAAGTTTAAGAAAGAAAAAGGATGCTGAGGAGCTGGTTAAGAAGTAGCAAGAAGAAGAAAAAAGGGAAAAAGAAGAAAAGATTAAGGCTATGGAGGAAGAAAGATTAGAAAAGGAAAGACTAGAGGCTTTGGAAAAAGAAGCTCTAGAGAAGGAAAAGTTGGAAAAAGAAAAGGTAGAGAGAGATCAATTGGAAGAAGAGAGTCTCATGAAAGAAGAGGAAGAAAAGAAAAGGGAAGAACAAAAATATAGAGAAGAGGCTGAGAAGCTGGTGCAGATGCATATACTTCAAGAACAAAAAGTGAAATCAAGGGTTGACTCTCAACCTCAAATAGATATACAACCATCTTGTACAGTTATTGCTTCCTCCTCTTCTATGATGACTACTGCTCCAAGTGCTCCTACTTGGCTAAAACTGGACCTGTAGAAGAGGGAAATAACACCTTCACAACCTCTCAATTGGGAGGATATGATGAAAGGAATTGAGTAGGAGAGGCCTAAAAAGAAGGCTAAGATTCTACATTCTACCTGACTCACAAAAAAAGGAGAAAATGTTGCTAAATGTGCTATGCTAATGACAGAAAAGGAGGTAGGGGACATGCAGCTAACATATTATCAGTGCAGTACTATCAACTTGGGAAGGCCCACTGGGAATCACCTAATGAAATTGATTGATGTGGTGGCTTCAACAACCAAGTCAAGAATGATCAAGGATAATTGGTGTAGGATTCACTATCATAATCATTCACAGTTAACATGTCAGTCATGCCTAGATATTTTAGGTCATGTAGATCAGCCACAACAAAAATATCAAGAGGGATCTAAGACTCCCATCAATGAGTTCTCCTTCCAAGTTAAGGATGCGACTATTCTTACATGGGCTAGTCTTTCTCAAGAGGAAGGTTCCTTACCAGTAGACCAGACTCAGGTTTTAGGTTCTCCAGATCAAGAAGAAGTCGAAGTATCTCAGTTTCATTTCAATACCCCTGCTCCAGATGCTTTACCAATGCCCAAGGTGTTAATGAAAGATGAATTAGATGGTAAATTAACTCAAGAGAGCATTCAGGAGATATTTTTTGAACAAATTGGGAACATAGGAGAATCTTCAATTGAGCCTAGCCTCAAGATAATTGCTGATGTTCAACAAAAGTCCGAGCCGCCACATGTCTCAAGTGACAAATTCCCTGTTGCTTCTAAAAAGAAGGAACTCCCAGCCAAAGACCAATTATGGACTCTTAAATTTGATGGTTCTAAATCTAAAGTAGGAAGTGGAGCAAAGATTGAACTAACCAATCCGAAAGGAAAAAATTACTTTGCTTCCTATAGATTGCAGTTTGGTTGCACCAATAATGTAGCAAAATATGAAGCACTTGCAAGAGGGCTTATGTTTGCTCATAAGAAGAAGGTAACTACTCTTATAGTAATGGGAGATTCTGAGGTAATTGTGAAATAGGTATGTAGCCAATACACATGCCATAACAAAAGATTGGTTGCATATAGAAACAGGGTTTGGAATTTAATAGAAGATTTTGATGCCTTTGGGATTACTCTCATTCCAAGGGAAGCAAATCAAATTGCAGATGATCTTGTTGTTGCTGCTAGTACACTAGAGCCTATGCAAGATTCAAATCTAAAGATGTTTTCTCTGGAATTGATTTTGGTCCCAGCTATTCCTAATAATGTCATATATTTTTAGGTATTTAATGATGATCAACACATTTTAGCCTTTTTGGAGAGTTATGATGTATTTCAAGGATAGATAATTGATGAATTTGACAGATATCAGGGAGATTGGGATCTAGAAAGTGACAATCCAGAAGGGATATTGGATTTAAAGAGCAATAACATCCCAAAAGGGATGATAGCATTAGAGAGAATATTTGATTCAGATCTACGAGCTTATCAAAGAATGCCTACAAAGAATGAGGGAGGTAAGTATGAATTTGTTAATTAGGCTCACTCAATCCCAGAAAGGAATGTTCTTATAGGGAAGACTTGTCTTCAGGAGATTAAGGATGAGATAATCAGAGTCATGAAACAGAATATTGAAGCCATAGCTTGGAGCTATGATGACTTGAAAACTTTTGATAAAAATGTGATCACACATACAATTCCTCTCAAGCTAGAAGCCAAGCCGTTTTTCCAAAAGCAACGGATGGTCAATGCATTAATTGAGCCTCTGATTCAGAAAGAGGTGCAGAAAATTTTGGCTGCAAGATTAATTTTTCTAGTTAGACACTCTACTTGGGTGGCTAATCTAGTTCCTGTAAGGAAGAAGAATGGCAAGATCAGGTTATGTGTGGATTTCAGGAATTTAAACAAGGCCTCTGAGAAGGACAACTATCCATTACCTTCTCTTGATGAAGCATTGGAAAAGGTCAATGGATCTCAGATGATGTCTTTCTTGGATGGGTATTCATGATACAATCAGGTCCTTGTAATTCATGAGGATAGGATGAAGACTGCTTTCACTACAAAATGGGGTACATTTGCCTATAGAAGGATACCTTTTGGTCTAATCAATGCTGGTGCTACTTTTCGAAGGGCGATGGATGTAGCTTTTAAATATCTGATAGGGAAATGTATAATCATCTATGTTGATGATTTGATCATCTTCTCTAAGAATAGAGAAGATCATGCAGCTGATTTGGAAAAGGTGCTAAAGAAATGTATCAGTTATGGTGTCTCCCTTAACCCAAAGAAATGTGTATTTGGAGTTTCCAAGGGAAAGATTTTAGGTCACATTATATCATAGGAGGGGATTTCCATAGATCCTAATCAAGTGGAGGCCAAGAAGTAAGAAGGAAATGAGATATTTCTTTGGAAGGATCATTTTTTTTAAGAAATTTATAACAGGGGTTGCAGAGATTGTCAAACCACTCAACACAATGATGAAGAAGGATGCAAAGATTGAATGGAGTGAAGAGGCTAAGTTTGCTTTCATGCAGATTAAACAAGCTATATCTGAGGCACCTGTTTTGATAAGCCCAGATTATCTAAATCCATTCTATATTTAAACTTTTACTTCTGAACATTCATGTGCAGCAGTTTTAACACAAAGAAGAGAAGAGAACGAGGAGAGACCAATTGCTTTTATGGCTCTCCATTTAAAAATGCATAAGTAAGATATTCATCATTAGAGAAATAAGCCTTTGCATTGGTACGAGCAGTAAATAATTTTAGGCATTACATAATCCGAAGTCAAGTTATGGCCATAGTCCTAGATCCAGCTGTAAAGTCCCTCCTAATGCAAAGTGAATTAGGGGAAAGAAGAGGGAAATGGATGGCAATCTTACAAGAGTTTGACCTTGAAATTCACCCAATGAAACTTGTTCGAGGTCAAGGTTTGTCAAAGGCAATGGCTGAAGTGGACAGAAGTATAACTTGTCAACAGTACACTATTCAATCATTCACAAAGGATCCCTGGTATACAGATTTAGTCTTCTTCCTCCTCAATAACAAATATCCAGAAGGAATGAATGCTACTGAAAGGAGAGCATTGAGGATGAAGAGTGCCCATTACATGCTTAAAGGGGGATCAATCTATAGGAAAATTTCCAAGGAATTTATCTACAGTGTTTGGATCAACAAAAAGCTAAACATGCCATAAATGAATTTTATGGCAGGCACAAAATAGGGCATGGATCAGCTGATGCTTTGGCACATCAGATTTTAAGGTCAGACTATTATTGGCCTTATGTGTTTAGAGATATGCATCAACACTGTAGGACTTCTCATATATGTCAAACTTCTGAACCTAGAGAAAGAAATCTTGCAATGCCCCTACAACCAATATATGAGGTAAGGCCATTTTCTCAATGGGCACTTGATTTTGTAGGTGTGATTAATCCAAATTCTTTTGCAGGACATAAATTCATCTTGACTACAACTGACTACTGCACACATTGGACGGAGGCACAACCTTGCAAGAATAATACCACGGAGGTGGTCATCAATTTTCTAACTATGAACATTAAAACCAGGTTTGGTGTTCCATTTGCTCTGGTATGTGATAACGACCTTGCTTTTTCTTCTGCTGAGTTCATTTCATGGGCCTATGAACATAAAATTGTGTTGAAATATTCTTCAGATTATTACCCTCAGGGGAACGGAGTGCCTAAGTCCACAAATAAGAACTTATTGGAAGTTATAAAAAAGTTGTTAGAAATTAACCCTAGGGACTGGTACACCCAGTTGAGATTTGCCTTATGGGAAGATCGAACCAGAATCAAAGCAGCTGATGAGCCAATACTTTGGCACATTTTGATCATATTTTTATAAGTACTTTTCCATTTTTATTATGCTAAAAACATACATTTAGTCTGATTATGGGATAAATCATAGACCTTTTTATGACTTAATATGATGAAAATTCCCATGATTATTATCTTTAATGTTTTATTAGTCTGATAAATTCTTTATGGCTTTTTGTGATCATAAAACCTTCTTGCAGCTGCCACTACCACACTTCCTACAGCCATATCTGAAACGATGTTTGCCGTAGTTTAATACCTAATGAATGAATGAATGAAGTAATGGACTGTCTTAAAGATGAATGTTTTGAGCTAACCTTCTTCTCCAGGAAAGATGGCGAGTTATTTTCTAGGTGCCACGATTAGAGGAAGGAATTTAAATACCTGAAAGAAGAGGAGAAGGCCAAATCTACAAAGACTGGTTCAACAGCTAAAGATGGAGAGACAGTTTCAAACTTATCCACCAAGCAAGAAGAATGTTCTAGGAATCTAGGCTAGGCATCCTGTTGTTGCTCAAATCTAGGATGATGGCCCTTTAAGTCTGCAAAACTAATTTGACTTGGTCCTTGCATTATCATTCACCTCTTTAATCAAAGTTAGTTGGATGTAATAGATACCTCCTGATTTATAAGGGAAGGTTGGTTACTAGTTAGGATTAGTTTACAATAAATAGCGCATTCTCCTTCAGAGAATGGGTTGGAAGATCTTTCATTTGTAATACATTTTTCAGTATTAGAAATACAGTAAAGAAGGATTGTGCTATGTACTTGTTCACTTTAAATCAATAAAGTTTATGGAGCTTTTCACCTAATCTGTTGATTACTTTGGCATGACCTAAGGGGGCCCACTTAGGAAATTGCATGTACTTTCATTTGGTAGGTTAGAATAGTTGTAATTTCTTTTGTAAAAGTTAAATGTGTCTATTCCTACAGCAACAGGAATACATCACTATTGACTGTTCTTACAGCCACTAGAAACAGAGTAGTTTTACCTTTCAGTTTTTGTTTCCAGCAAGTTATTCAGTAAATCAATTCCAAAATTTAGAGTTTTAGCATTTTAGGAAATCATGCATGTCTAGAAGGGTGGTTAGTGCATATATTTTTCTATCCCATTTCAAGTCTACATCCTTGGGTTGATAAGTAAATGAGATTCTTTCACAGATTATGGTTGCTTATTGTGATGTCCAATCCTTAAGTTGAGGAATTAGTATTCCTAGTTATCAAGCTAATTAAATAACACTACATTTTTTCCGCCGTTGCCGGGGATGGTGTCAAACTAAGAACCTATTGCAGGCATGCTAGCAGGTAGCTTGAAGTTTTATTCCTAGAATTTAGATCAAAATTCACTATTCTAGTATTTTTTTTATTTTGATTTTTCTTCCATAGTTAGATTTACTTCTTACTGTATGCTTAGAAGAAGAGACCAATTTGGAAGATTCCTTCCTAGAAGCTTTGATATCCAAGAAAACAATCTAGAGATTGACCCAAAAATTGTCCCAGAAGAACCATATTTGGATGTCGGTCAGGACCTTGTCACTTCATCTTCTTCTTCCTCGGAGGCCAATTTGAACCTGTTTGATGCACCTGAGAATCTTGATTTACTCACAACACAGTTGAATAACCTGCATACCTTCAATAACCAGCATCCCCATAACAATCCACTGGCCCTTGTTGTCTACGAGCCAGGAGCTAACCCAAGACCACCATCAAGGATGGCAGTGCCTACTTTTCCATTTTCACTCCCTGAGTCGCATGACAATAACAATCTCAAAAACATTCCTGCTTCATTGCTTCCAAAGTTCTATGGCCTGATTACAGAGGACCCTCATACCTTCTTGTTCACGTTTGACATCCTATGTAGGAGTTATGATTATACTACTGAAGCCCATAAGATGAAATTGTTTCCTTCTACTTTAAAGGAGTCAGCCTTAAGATGGTTCATGGGATTAGGGGGTAATGCAGCAGCCACTTGGAATGAACTGAAGGAATTGTTCTTAGGAAAGTAGAAAGAATATTGTAGGGGCAGCGATATGAGAGGAGATGACCTTTTTTAGATGACACAAAAGGAGGATGAAACCTTGGAGGACTATGTATCTAGGTTTTTGTTTAGTGTGCAGAAAAATTCTCAACATCAACTAAATGAGGAGTCTAAAAAACTTCTCTTTCTAAGGGGAGTCAATGATATTTTCATGGAAGCACTAGACCTCATGGCTGGAGGAGATATTACCCAAAGCAATTGGGATGACATTAAGACAATATGTCTTAATTACTCTAGGGAAAATGTGAAGAAAGGCAGAGGGTTCTGACCCTCTATTGCCAAAGGAAGCAGTACAGGTGTATCAAAAAGAGAACTCTCTAATCTTTTTTCCGACTTCAAGCAAGACATCATAAATGATGTTGCTACTCAGCTAGACACCATGCAAGCTAGGAGGAAGAAAGATGAAGCTGATGCGATGCTGACTGAATATTGTCCTCACTGCAGACTGACGAAGAGGGACTATAGATGCAAAGTAGTTGCTAATTTGGAGGTGCAACATCTTCCTCCTAAGTTCAAAACCATTGAAGGAGAGGAAGATGTGTTCTTTGTTGCTAAGCATAGGCCATGGGCCCCAAGATAAGGTATGCCTTAGGACCCTTTGCAAAATTTTGGTTCATATAATAATCAATGGCAGAACCTGTACCCTCCAAGTTATGGCCCATATTCTCAACCTCAATGGAATAGCCCTTTTCCAAATGTTCAACAAAACCATTGGCAACCTCCATAAGGAACTGGCAGTCACCTCAGCAAAATTAGTGGCAACCTTTGTAAGGAAATTGGCAGCAGCCTAAGCAATGGAGAGGAGGCCAGCAATGGTCAAATCCACCCACTGGTTTCCTGCAACAACCCCAATAGCAGTTAATTATGCCACCTCTTGTTGCCAATCAAGGTCAAAATCCAAAGTCAACCCAACTACCTGCTCAGGTAGCACCCAATCCAAATAGCCAGCAATAGTAGCAGCATCAACAAATTTATTTTGTTGATCCTAATAATCAGCCCGCCTATGTTGATCCTAATAATTAGCCCGCCTATGCTCTCAACCTGAACAATATCAACTTACGTTCAGGAGCTATGTTGCCTACACCATCTCCTCCTATAATTTCCAAATTACCATTTGAGGAGATTGAGCAAGAAGAAAACACCAATGAGCCAATACAGACTCCATCACTATCTAAGGTATCTAATACATTGCCACCCCCTTTTCCACAAAGGTTGGACGGTGAAATTGTAAAGAAACAAGAAGACCCTACCTTTGATATCCTTGACCAATTGAAGCATATATGTGTTAAAATTCCTTTATTTCAATCCATTAAGGAAGTACCTATTTACAACAAGGCCATTGAGGAAGCATGTCTAAAAAAGCTAGGTAGGAAAAAGAAAGACCCTTAGACTGTTCATGTTTTAGGACAACTCTCTGATTTAATGTTAGGAAAGCTTTCAGTCCCAAAATATTCAGACCTTGGAAGCCCCGTTGTTGAAATTAATATTAATGGGGTGCAAATTAAGAATGCTTTGGTTGATCTTGGAGCTACTATCAATGTCATGACCAAAGACCTTGTGATAAAACTAAGTATTTCAGACCTAAGACCTACACCTATAGTCTTGCAACTTGTTGATAGTTCAACTATCAAACCTGATGGCATAGTAGAAGATTTAGTTGTTACCCTAGATTCATGGGAGTATCCTATTGATTTAATGATTTTGTCTCCAAAAGCATCATTAGGAGGTTATCCTGTGATTTTAGGAAGGCCATATTTAGCTACTGCTAATGCTTATATAGGTTGTAGGACTGGTAACATGACAATATCTGATGGGTATACCACAAAGAAGCTTACCCTATATTCTTCAGCCCAACCTCAACTTGAGTGTGGGCAGGCTGTTTAGCCTGATTTGGGAGAAGAAGAGGAAGTAAACTCCGTGGCCAAATTAATGATAATTACCAGAGAACCTTTCATTGAACAACAAGCTGAGGAAGATATATTGTCCAATATCCTACTAAATAACTATGGTATTGAATACCCTCACTGTAACAAGAATCCATGCTCTTTACAAACCATTCTTCCCCCACCTACATCAGCTCATTATCCTGCAACAACTGATTGTTTGCATACCTTACTACCTCACGAAGTAGAAATGCCATTCCTACCTGAAGCATCTATGCTTGATATAACCTCCCAAGTCGAGGTAGCAGCAGGAAAACCTTTGAATATCAATAAGAACCTCGCCTGTGAGCAACAAAAATCTATGGTCAAGATGCTTACAAACCATAAGTTAGCTTTTTCTTGGGAATATGGTGATATGAAGGGTTTAGACCCAAAACTCTGCACACATCGCATATTCATTAACAGTGAGTTTAGGCCAATCAGGCAACCTCAAAGAAGAATAAATCCAGCTTTGAGAGGAATTGTTAAAGAAGAGTTGCAGAAAATGTTGACAGTTGGCTTTATCTACCCCATTTTGGATAGTCAGTGGGTTTCCCCACTGGTTATTATTCCTAAGAAAGGGGGAAAATGGAGGGTATGTGTGGACTACAGAGAACTTAACTTGGAAACAAAGAAAGATTACTTTCCTCTTCCCTTCATTGATCAAGTTCTAGATAATTTATCTAGGAAAAAGTATTTTTCATTCTTGGATGGATTTAGTGGGTACAATCAGATCAAGATTGCACTTGAAGATCAAGAAAAGACTACTTTTACATGCCCTTGGGGGACATTTTCCTACTTTGTTTTTCGTTTTGGTCTCTGCAATGCACCTGCAACTTTCCAAAGAGCAGTCATCAGTATCTTCTCAGACATCTCATATGATTGCACAGAAATATACATGGATGACTTTACCATTTATGGTGCAACATTAGAGGAGGCTCAAACAAAATTGCACAAGGAGCTACAGAGATGTGAAGATCATAACCTATCACTTAATAGTCAGAAGTGCTTCATGATGATGTAGGAGCGAATAGTGCTTGGTCACTATATTTCTGCTACAAGAATACAGGTTGATCCTTCTAAGATTGAGGTAATCTCTAATTTACCATTTCCCACCAAACAAAAGGAACTGAGAAGATTTCTAGGCCATGCTAGATATTATAGGAGGTTCATCAAGGACTTTAGTAAGACAATTGCCCCTCTATACAGTTTGCTGAAGAAAGATGCATATTTTGCATGGACACAAGAGTGTGAAAAAACTTTCCTTGATTTAAAGGTTGCTCTTACACATGCACCAGTTTTGAAAGAACCTGATTGGTTACTTCCATTCCATATTCATACTGATGCATCTAATTATGCTGTTGGCACTGTCTTAGGACAAAAGGGTAGTTCAACTGAGCATGCACTGGATTACATAAGCAAAAATCTGTAGGGGGCTGAATTAAACTACACTGTTACAGAAAAATAATTGTTGGCAGTTATCTATGCCCTTGATAAATTTAAGCATTACATAACTGGTTATCAGATATTTATCCACACTGATCATGTAGCAATTAGGTATCTTATGAACAAAAGCTCAATACCTAGAAGACTGGCAAGGTGGTTATCACTGATGCAAGAATTTGACATTACAATTGTGGACAAGCTAGGTAAAGTCAATGTGGTTTCTGATTTTCTTTCTAGAATTCAAAGGCAATATGACTCTACACTTATTGAAGATTCCTTTCCTGATGAGCAGTTATTTGCAATCAAGGTTATTTACCCATGGTATGCCGATATAACAAATTATCTGGCTACGGGAAGGACTCCTCCTCAAATTTCCCCTAAAGAAAAGTGCTTATTGGTAGAGAAAAGTTTTAACTTTTCTTGGATTGCAAATTGCATGTTTTATATAGGGCTGAATCAAGTTATGAGGAGATGTGTGCAGGAGGAAGACACTTATGAAATATTACATGCAAGTCATGATGAGCCATGTGGTGGACATTTTGCTGCCAAAAGAAAATCAATGAAAATTTTAAACAATGGCTCCTATTGGCCAACTCTGCATAGAGATGTAACCAAATATACTAGGAGGTGTGATAGATGCCAAAGGATGGGAAGACCAACTAGATCTGATGAGATGCCTCTATTTCCACAAATTGTTGTTACGCCCTTCAACAAATGGGGACTAGATTTTGTAGGACCAATTGATCCATCTTCCAATGGTAAGTCCTATATCCTTGTATACACTGATTATGTGACAAAATGGGTAGAAGCTAAACCTATGAAACATGCTAGGGATAATAAAGTAGCATAATTGCTTTGTGAGGAAATTTTCACCAGATTTGGTGTCCCTAGGAAAATAGTAACAGATCAGGGAACACAGTTTACATCTACCTTGATTACCGCTTTAGTCAATGAATATAATATAAGGCACAAAAAATCAACCCCTTATCATCCTCAGGCTAATGGCTAGGTTGAGGTCACCAATAGGGACATAGAGGCCATTTTGACTAAAACTGTAGATTTGCATAAGAAGGATTGGGTCGGAAGGTTACCAAAAGCTCTGTGGGCTTACCGTACTACCTAGAAGACTGCTACAAGATATACACCCTTTGAAATGGTGTATGGTAAAACAGCTGTGATGCCAATATAATTCAAACATAAGACACTAAGAACAACAATAGAAATGGACATGGATTTGACAGAGGCATAAAAAGACAGAGTCATGTAGCTCAATGCTCTAGATGAGCTCCGCAAGAATGCCTTGCAGCACACTGAGATGATACAAAACAAGAGAATAAAGTGGATGATAAATACATTAAGGAAAAGAAATTCAAAGCAGGAGATTGGGCTCTGCTTTATGACTCACAGTACAAAGATAGTCCAGGGAAGCTGCAAACCCGATGGTTGGGTCCATATGAAATAGAGGAAGTATTCACAAATGGAGCCGTTCAATTGAGGACCATTGATGAGGTCCGATTCAAGCTATTAGTCAATGGGCATCGCCTAAATCTCTATTCTAAGCCCATTGACAAAGAAACATTTCTGAGACAATTTGAACTTGAGTAGGAAAGTAGTGATCCTGCAGCCAAAGGAATTGATTCCAAGCTCAAATTCCTAGGCCATGCATAAAAGTGCATAGCACACCATAATAAAGAGGGTATCTATTAAGATCCCCATTCCATTCATTTACTTCATCCACAATCTGTACTCATTCTCTTTCTTCCATATCATCCACCTATCATTTCCCATCTCATCCACATTTCTCCATGTCACGTATTGCAATAAAGAAGGAGGTCACATCAGCTAATCATGGTGATTCTCTCTAGGTACGCTCCACTTCACTTTAAGATGGCTTAAGTTTCTTTATTTATTGCATTTAATTTAGTATTAATTAGCACAAAAAACTTTCTTATATGATTGCCTTTTCCTTCAGCTAAATCCGCACGAATGAGTATGTTTCTCCATAACTCCAATTCTGCCACATCCTTATTATCGCCGCTATAAGCTTCATTCTGTTAATTGTCACGAGCCCCAATATTTGAAACTGTAATCTATAATCAAACAATCTTTTCTTCCTACAACTTATTACAATAATGACATTAAGTGTATTCCACCAATTCATGATTGCTCTCTCCTTCCACAAAATTTCATTATCACATTATTTTCTCTATTTTTTTGTAACTTTTGAAGAGAGGTTCAAAAGTTTTGGTTGAGGGGAGGGGCAGAGCACTAAAGAATTGCAGAGGATTCATTGGCTCGATTGCAGGGAGTTTTGTTGTAAAATCCAGGATAGCAATACTTCAATGCATTTGATTACAGTAAACCAAAGAAATGGGAGGTCAGCCGATTCAGCATGAACCTATAGACCACAGCATCCTGTTGTAGGATGTGTTGCATGTACCATTGTTCAGAAAATATGGGTGGCTCAATTACTTTGTGAAGCTTGGGACTTTCAGCACAAATATTGTAGAGGAATTCACGAGAACATTTCATAATGGTGAAGCAACAATTAGGGGCATAATAATCAATGCATCAATTAACAAGATTGCTGAAATAACAGGGTTACCCTAAGTTGGAGAACCCTATCCCAGGGGAAGAGATGCAAGAAGCGCTAGGGTTGAATTCACTTGGCCAGATGATCCTCCTCTATGGGTAGACAAGCAAGGTGCATAGAGGATGAGTCTACCTCAGGAATGGGTGCCACGAGTAGGGTATATAATGAATTACATAACTTGTGAAGGTAGATTCTCAATCTTACATTCTCATCATTTTAAGCTTTTGTCTCATTTATGTCATGGCTTATTAATGAATGTACCCGACTTCCTTTATAACTTGTTATCCAATAGTGCTACTGAATATAGGAAAGGTAGGGTTAATTCCGTATCCCACCATTGCCTCATAAAATTGCTTGTTGAGAAGTCTATTCAAGATACATCAGGGATGACCTGGGAGGAGTTCACTATCCAATTCAACCTTGAAATTCAAAATGTACGACCTATGGGTGAACCCCTTACCTTTAAGCAACTAACTTCCACGTCAAAAGGTCAGACCTCTATTGCTATGTCCTCCCCTGAGACATCATTTAATTCCCAAGATGATGTTTCTATTTCTAAAAGAACTTCCAAACAGCCAGCCCAAGGCCCTATTAAAACCCCTGAAGCTTCTTCCAAAAATAGGAAAGGAAAGTCACATGTTGTAGTAACCCCTGAACCTGTGAAAAGGAAACGAAAGGAGAGCTTCTCCATTCCTGCAGAAAAATCTTCCAAAAAGCATAATTCAGTTCCTACCTCTATAAGAAGGAGCTCTAGGCTCCAAAACCAGGTAGCCCGCCAATCACCTAATACTACTCCTACCACACCACCTTCGAATCCTTCCAGTCCTAAACTAGGAATAGAAGAACCTATTATAGAAGAGATTGTGAGCACACTTGAAGGGGTTGGTTTGAGTGAGTTGGCCACCATTGCAGAGCAGCTACAGGAAGGTATGGAATGTGATAAGAAGGAAGAAGAGCCAGTTGTGTTTCCAGCAGATGCAGAACATGAAAACATTAGCATGACTGAGGTAATGGAAGAAGAACAGGGGAAGATGGATGAACTTGAAGAAGTGTAGGAGACACCTACAATATGCTATAAACATAGACCGCCATTCCATGTTACAAAATTTTCCATAGAAATGGCATGCTTTCAAGAACTTCAGCAACAACAGACTGCTTATGCACTTGAAGTTGAGAGATTACAAAGAGTAATCCAGAATAAGAATCTGGAAATCACCAATCTAACTGATACTCTCAATCAGGTAGTAGAACTTGTTCCACAGCTACTACAGTGTTGAGCACCTTCACCGGTTTACACCATGTATCTCAAAGAACTATATTTGAGCTTCCAGCTGATTAGAGTCTGGAAAGGGAAGAACCCTTCTTTGGAAACCCTTGAGGAATTTTATGAAGCATACAAGGATTCACCTCTGTACATTAGGAACCTCCTATGTGAGTTTTACCTACACAATTTAGCTGTATCCTAGGACAAGGAATGGAATCCTTTGTGTTATGTAGGTGATATTCATATCAGCGCCTTGATTTCCTGGATCGCCAATGAAATCAGCAGAGGGGAACAATTTAATAGTCATATGCATGATGAAAAGAATATGCCATTGTATGCGAGAAATGAATCTCGAAATGGCATGGGTATTTAATTTGACTGGAAAAAATTATGGCGAGATGAGAGAGCTAGGCCATTGATTGAATCTCTAAGGCAAGAGGTGTTTTCTCAATATTATCAAATTATCAACAGTTATTTTAATGCTGCAACTTTGCATATTTAGAATAGATGGGAGCACCTTTCATTTAAGTTAAAGAAAGTAGAGCCACATACCCCCAATACTTTGTATGTAGCAACCTGAAGGGCAAAGAGGTACATGAGAAATGCTAGAACAAGGAAGGAGGATTGGTTGCCCTTGGTTATGCAACCGCCTATTCTCCTATGGCCATTATTGGCTATACAAGGTGACAACAGTACTTACAATAGAAGTTTAGAGGATAACTGATGGAAACGACTGGAAGCAATGAGGGCTCACTTCTGGAGTTTCTAGACTGGTGAATGTGGATAGTAGCTAAATGCAGATCTGAGAGAGTTTTCCAAAAGGAAGAATGCTAGACTTGTTGAAGGGTCCAGCAAGTAGTTGGTTGAGGGGAGTGATGAGCCAATACTTTGGCACATTTTGATCATATTTTTATAAGTACTTTTCCAATTTTATTATGCTAAAAACAAACATTCAGTCTGATTATGGGATAAATCATAGACCTTTTTATGACTTAATATGATGAATATATTATGATGAAAAGTCCCATGATTATTATCTTTAATTTTTTATTAGTGTGATAAATACTTTATGGCTTTTTGTGATCATAAAACCTTCCTACAGCCATATCTGAAACGATGTTTACATTAGTTTAATACTTAATGAATGAATGAATGAAGTAATGGATTGTCTTAAAGATGAACATGTTGAGCTAACCTTCTTCTCTAGGAAAGATGGCGAGTTATTTTACAGGTGTCACGATTAGAGGAAGGAATTTAAATACCTTAAAGAAGAGGAGAAGGCCAAATCTACAAAGACTGGTTCAACAGCTAAAGATGGGGAGATAGTTTCAAACTTATCCACCAAGCAAGCAGAATGTTCTAGGAATCTAGGCCAGGCATCCTGGTGTTGCTCAAATCTAGGATGATGGTGCTTTAAGTCTTCCAAACCAATTTGACTTGGTCCTTGCATTATCATTCGCCTCTTTAATCAAAGTTAGTTGGATGTAATAAATACCTCTCGATTTATAAGGGAAGGTTGGTTACCAGTTAGGATTAGTTTTCAATAAATAGCGCATTCTCCTTCAAAGAATGGGAAGGAATATTTTTTCATTTGTAATACATTTTTCAGTATTAGAAATATAGTAAAGAAGGATTGTGCTATGTACTTGTTCACTTTAAATCAATAAATTTTATGGAGCTTTTCACTTGATCTGTTGATTACTTTGTCATGACCTAAGGGGGCCCACTTAGGAAATTGCATGTACTTTCATTATGTAGGTTAGGATAGTTGTACTTTCTTTTGTAAAATTTAAATGTGTCTGTTCCTGCAGCCACAGGAATACATCACTGTTGATTGTTCTTGCAACCACTAGAAACAGACTAGTTTTACCTTTCAATTTTTGTTTCAAGCAAGTTATTCAATAAATCAATTCCAAAATTTAGAGTTTTAGCATTTTAGGAAATCATG
Source organism: Sequoiadendron giganteum (assembly GCA_007115665.2). Lineage (NCBI taxonomy): Eukaryota > Viridiplantae > Streptophyta > Pinopsida > Cupressales > Cupressaceae > Sequoiadendron > Sequoiadendron giganteum. The sequence goes on from CM021104.1 coordinate 671,281,152, forward strand.
CATGTCTGGAAGGGTGGTTAGTGCATATATTTTTTTGTCCCATTTCAAGTCTACATCCTTGAGTTGATAAGTAAATGAGGTTCTTTGATAGATTATGGCTACTTATTGTGATGTCCAATCCTTAAGTTGAAGAATTAGTATTCCTAGTTATCAAGCTGATTAAAGAACACTACAACAACCCTAGGGAATTCACCTTTTAAGTTAGTCTATGGCCAAGATCCAATGTTCCCCATTCATTTACAAATACTTGTCTTGAATTTTATGCAAGAATTTTACTCCAAGCATGATAGGATTGAGGTTAGACTGCTTAATTTGTTAAATATGGAAGAACAAAGAGATGCTTCTTTGCAGCAATTCTCTAAACATCAGGGTATTGTCAAATGTTGGTTTCAGAAGAGAGACAAGATAAAATCCTTTAGAATATCTGACCTTGTGTTATTATGGGATAAGGCTAGAGAAAAGAAGGGAGATCACCAGAAGTTTGATAGACTTTGGTTAGGTCCTTATCAGGTGGCTGAAATATTAGGTGAGAATGCTTTTCATTTGAGTACCTTAACAGGAGAGCCTGTTCCATTACCCGTTAATTGTCAGTTTCTCAAGCACTGTTTTGGTGCATAGAAGGTTTGATATTTTTGGAGGAGAATGTATTATACTGTATCATATGTAATTAAGTCTTTGTTTTAGTTAGGTTTTATTTATTTTGTTGTTTTGTTTTGGTTTTCTTTGTTTTGTTTTGGTTTATTTGTTCAGTTTTGTTTCGTTGGGGGATCTTTATTTTGTTCATCTCAAGACTTGGGGTTGTTATTCAAAGTATACTATTGGTACTAGGAGAGAAATTGGTTTAGGTATTTTCATCATCATCATTGAAAAGTATGTCATTCTAAAACTTATGTGCTATGATCATTCTAGTTTGGGTTTGAGAAGTTCTTTAAAGATAAGAAGATACATTGTGAATATATCATGCATTATCATTGAAAATCTATCACCAAATTAGATAAAACGTCTGCATGAGTAAATTTCTATATATTTTAGAATGACTCTACCTTTGATTCAAGTGAAAAATCCAATTCCAAGACTATCATGAAATCCATTGTAGTTCTCAACCCAAATTTTAGATTCAATGAATTTGAGTATTGAGAAAGATGCATAAAAGAATTTCCACAAGTAAAAAAAAAAGAATGAAAAGAAAGAAAGAAAAGGCAAGCTCAATATCAAGTGGGTAATCAACTATCTCTATTGGGGCTATGGATGCTTGGCTGGCAGTAGAGTAATGGTTTGTGAGAATTAGAGGCATCTCCGTTGGGGCTATGGATGCCTGTTTGGCAGCAGAGCAATACCCAAGATTTTACTGCACGATAGTTAAAAGGCTCAACTCATGTAGCTTGAATTTTAGGTATGGTGGTTCAAAGAGTAGAGAAAGTATCTATGAAGAATGATGCACAATATAAACACACACTCATATTTGGAAATAACTCATGAGCACATACATCTAAGATTTCAGTTCAAACTTATCCTAAGTATATCTGATCTTATTTGAGTCAAAAATGTTTATAAGCCAGTAGTTTTTGGGTGATTGAAATTTTCTTTGAGTATCTTGAAAATGGGTAAACCATTTTCCCAGCCGAGTCGCCATTTGTTATGCCTTGCATAACCACCCTATCTTTTGCCTTGGTCAAAATGGGTCCCCCTTGTTGTTCTTTATATTTTTTTTTTTTCAAACAAAGTTTGGAGTCATTTTGCTTCCAACGCTTTGTTTATTTTTTGTTTAGTACGTCGGAAGTAGAACTTAAAATGAATCGGGTTCTGAAAGTTCTTTTGAAACTTTTTTTGATTCCCATCCCGAAGGCCTTTTCTTTTGGCCTTTTGTTTTGTCTTCAGCGGAACCAGAGCCGGAGTGGGTGTTAGGTTGGTCTTTATCTAAAATTGCAAAATCATAATCGGTTCCGCCCTCGCCTCCACTATTTGTATTTTGGTTTTAGTCTAAGTTCTTATGTTTAATTTTATTATGTTGGTCTTTTGCTTTAATTATTGTGTTTGGTTTTGTTTTGTTTTTAGTTGGTAGACCTGGACCCGAAATGGGAATGAAGTTTGGAAATTTCTTAAAGTTTTGAATCAATTTCCATTTTAGTTCTACCCTTGCCATTTTTGGATCATTGACTTTTTGACTGAAGTTGCATTACAGAGAAGTGTTTGTTCTCTTTCAGTTCTGACTCCGCCTTAACTGCGTTTTAATGCATTAATGACAATTGTTTGTGTAGGTAGAAATCCTCATTTTTACCTTCATTAAGGGTTAAATGAATCATTATTATCATTGTTAAGAGATCAAAAAGCACGAAAGAGCAGCAGGGGCATTTGAGCAAATTGATCGAAAGAGAGGAAGGATATTGCATGTGAATCAGTTCAAAAGGTTAGCTTGGTTCTTTTGCGTTTGAGGTAGGGTTTTCTTATCATTGTTGTTCTTCATTTTCTATTGTTGCATTTGTTGTATCTGCTCATGCTTTGAATCACTTCATTCTTAATGGACCTGTGTTTCTTGGTATGATTTTATGAATACATTCTTTTTTTATTTTTGTTTGTTTGGTTATGTTCTTCGTTTCTTTTGTTTTTGTTTTGATTCTTTGTTTTTAGAGCACAGTCGCTTTCATGTTTTAAGTTGTGATCGTGTTGTACTATTTTTTGATTTGCAGTAGATTAGATTAAATTGGGGTTTAAATAGTGTTGGTTAAAGTTAGGGATCTATAGTGAGGTAGATTAGAGTCATCATTTTTACTTAGGGTTGTGTTGTGTGTTTCGATCTGGTAAAATGGCAAGGTTTAAATCCGTGCCCTAGTTTTTATCAAGTTTGTTAAATTAGGGTTTTGTATCTTTTAGTGATCACATTTAAATGATTAAAATATGATGCCCTAAAATACAGTCATTCCCCATAGTCATATGAGTATAGTGTTTTTAAAGCCCCTTTTCATTTAATATGACCTTGGTTTTAATCATGGATTTGTGTGTTAAATCGACAAAATCTTTTGATGACATCATGGTCAACCTAGGCAGAGATGGGATTGGAATCGATCGTGAACTTGAGAATACTGTTTTACAAAAGGCATCAATTCCTTTTCCATCCCGTCTCTAGCTCTATATATAATAAGAAGTTATTTTTTGAAATAATAATAACCTAGATGGAAGCGGAGGCGGAATGGAAATAGAAGATCTGAAGTGATCAAATCCGTTTTTCATTCTAATCCCAGTTTCGATCACCTTCTTGATTATGACTTCGAGCCCATTCATTATTAATAGAATATCTATATCAGTTATGGCTCTGAGTCTGGCAGTGTTGTAAAGGAGATTGTTTTAGGTTTTGTTTCTACCTAGTTCCGCCTCTGGTGCATATATGAAAGGTATAGTTTTTAAAGCATGTTTTATGATGATGTTTAAAGATCTAATTAGACGTTTTGCTTGCACGAAAGTTGAACAATGTTAGGAACATCAGGGGGAGTTGCTCGAAGGAACCAACCTATAGGAACATCAAAGGTAGTACCAAAACCAAAGAAGTTAAAGCCAGAACAATTGCATTATACCTTGAGGTATAATCATAGGAGTCCTGCTATGAAGGTGAGCAAGGTGGAATCCGACTGGGTAGACATCACAAATACAAACTTGGGCCAATACAACTTTTAGGAGGCATATGTGGAAACATTCAATGAGGATGTAACGCCAAGAACGAAGAGGATTGTTAACTCTAGTTTGGCTCATATTACCTTATTTCCTTTGTCAATCCAATGCCCAGAGTTGATCTTAACAGCAGCTAGTGCTTACAATCCCGCAACAAGGCAGTGTATGGATTCTCAAAATAATGTGATCATTGGTCTCACTCCTCTAGCATTCCCAAATATATTTAATGTTCCATATCATAAGATTTTGGTGCAATTGGATGAGGCAGAGGCCTTGGAGAAGTATAGTGAGTATAAGGACTCCAATAAGTCTCATCTAAAAAAAAGTGGTTAAAGATAGAAAAGAAGTCTTCAAGTAAACTTGCAGACCAGCCCAAGAGGGCAGATTTCTATAAGAAGGTATCGGATCTAATCATGATGTTGTCTAGGGCCTTTCGGAAGAGAGATACATTTTGGTTTGAGGAGTGGATGTTTCCTTTCATCCAGACTATCTTAAATGGAGCCCAACAATTTGATTGTCCAATGATTGTGTCTAATGTTGTTCATGATCAATTGACTAATGTTAGGCAAACCAAATCTTTCTTTATGACCTCTTATATTGTATATATAGCAGCAAGATTGGGGGTTTTCCCAGGTTTGAATAGAGTGGGTATAATGGGAGCTTTGGATGGACATAAGAAGGTATGGGAACACTATGATCAGTTGTCTCTTCAAGTTGTTGAGACTTATTTTAGAAAATTCAATGATGTATTTATATATGTGATCATCAATCAATTGAATGGAGATGCAGGGTACCGGTTGAGTCAAGAAGCCATGGCATTCATTGCTGAATGGGGATGTTGGTATATTCAATACCCTAAATTTACATACTTCAGGCTGGCTATTTTTGAAGGCCATCCACATTTACTTCCAAGGTGCTGCAATAATAGAATAGTGTTGATGGAGTTTGTGTATCAAGCTCTTTGAGTTAATGCTCGGTTTGGGATCAAGCATAAAACCAGATGTGATTAGTTTCGTATGAAGTTGGGTGAGTATAGTTATCAAAACTTGGTAGGAGCAAAGGTGGTTTGTAGTGAGTTGATACAAATGAAATTGGGATTATGCATAGCTCGTAAGTATTTTGATCCAAAAGGTAAGATGTATGCCTTATTGCCTCCGGTGTTTACTAGACATTTTAATTTATTAGAAGACTTCTGGAGTGATAGGAAAGATGAATATGATCTAAGAAAGAAGAACTATGAAATATTGTTTATTGCACTCATGTCAGAGCTAGGTGTTAAAGAAAACATTCTTGACACATTGGTGGATGATGGAATTTTATTGAATCCATCTTATGAAGCTTTGAATATTGGAACCAAGAGTCTGGATCCAATTGACTGGGATGTTGAAGAAACCATTGATATCAAAAAGATTGGAAGGACAATATTGGATAGGAGTGTACAATGGTTAATGTTAAGAACTCAAGCTCCTCAAGGACTAGTCCTTAAAAAGGGTAAGGGATACAAGAGGATTAAAAGAAAGAAATCTCCCAAAGAGCCATTAGAATTCCTTCCTCCAAACATTGAAGAAATAGAACTTGAGACAGTAGATGATGAAGAAGAAACACAAGAAGGAGATGTTCTAGTAGGATCTGCTATTTCGACACCTGCATTAGGTGAATCATCTGCACAAGTCCCAATTACAAGGAGGAAGAGTAAAGAAATTGAAGAAGGAGCTCTTCATAGCATTGCTGAAGCTGCTAAGGGAAAAGAGGTGGAGAAGGAAGTTCTCGAAGTTGAGACAGATTCAGATGAGACTCTGTTAGAAAAAGATTTGCAAGAGAAGATGCCTCTAGAAGAGGATATTGAGCAGATCTTAACACAAGAAGATCAATGGAAGCTATTTGAAGATGCAGAAAGAGATTCTGATGCAAAGGCTGTAGCCTTAGAGAAACAAAAGGAAATGGAGGCCAAGGTACAAGCTGATGCTTTATTGCACCAGCAATAATTGAAAGCAAAACAAGTTAAGGAAAAGGAAGCAGTTATTGAAGTAGAGAGAAAAAGAAGGCAGCAAGAATATGAGCTCAAGGTCAAAGAAGAGAATGACAAGTTGTGGCTAATACAAAAAATTCATGATCTTGATTAAGAGAAGCCAAGGAACCGAAGGCAAAGATATATCTTAGTTGCCAAACTAAAACTTGCAGAAGAAGCAGAAAGTTTAAGAAAGAAAAAGGATGATGAGGAGCTAGTTAAGAAGCAACAAGAAGAAGAAGAAGAAAGGGAAAAATAAGAAAAGCTTAAGGCTATGTAGGCATAAAGATTAGAAAAGGAAAGACTAGAGGCTTTGGAAAAAGAAAAACTAGAAAAAGAAGCTCTAGAGAAGGAAAAGTTGGAAAAAGAAAAGGTAGAGAGAGATCGATTGGAAGAAAAGAGTCCTAGGAAAGAAGAGGAAGAAAAGAAAAGGAAAGAGTAGAATGATAGAGAAGAGGCTGAGAAGATAGTGCAGATGCATATACTGCAAGAACAATAAGAGAAATCAAGAGTTGACTCTAAACCTCAGGTAGATATGAAGCCACCTTCTACAGATATTGCTTCCTCCTCTTCTATGATGACTACTGCTCCAAGTGCTCCTACTTGGATAAAACTGGACCTATAGAAGAGGGCAGTAACACCTTCACAACCTCTCAATTGGGAGGATATGATGAAAGGAATTTAGCAGGAGAGGCCTAAAAAGAAGGATAAGATTCTACATTCTACTTGACTCACAGACAAAGGAGAAATTGTTTCTAAATGTGCCATGCGAATGATAGAAAAGGAGGTAGGGGATATGCAGCTAACAGATTATCAGTTGAGTATTGTCAACTTGGGAAGGCCCACTAGGAATCAGCAGATGAACTTGATTGATGTGGTGGCTTCAACAACCAAGTAAAGAATGATCAAGGATAAGAAAAAGAAGGATGAGCTTAAAGCTCAATTGGATCAACTACATTCATTCTTGAAGAGTGTCTCCTCTCCAAGATCACAACAGGTAACAACCATTGAGACTCCTATTTTGTTAAGCAAAAAAGAGGTAGATGATCTGGTGCAGGTAAGAGGCAAAGCGGAGATGGTAGACTGATGGGTAGACAAGTTGAACCGAGAGGTAGGTGAAGTTTTGGTTAAAGGTTTTGAACCCTACAAGGATACAAAAGGGTTAATAGAAGAAATGCATCAATACATTAAGGCATCGGAAAATTAGGAAGAAGAGTACAAAGAATACAATCAGAAATTAGAAAGAGTGAGGGCATTGCCTTTAACTACTTTTCTGGAACAATCAATACTTGAGGAGGACAATAAGGATTTTATGGAGAAAACCTCTCGTATACTTCATTTTAGAACCGAATTCTTGAGTAAACATAAGGATGAGATTCAAGAGACTGTCAATAATTTGACTGAGCAATTGGAAGAGCTAGAAGCATTCCTTGCTATCATTGTAGATGTGAATGTGTTAACAAAAGAAGGCATGCCTTTGAGTCAAATAAAAGAGAATTGGGATGAAAGGTTCAAAGGACTCATGTAGAAAGAAGACAATGGAGAAGATTTGATAATAGATCGACTAATAGATGTCAAGGAAGAAATAAAAGTTGTTGGGAGAGTGTTGATGAAAATAAAAGGTATGAGGGAGTTTGTTGTAGAAGAATTGGATCGAATCAAATTTGTAGATAGTTGGATTGATGGGCCAGAAATAGATACATTATAGAAAGTCTTCACTAGCTACGGTGAGTTCAAGGTAGATCCAACTTCAGATGCATGAATCCTTGCATGCATAATTTTCCTCTTCTTTGCATGTTGCATGCAACACTGATAGTTTTTGAGTGCATGATTTCTTTTTCTTTCCTATCTTCTATTTCCAATTAAACTGAATGTCTAAATGTAAGAACTCAAGATCAAATTGATCTGAGTTTCCAAGAGAATTTTAGTTCCTAAAAGGGTGGATAGCCTAAAATAGAAGTGGAGTTCGAGGTTTTGTATATCTATAAATACCCGATGGGTATCATATTGTAAAGGTCTGCTAATTGAGAATAGAATTGGCTTACCTAATGCTAGGAGATAGAATTTTGTAGTGATCACTTTGATACATTGTTACTAGATGCTTTACAGTTAATAAAATTATAGGTTTTCTCGCAATATGGTGTTAGAGTTAAATTGTTTGTGTGATAAGGCTAATAAGTTATAATCTATCTGTATGCAACGATTGTGTTGAACATAAAATTTTCTTGAGTGATGAAAATCATTTGAAGGAATTAGATTTAAGGATTGTCTTATTAGATTATCATTTAATTAAAGTTATTAAAATTTGTTGATCTATGACCTTGGCAATGAATGGATGCGTGTTTTGAAATCTTGGAGATAGTTGTAATAAGAGAAAAGTGGTATTGAATTAAGAACCTTAGATGTATGCAATGTTATAGTTTATGTTGTAGATTGTGTCATTGTTTGGTTTTGAGATTTGTTAAAAAACATTTATTGTCGAAGGTATATGTCTGGATGTTAGATAAATTTGATTCAAATTTACTGGTTACCCCTTTGTTCTATCTTTCTCTTTTGTTTGAAACCCCTTTATTTACAAGAACTATGTTGATAAAATGAGTCATTGCTTAAGTCTTTTGTTACTAGCATAGGCCCCTTGAACATTACAGTTGCATGAACCGATATAGTGACACCAGATAGTTGAGAACCAACTACCAGGACCTTGGGAGTTAGGCCACTACATGTTGTCTTTCTTTTTCAAGAGAAATACAGTAGAAATATTTTGTTTTAATGTTGTTTGTGTCATTTTAACCATCAACAAGTCTATCCTTGGCTATTAAGAGACTTGTATTGGGTTGAGATGTCTCTAATTTTTGAGTCCATATACAATCTAAATCTATATATAAAAATACAAAACCTCCAATAAGAATAATTGCCAAGCCAAATAGAAAAAACCACATTGCATCCCAACTAACCTTTGTTTGTTGTCTTTCTTATGCAAGGATCATGTGTTGAACACCCAAAATACCTAGAGGGGGGTTGAATCAATATTCTATTAAATCATTTAATTGCTAACCATTCAATAATTAAAACATATCTAGTTGCAACTATAAACACAAACATGATAGGAATTATAACATTTCATAACACATGAATACTAGGATTTTTACATGGAAAACCAAAAATGGGAAAAACCATGGTGAGGATTAGCTCACAATATACTATAACCGGTCATAAAAAATTATAGGACACATTACCAGGACACACTATCCTTGAAATTCTCACAACTTGAAATGATTACAAAATGGAGTGTGGCTTACTGCCAAAAGGATGAACTAATGAAATACACCTTTTGTGTGTTGAATTTTGTTCCAATTAAGCTCTAGAAAACAAAATCCTACACTAGTTTTCAGGTTCACAACAACTACCTACAACTTTGCACAATATCACATTTTCGTAGTTCACTACTCATACATGTCACATAATACACACACATACAACTATATATATATCTTCAATACAATAATGTTTCATACATAGATGTTATTAAATCTGCATACATAAATTAGGTTGACGTAATTTAGTGTATACATCCTTAATTCAAAATACCTTTGTTGACTTAAACCAAAAACTTATTTCACACTAAAAAAATGTGCAAGATATAAATTAGGTTGGCCTAGAACAAAGAAATAACATTTTAATGACCCATGAAGAAAACACCACTTAACCATGTCGGCTAGAAGAAGATCCATACCAAAAATTGTAAGCCGAACTTTTGTCATTTATATCTTTTAGCCCATTCAACCAAAATTGTTGAAATACTGTCCATAGATGCAATTAATAGTTCTCAACAACATGTTAAAACCACATAGGTCAATCTAATAATATATAAAAATTTGGAGCAGATTTATGTATCAGAGTAATAGAAACACTATTTCTTGGATGGACAAATACTATCACCTACCAATGTTGGCATCAATTAAAATACACTGAAGGGATTCTTCTTCATTCTTCCAACAATATTCCCCTTTTTCATTGATGTCAACATGTTCCAGAAATAGATCTTGAAAATTTATCTTTACTCAAGCTATGCGAGCTCCCCCTTTCAACTATACACAAAACTTTTCCAAAATTTCTTAAAAATAGTATCTTCTCCCTACATAGAACCTTCTCCCCCTTTGAAATCAAGGACAAAGGGAATGCAAATGATGATTTTGCAACAAAAAAAAAAAAACAAAAAAATTAACTAGAACTAGGGGCACCTTGTAACTCCTTGAGAATAGCTTTCCATCATCCTAGATCACCTTCACTCTTGCAAGTGTTTTGTGCAATGATACAAGTTCTACTAAAAATTCTTCTCCTTCTTTCAGAGTTGATGGATTAATATTCATCTTATCTTATCTATTTTCTCTCCATCCACCAAGGCACTTGATACATGAATGTGTTTGGACATTACTAGATCTCAAAGTTGTCCAAACTACCTTATTACATCCTCTTCTTGCCTCTTTAAGGTGAAATAATTGCTCTAAAAGTCTACAATAGAATTTCATGAAGCATAATTTATGTCATCTACAATTTTGTAAGCTTTGGAGGTATTAGCAAGTGGCAACTCTCTTGATTATATTAAGTCTTTAATGCCTCAAGTGGCATCCATCCACCACATGCAATATGCAAGTATTTGTGCTTCCTCTTTGCACTCCTTTACCTATTCCGAACATTTCAACACCTTGCTATGTGTTATTGCACATTTATCCTATAGAATTATTATCCTTTGCACAAATTTTTTTGACTTTGTCTCTTTCTCAGTTTGCTTCTTAAGGCTAGAGGAAAATTCTTTGACTAAATCAACTAAGAGCTTTAAATTTTCAATAGGTGCTAAGGAATCATCAGTTGTGGCACTAGGGGATATCTCCTACAAAGCCTTGATAGTATAATTTACCAATTTATTCCCTCTTTGATAAGTTTAAACCATTTCCTATGTACCGGAGTTAAGCAAATTAGCAAAAATCTTTATCCTTTCAAACGGTGAGATTTTACTCAAATCCACATAACCTAGATGTGATGGTAGTTGAATCAAATGAGGTGGTAGAAAAGGTTGGATCTTTGTTTACCTTGTTAGTAAACCCTTAAGACTACTTCTAGATGATTCTCTGGATGGCTTTGATGGCTTTGTGGTCTTGGGGGATTCTTCTTCACTTCTTCCAATCTTTGTTTCTTCCTTGTTATCTTCTTTATTTTCCTCTTCTTCTTCTTCTTAGGGGTTTTCTAATGGTTTTTATTTCTTTTCATCCTCCTTCTTGTCTTCATCATCTTTTCCATCATTACCCTTTTCATATTTATTTCCTTCATCTTCATTCTTGTCTTCTTCTTCATTATTTATGGTATCCTCGTGGTGTTCTTTTGGATTTTTACTAGTATCATTATTATGTTGATCTTCAATTTATTTAATTGTTGTTTCCTCTCTATCATTAATATTAGTAGACATCTCCAAAGAAAAATGTTTATCACCAACCTCATCCAAAGTAGGATGGTCCTTAAATTCTATGACAGTCGAAAGCTCTTGTGCTTGAGATGTATGAAATGGAGAACCAATTCTCATCCCATAATTATTTTCCATTTCCCTTATTGTATTAAGAGTCTCTCTCCTCAATCTTTCAGTACTATCTTTTTCTTTAGTCATTAGAATAGTGACTCTCTATTTGATCTTGAACAACTTACAACATTAATTTAATAGGGTAGCGACATCATCTTCAAATAGGGAGGATTTGTATGTGTTTAAAAAATCATATTTGATTTTTTCATCAATAGTTACAACTTCATGCATTCTTTGTGTTAGAGCTTCCCATACATTTTCAGTCACCTTCTTCATTATAGTTTCCATATTTTCTTTAAGAATAACTATATATTTAATGAAATAATTTATAATGTTTTCCTTATTTTCTTCATTAACTACATCAAACAACCTAGCATTATCTAGTAAATCCTTAGATTCTATCATATTATTTAGTAAAGCTTCCATCTCTAGAGGTGGGTGTTCACTTACCGAAGGAGAGTCAGGTATGCTCTCCATAGGTACCGATGTGCCTTCTTCACCCTTCTTCTCATGGACATGAATTTTGAAAGAATTTTTTTCTTCCTCCATCTTTTCATCAAATGAGATGTCAACATTGTCTCTAGTTTTATCTTCTTCATTGTTGGTGGAGTTATTGGCTCTTCTAAATTCCCTTTCAACTATTTCTCTTCTTGCAAGCCAAGATCAATTTATTCATATATAGCATCTGTTATGTTCCTTTTTCTATTTTCCTTTTTCTCTATTCTTCTTCCATGGGTGGCATATGCTACAAAAAGGGGTGCATTTCTCTTCTTAGAAGCTTTTATGTTGGGGCTAGAGGAATTTGTTATATTAACTATTGTTGGGGTAATTTTCTCTACCTTCTTTCCTGTTATTGTTGTAATTATACTGGATGCATTAGGTAATACAGAGGTAGAGGTGGAATATGCTCTTCCTAATCTTCTACGCCCAAAGAGAACTTCAATAGATTTGGTCCTCCTCTCATCAAAAAATTCCCTTATCCTTTCAATACCATCCTTAGAAAGTGAATGCATTTCAAAGAATACCTCAAAAAAATTATTTACCCTTTTAGTCCTTTAAGGTGCTAAAGTTTCCAAATCGCTAGAGTGGGGTCCTTAGGGCTTCTTAACAACATTTCAATAGGATTCTCATCTATTTATTCATCAATTTCATATCCTAAAGGCTATATCCATAGATTTCTAGGTTCTACTACCTCTATAATACACTCACCAGTGGACACCAAAAAAGTTATCTCCTTTTCATATTTCTTTACTAAGCTCCTTGGAACTTTATTTCTTTCATACATATTGTTATGAAAAACTATGCAGTTAAAACATAATTTTAATCTATGAAGTCTCCAAGGCCATGCAAATGTTCAAATATTTGATGCGCCACCAATATTTTGTTATTCCATATGATGTTCTTCTTTCTTGGCAACTCCCTCAGAAAGTAAAATAGTAAACATAATACCAGTGTACCAAACTTGAATGGATATTTCTTTATCTTATTGTGGTTCAAATTATCCATAATTTTTTGTTGGAGCAACTCACATAAATCATAGTCTCATCCATTAACCACCATGTCATATGCAAAATAAATTGCAGTTATAGACACTGAATTTCCTCTATTGGTAAAGTTGATTTTCTGACCAATCATGACTGCAACATACCTCACAATAGGGTTTGTAATGGTTTTGGTTGTCAGTTCTCTCCCATCATATGTGGCACTAGTTAGTTTCATGGCCACATCATTCTTCATAGATTTTAGTACTAGTACAAGTTCAGTGTTAGAGAGACTAGTCACAACTTTAATCATTTCCGTGGTAATTACTCCATCTATTCTTGTCCATACAAATTTGTTGTGCACTCTGCTAAGTTCCATCCTTACAAAATTTTCATCCATTTCATTGCAAAATTTTGGGACCAATTCCATACATCTAGCCTCTTCCTTACACGATTTTCATATTTTGGCTTCACTAATGAATCACCTCCAACTAGCTCCTTTAGCCATTGATCCTTGAGCATGTGATGGTCAAATATTTCTAATTTTGTATGAATGTAGGTCCTAGTATCTTCAGTTGGTAAAACACTACTTGGAATTTGTGAAAATGCACCCACGAGGTCCATTTCTTAAACCTTCCATTAAAATATTTTGAATTTTGGTCGAGGTCTCTCCAAAGTCTCAACCATAGTGGTAGTGGCCATTTCCCCCTCAATTTACTTGTATAAGCTTATGAAAATTGCTTCTAATAAAATCCCACAAAGTATAGATAGCTATAAATTCCTTTTTTAGGCTTCGACGAAAACTAGGGTTTGATACCAGATACTCTGAATCAACTTCAACTTGATTCAACTTTCTTTTCTTTCTTGTAAATGTGTAATAATTATTTAACTCAACTTGATTTTTTACTTTATGCCTTATCTATTTCCCCTAATTTTATATTTAATGCATTTCAACTTCAAAAGCTAATAAACACCGTATGAATATATTGTAAACCCTAAAATGCTTCGCAAATATCTAAATTTTTATCTTTTCTTACAAAATATTTTTCAACACTTTTAGAATGACATATTACAACACATATTCATGTATAATATCTTCACACCTCTTGTATCAAGGGTCTATTAGATTTCTCTATAAATGCTCCCCCTAAATCCACTGCTAGATTTAGTTTTTAGAAGTATTTGAACTAGATGTAAGTACAGATGCATTTCATTCATCTTTATTCTCAAGTTCTTCCTATTTCTTCCAAATTTTCTCCATTTCCTTTTTGACTTCAGTAGGATCTATTTTATTCATAGATTTATTCCTTTGTTCTAGATTATATTTCTTCCCATTTTTGCTTCTGTAGAATCTCAAAATATGTTCTGGTATGTTCCAGGTGTAGCACACAACATTTTTCTAACCAAATTTATTTGTATTTAACCTTGATATATATTGTTTATCTTTTTGTACGAATGCATAACATGTGTAGCAATAACCTTGAAAAGATTGAATAATTCTACTAGTGTTAAATCTATTCATCATCATTATCTAACTTCTTCACTCAGTAGTTTTATGTCCAAATTTCTTGCAAGCAGAACATTGTCAAGGAAAGAATATAACATTCTAATTCAGTCTACTTCTACATTTTGTTGTTGTATGACCAAATTTATCTCATGAAAAAAAAACATCGTTAAAAGATGTGTACCTTTGAGAATTAGGTTTTCTTATATGAATCGTCTCGATATTGCTTCTTTGATTCTTGATCTGTCTATCATTGCCTTGAGTCTTCCTTTGATTTTCAATCTTGTTAGGAGTTTAATTTTCCTTTGAGATTTTTCTTTCTTCAAGTCCCAAACCACCTTTATCCTTAGAAGGTTTCTAAAATGTAATCAACTCATCAGGAATTGTAGTTTTTACTTTGAATTTATCCTCATGAGCCCTTGCCTTCTCTAAGTCAGATCTTAGAGTTACCACTTATTTTTCAATCTTTATACATTAATCAATATTGCTCTAGATTTCATATTTTTGACAGTCCTCAATTATTTTCTTTTCTTCCACTTGTACATTTAGTTTGGTGATTTCTTAATTTTATTTCTTCCACTAAGCACAAAATTCTCTATGTCTTTTTTTGAACTTCTTGATTTTCTCTCTCAATTTTTTGATGCATTCATTTTCTTCATTTAAGTTCTCCCTTAGAGTTTCTTTCTCATTTTCAATTTTTTCTAGGTATTCAAGAGAAACATGGATTTCTTCAATTTTAGAGTCTCTTTTAGAGGAACAAGACACTTTTTGTCAGCCACAGTGTGTTCAAAATTCCATATCTTTCTTAAGTTGTTAAACTTTTCCAAAGGAACTAGGCTTTGATACAAATTGTTGAACACCTAGAATAGTGAGAGGAGGGGTGAGTCAATATTCTCCTAAACCATTTAACTAATAACCATTCAATAACTAAAAAATATCTAGCTACAACTATAAATAAAAACATGAAAGGAATCATAACATTGCATAACACATGAACACCAAGATTTTTACATGGAAAACCCAAAATGGGAAAAACCATGGTGAGGATTAGCTCACAATATATTATAAATGATCAAAAAATATTACAAGGAACACTACCAGGACACATTATCCTTGAAAGGCTCACAACTTGAAACGATTACAAAACGGAGTGTGGCTCATTGCAAAAAATATGAACTGATGAAATACACCTTCGGTGTCCTAAGTTTAGTTCCAATTAAGCTCTAGATAACAAAATCCTACACTAGTTTGTAGGTTCACAACTACCTACAACTTTGCACAATATCACACTGTCACACTTCACTACTCATATATATCGCATAACACACACACATACATATATATCTATATGTATTCAATACAAATATGATTCATATATATACACTATTACATATACATACATCAATTAGGTCAGCCCAATTGAGTGTATACATCCTTAATTTAAAATATCTTTGTCATCTTAAACCAAAAACTTCTTTTGTGCTAAAAACAATGTACAAGACATAAATTAGGTCAAACTGAACCAAAGAAAGAACTTTTTAATCACCCACGAAGTGAACACCAGTTAACCATATCATCTAGAAGTAGACCCATACCAAAAACTATAAGCTAGACTTCTATCATTTATATATTTCATCCCATTGAATAAATATTACTGAAATCTTGTCCATAGATTCAATTAGTAGTCTTAAACAACATGTTAAAATCACATAGGTTGATCTACTAATATAAACAATTCCAGAGTATATTACCATATCAGAGTAACAAATTTTTTTTTATTAGATGGACAAAAAATGTCACCAACCAATGCTGGCATCAATGAGAACACATCGGGGGGATTTTTCTTCATTCTTACAACATTATGGTCTCTTATATATAGGAGTTCATCTTTAAAACTACATTCATAACTACCCCACATGTACTTTTTTTGCAACTATAGTTTGAGCATTGAGAAGCCTTATTTTCTTTGCACTCATCTATATCTTCAAAATTCCTAACATCATCTCCCTTAAAAGATAAGACAACACTTACATCTAGTATTTCGTATTTCTAGACAATAAAAATATTTTTTTCCATCCTAAGTACTATGCCAGCAACCAGTATTATTGATCTTGAATAATGAGGCATGATTTGGACTATTATTTGGATCAAGAATAATCATTTAACTTGAAGTCTATAAATATAGCTTCTCACTATCATACTTATGTTATCATGGTAACTGCAACCTTTTTTGCATCTTACTCATGAGTTACCCTTATGCCTCTACCCCTTATGGTCATGATAATTGTCCTTGTATCCATTTGTTTTCAAATTTGGGGTGTAAGGGTGCATGTTTATGTATATTGAGTTAGATGCCCTAGATAAAGAATGATATTTGAAAGTACGTCTCAAATGAAACTTCAACCATGATAACCACACCAATACCTGTATTACAATTATGTTCAATAGAATTCATGTGTTTAATTATGCACTACGAAGGTGGCCCATAATAGGATTCATACATGTGTAGCAATGATTTAAAGTAGTCCTAATCATCAAAAAAAAGTTTCCCATGTGGTTATATAAACCTTGTAATAAAAGGCCATTATTGATATAAACTAATCTTTCCTAATAATATTTGTAATTGTATGGATGTGTGACCATTATACCATGGCTTTAACAAGCTTTAAAACCCTTATCTTTTGTGACATGTTTCCTTTAAAAAGTATTTACAATAATCATCATAGTATTTGTTCCAGTTTGTTCTAATTTTTTAAACATAGTTATGAACTCTTCATAGCTAATGTAGCCATCATTATTTGTATCGATTTTATGCATAATACCACTCATCATCAAGTGAATTTTATTTCCTAAATAAATCTAAGGATATGAAAGTTACTTAAATGTCTCATTATAGCTTTCACACTTGAAAAAAACTTATGGCATACCTATCATAATGAGATTGCATGCAAGGTTTGTATCATGGGGATATGAAGATGACCTCCTTGAAAACATCTAAATTTGGCAACACTGGTAACTCTTACCTCCATTTTTTGTAATATCCTTATCTCCTACAAGTTTTTGTAAAGTCCTTATATGTGACAAGTTCATATTGATACAAAAGGTCCTTATCTACTAGAAGTGTGTATAAAATAGATGAAATATATTTGTCATCATGAGGTCTCTCAATAAACCTTTTTGTAACATTCAATGAATATCAACAAGTTCTCCATTCTTCATGGATTGCATGGGAAATATATGGTTGTATACCTTCAAAAAGACCCTAATAACTACCTTATAAGATATTAAAAAATAGATAGCAAAAAAATCTATAGAAATTTTATTGGCATGACATTCGTCATTTCTTACCATCACCATGAGGCCACATTACTTTGAAGAATTTTTTCAAACAATTCATTGCCTTGTCTATGCTTTTAATTAAAAAAAGAAACCAATCAAAGTGATCAAAAAAATCATATTTTTTGTTTCATTTTTTTATGTTGACATCAAACATTCATGGAAATGCTCTTGACACGATGGACCATGGAGTTGTAACAATATCCAGTTCTGATCCTTTGAGAGAAGTATGCGATAGATTAGTTAATTTGACATTATATTTTCTCTTCTATGGTTTATTATTGAAACTTTTCATTATACTTGTATGTAGTTTAATTGCTATCTTGATGGTTTCTACAAGTGGTTGTAACTCCAAATCATCGATGTGCTAATACTGTAAATGAGCATGATGATTATTTTTTTATATGCCATTCGATAATTTAATTTTTATATATTAACATCTATACTTCTTATTATATCAGTTGCAGCTCTAGATGAGTGAAGACTAGAGGACTAGTGAGCACATTCAAGAGATAAAAGGAACCAACAGACACCCCATCCAGTCGACCATTGAAGGCAACTTACTATATTTTTCCTTCCCCTTGAGGAAAATGAATATGTATTAGGGTTGTTTGTTGTATTCCTACATGGGATTTTTGAACATATGTTTTGCACTATTGATATATGTGACATTTTATGTCCATATGGATCTTTTGTAGCAATCCTATATGACTTTATTGGATATATTGTATACTTTTATCAACATATATCATTGTATAACCTTAAATATTTTTGATTAATTCAAATCTTATTTTACCACTGCTATTCTTAAATGATGTTGTCATGTGTATTATGTAAATTGTATGTTTGAATGTTGTAGTCATGGGTGTTGTTTACATATAATTGTTAAATAATTACTAAATATTTTTGTTACATTCAAATTTTTTACGCGTGCATATAGATTTCTAACATTCATGACAAATTTTACTAAGTAGACATTTAATTATCTAAACACTCTTATAGTTAAGGATAATAAACCTGTTAGCTTCTTTAATAAACTATTCAACCTTATTCTTAAGTAGGCCAATAATGCATTTCTATATGAGAATGGATTTCATGTGAATACTTTGTGAATTGTAACATTTATTTGTATGTATAGACCATGACGCAACTTATGAGTTACATGTATTCAAGTGTATTCTTTAAAACTTATGTGTATACTTAGTGACTTATGTGTATTTCAATGTATACTTTATGACTTACATGTTTTCATGCGTATACTTTGTATTCATGTGTGTACATAATGACATGTGTATTTGAGTACTTGTACTTCACTTATTCACATGTATTCACATGTACGCTTCATTATTATGATGTATAATTCATGTGTTCATGTGTATGCTTCATGATTCATGTGTATAAATCATGTATTCACATGTATTACATGTATTACATGTATTTATGTGTATGCTTCATGCTTCCAATGTATAATTCATGTGCTCACATGTATTCATCATGATTCATGTGTATACTTCATGCATTCACATGTATGCTTCATGCATCATATGTAGACTTCATGTGTTCATGTGTATGCTTCATGATTTATGTGTATATGTAATACATTATATGTATTCATTTTATGGCCTCATGATTCCTATGTATACTTCATGTATTATGTGTATTCATATTTATACCTCATTCTTCCTATGTATACTTCATGTGTTCACATGTATGCTTCATGCTTCTAGTGCAATGTAGCTTGGACCACTCAAAAAAGATTAGGTGTGAAATAGGACCATGCCTAAATATACCCATTTAGACAGTTGGAATTGTATATCTGGTTGCATTAGTTGCAAAATGAAAGTTACACTGCTTTACAACTTTACACTACTTTAATTTGACACTTTTTCTATCAACCAAAAACTGGACACCACAAGAAAACATCTCATAGATATCAAAAAAAAAGAGAGGTTATTGCGGAGGGGTATTGCATGATTTCATAGCCTTAGATGGAATTTTTCTAAGTGACATGGTGTCTGAGTAACTACTTGTCAGAGATTGCTTCCTTTTTACACGTTGGACTCTTAAGGGATATCATCAATGCAATGTAGTTCGGACCACTCTAACATATTTGGGTGTGAAAAATGACTATTCTTAGCCTAAACGTACCCATTTAGATTTTTTGGAACTATTGGTTTCATCACATGAGTTTCAAAATGAATGTTACACCCCTTTGCAGTTTTACATTGCTTGCATTTGACACTTTTTCCATCAATTGAAAAGTTGACACCACAAGAAAATGCTTCAGAGATATCAAACACTAGGAGAGGTTATTTTAGAGGGTCCCTACATGATCCCATAACCTTATACATAATTTTTTTAAGCAACATGGTGCCCGAGTAACTACTCGTCAAATATTGTTGCCTTTTTGAAATTTGGAATCTTAAGGGATATCATCGATGCAATGTAGCTTGGACCACCTCGAAATGTTTTGGTGTGAAACAAGAATATTAATAGTGTAAATTTACCCATTAAAATGTGTTGGAACTGTTAGTTTGGTCACACAATTTGTAGAATGAAAGTTACACCCATTTGCAACTTTACACTACTTCTATTTGACACTTTTTCCATTAATTTAAAAGTCAAAACCATAGGAAAAACACCTCAGAGATATCAAAAACCAAGAGGTTATTGTAGATTCCCCCTACATAGTCCCTTAGCCTCAAAAATAATTTTTCTAAGTGACACAATGTCCAAGTAACTACATGTCAAAGATTGATGCATTTTTGCACTTTGGACTCTTAAGGTATATTGTTGGTGCATTGTAGCTTCAATCACTCTGGCATGTTTTGGTGTAAAATGAGACCATTCCTAACCTAAAAATACCCATTCAGATATGTTGCATCTATTGGTTTGGTTGCACGAGTTGTAGAATGAATGTGAAACCCCTTTGCAACTTTACACTACTTGCATTTGACACTTTTTCCATAAATTGAAAAGTCAAAACCATGGGAAAACACCTTGAATATATTAAAAAAGAAGAGAATTTATTGTAGAGGGGCCTAACATGATCCAATAACCTCAAACAAAAAAATTTCTAAGCGACATAATTTTTGACTAATAGCTCATCAAACCTTTTACACTTTGGACTCTTTAGGGATTTTGCCGATTCAGTGTAGCTCAAACGGTTTAAGTATGTTTAGATGTGAAAGAAGATGATGCCTAGCCTAAAAATACCCATCAGGATGTGTTGGAACTATCGGTTTGGCCACATGAGTTGTAGAACGAAAGTTACACCCCTTTGCAACTTTACACTGCTTGCATTTGATACTTTTTCCATCAACTAAAAACTAGACACCACGACCAAATGCCTTAGAGATATTGGAAATTGAGAGATAGTATTATAGAGAGGCCCTACATGATCCCATAAACTCAAATAAAATATTTCTAAGCAACATGGTTTCTAAGTAATTTCTCATCAAATATTGTTACATTTTTGCACTTTGGACTCTTAAGGGATATCGTCGGTGCAATGTAGCTTGAACCACTTTGTAATGTTTGGGTGAAAAAAAGGACCATTCCTATCCTAAACATTCCCATTTGGTTGTGTTGTAATTTCCAGTTTGATCATATGAGATGCAAAACGAAATTTACACCCCTTTGCAACTTTACACTACTTGCATTTAACACTTTTTCCATCAACTGAAAATTCGACACCACGAAAAAATGCCTCAAAGATATTAAAAACAAAGATATATTATTGTAGAGGGACCCAACATGATCTCATAGCCTTGGATGAAAATTTTCCAAGTGACATGGTTTCCATGTAACAACTTGTAAAATATTGTTGCCCTTTTTCACTTTGGAATCTTAAGTGATTCTATTGATTCAATGTAGCTCAGAATGTTTTGACATGTTTGGGTGTGAAAGAGGACCATGTATAGCCTAAATTTACCCATCTAGATGTGTTGGAACTGTTGGTTTGGTCACACGAGTTGCATAAAAAAATTTACACCGCTTCACAACTTTGCATTGCTTGCATTTGACACTTTTCATCAATTGAAACCTGGAAACAAAAAGCAAACACCTCAAAGATATCACAAATAAAAAGAGTTTATTGTAGAGGGGACCTACATAATCCTATAGCCTTAGATGGAATGTTTCTAAGAAAAATGGTTTTTTACTAACTGCTCATCAAATAATGTTTCCATTTTGCACTTTGGACACTTAAGGGATATCACCAGTACAATGTAGCTCAGAACACTTCAACATATTTGGATGCGAAAGAGGACCATGCCTAGCCTAAACGTACCCATCCAAATGTTTTGGAACTATCGGTTTGGTCACACGAGTTATAAAATGAAAGTTACACCCCTTTGTAACTTTACACTACGTGCATTTGGCACTTTTTCCATCAACTAAAAACTGGACACCATAGGCAAATGCCTCTATAATATCAAAAATTGAGAGAGTTGTATTATAGAGGGGTAATACATGATCATATAGCCTTAGATGAAATGTTTCTAAGTGACATAGTATTTGAGTAAAAACTCATCAAATATTGTTTCTTTTTTGCACTTTGGACTCTTAAGGGATATCACTAATACAATTTATCTCCGACTATTTCTGCATGTTTGGGTTTTAAATAGGACCATTCCTAGCCTAAATATATGCATCTAGATGTGTTGAAACTCTCAATTTGGTTGCACGATTTGCAAAAAGAAAGTTACACCCCTTTCAAAATTTCATGATGTGGCTTAGTTCACTTATGTATTAGGGATAAATGGTGTAGATTATATTTCCATTATACATCAAAATTTTATGTCATGCCTAATGAATTTTTTTACGCATCATAATTGAATTAAATTGACTCTTATATTTAAGTGTTTTAATTGAGTAAGACCTATGTACTAGGTTGAATGGAATACATGCCAATGTCAAACAACACTTTAATTTTGTGTTAAGAATACATCATAACTAGTGTTCACTTGTCACACTTTCATTCTCAACTTGAGCTATATGAAATCTTGTTTATTTTCCCCTATTTTTTCTACGTTATTAGGTTTGAGGGTATTCAAATTCCCTATTTCTAGATTCTCCACACTTAAAGCATGTTCTACAAAAAATTCTTCCTCTTGAACCTCTTTAAAATATTCCTCTACCTCTAGAGTAGTCACTTCTTCCCCATCCTCATTGATTACTATCTATGTAAGTGCTTTTTTCTCATTTATTTGCCTCTTACTCTCAATTTTTCATTTCTTCTAAAAATATTTTTGTGTACCTTTGAGGAAAATTAAAAGGTTCCCTCTATGGCTTCTAGGTTTTAATATTCACTTTTCCTTTTCCTTGTCTCTTAAGTTGCACATGATTCCAGCATAGAGATGCATGCCCCTTAAGCCTTGTAGTTGGTATCTTCACCTAACTATGGTCTTTAGTTGATTCTAACTAAATTTAAATATATTTTTCTAAAATCCAATCTATCAAATCCTCTAGATTAAATCCATAACTATAATTAGGTAGGTCCACTTGATATTTATAAGAATCTCTATTCATTTCATTCAAGAACCTAATTTCCTACTCATCTATTCCTTATTCTACTTCTTCGTCACTAGCTTATTCATTCTAACTCACATTTGCAATAAGAACTCTCATGTGTTTTGTTCCATTAATTTCTTCCAATCTACCTATGATGCATCTCATCATTTTTACATGTGTTGCATCCCTATCTCATTTGCAAGTGCTTTAAACTCTCTTCCTAAAAAAATATTCTTAAGGCATCTCACTGGATACATCCACAGTCAAAAGGGTTCAACCTTTATCTAATACCAAATGGTGTAGGTCAAGTATCCATAAGCCACATGTCAAGTATCCATAGGCCTCACAAGTACACCTACAAGTTGTAAAACTACCATCTAGTCGTCTATACATGAACTTACAACAAACAATTAAGTTGTTTTGCATAATAAACATGTGCTAAAACTTAAGTTGCTTCGAACAAAGTCTTAAGTTTCTTTCCAAACTCATTTTTGATAGTTGATAACACCTATGGTGTCTTTCCAAGGTAGAAAATTTGATAAAAATAGCCCTAATTAAATAAATGGATATCAAGATGACACATGGATAACCACCATTTAGAGAGATATCTATTTTAAGAGATGTAATAAAGAGGCAACCATTAATATGAACAATGGATAGCCACCTCGAGTCTTGAAAAAGGAAGTTCCTATAAAGGATGGTCACAAACCTAAAAGGGTAGAATAAGGTTTCAATAAAAACCCTAAATTTTAAATGGTTTGTGCCCAATGAGTCACTAATTAAGTTGCAAGCAAAGAGGGACTGTCATAACAAATCAAAGAAATGTGAAAAGCCATGAAGTTGACAATAGCAAACTCTATGAATCAAATAAAGGGGTAGTTTTCAATGTATGCACAATCAAGGTGAGAGGACAATACAAATAGTAGATGAAAGGGAACAACTAGAAGATACTTTGAAGGTTGCAATGATACATAGGAAGAGCTTCAAGGTTTAATATGAAAAATGGATAGATTTTAGAATCACAAATCAGTCATTGGTGTTTCAAGGATACCTATGAAAAGATGCATTAAAGGGAAGTCCATGGAGAAGAAAACATGGTGGAGTTTACAAATGTCTTGAAGAGGGAATATAAGTCCCATAAGGAACTATGTTGTGTTCAAATGCATAGAAGACAGTCACCCTAATGAAACCCTAGCCATATCAAATCAATAAGGGTTGGTAGAGGGATCATCATGAGCAATAGTAAAGAGAAGAAAATCCATTGGCATAGGAAATCAAGCTCAAATGCAAGTTAAGTAATCATATGAAGATAATACATGTGTGATTACATGTGTGAAAAATGTCATATCAACATTTCAAAATGAGGGGGAAACAACTTGATCAAAAGAGGGTAGCCATAGATAAAGGGGGTAGCCATGAGTTTTGGTTAATAGTGCTGAAAAATAATGGAAGACAATAAAATGTCACTATCCTCCATAGGGGAAGTAAGCACTCAATGCATAATAGTCTTCAAGAAAATGTATTGATAGTCATAAGAAGAACAAAAATAAGACCTTATACCTATAGATCACAAAAAATCAAACTATGAACCATGAACATTATGCATTAAAACTACGAAAAATACACGTGAAACTATGAACATTATGCATTATGCATTATGCATTGAAAGGAAACAAGAGAAGATTAAAAATAATCAAATACCAATGTAGATTTCAAACCATATTTGATTAACCATAATGTAATATTGAAAACCCTTGTACAATCAAACTTACACTTCTGAATAGAAAATTTGAACCCTCATAATGCTAGTATACATCCTTGAATGAAAAATAAATAGTAAATATGACTTGTATGTATCAAATATATCAAATATGATAGTTAAGTCATGTCTGATATTTTATGGATAAAGATACTATCATTCACCAATGTTTAAATAAAACCCATATACATTGAAATTAACCAAATATGAAAGAAAATAGTGATGAATAACATGACTTTACAAATTCATTATGCATACTTACAAATCAATCCAATGAACCATCTAGGTATTCTCTACTATTTATTGTGTCAAGTATTGCCTCATGGTTAGACTCACACACATTCCACAAGTTCTTGTTTGCATGTATTCCCCCATATTTGATCAGATGAACATTGGTTGTGATGACAAGGCTGGGGTAGTGGAGAATATTATAATGTGTGTTGAATTTCTCAAAACAACCAAATTGGAGCATTCTTAATTGGGTACCTTCTAAGCCATGTTTGAGTAACAACCACCGAACCTATAGGATATTCTATTTTTTATCCATCTATAATTCGTGCCTCAAATTTATTTTTGGCCTTGATACAATGACACAAGTAATAATATATTCCCTCTTCATTTTCTTCATCTGCAATCACTACATAAACATGTTTTTTATTGATATGTTCATCTAGTTAGATGTATTTAATGAACATCACAATATAACAAAAAAGTAAGATAAAAGTAGGAATTTTGTATTAACTATGTAAGAAGATATATTACTTGGTTCAAGTAGATCTTATACATGATCAAAGTCAATGGATGGTTGCATCTCTATGATTTGTAGAGATTTCAATAGATGATACATTTCAAGTGGGGTTAGACTTCTTATAGACCAATCGTTAACCCACTCTTTTGAATCGTAATCATTCCATGCTTGAATTATACATGAAAAATAAAAGAATTCCATCTTATGTGTATGGATATTCCATGTACCTACATTGGAGCTTCTAAAAGAGTGTAGCTCACTCGATCTTTTTAGTGTACAACAATCCTCAAATGTTTCAATGTTAGTATCATCTACCAACCAAAAAAATATACAAACTAAAGAATTACCTTCATTACCTGGACCCATTGCATGATTACGCCACTGGACAATTGATTTTGCATCCATCAACTTTGGGTTGTCTTTGTACTTTAACTCTTCTCATGCTAAGGCCCATTTGAGACATGCACTTGCACCATCATGTTCCCCCTTTCCATTCCCAACCTTTGAGAAATTCCACATATGCTTGACCACTAGTGATCTTATGCATCCTACTCAACTAATAAAACATTCTAGAGTTGTTGAATTGTGATGTATAGTTATCCAACCATATGATATGTTGACTGAATGTATACCCTTTCTAGCGAAATCAACATAGAACATTTGAAAGAAACCTTGCACAAACTCTATATAATGTGTGTAATCATCACTGATGTAAAAGTGATACTCCCTCAATACCTTCATGTTATCCTTTTTTACTATCATTTGCATGAATAAATGCTATATGCACAAATATTGAAACCTATGTGGAGTTGTATTATGATTGCGCCTCATTCTATGGCTATAATGTGTAGTTCTCTATGAAGTTGACAACTGAAATGATGCTATGAAGTGGAAACGTGTCCTTGCATAACTTGAACTACTAGTCTAACCATTGAGATATATGTGTATGACTTGCATACTCATAGACCACATGATCATGAAAAACTCCCATAAACTAATAGACTAATCTTATCACTAACCAATTCACACTTGTTTTCTTCTTTCCCATCTTTTAGATTGTAGATCGTTGTCTTGTATTTTCCAAATTCCACAATTTCATTTCCAACTGCATGTGTACTACCCATCTGTTGGAAAATTGGAAAATATTGCATGCCACCACAATGATCATATTAGCCATCCAAATATAACTTATTATAAAAAAATTGACCATCCACTCTTTCACATAAAATGGTAGATTAAAATCCCTTGGATATTTAGGTGGAGGCCTTATGTTGTATTCCTTTAAAACATTATTAGTATGCATATCTATAAATATAAATAGATAAACATCATAATGGTTAGAAAAATCAATATGTACTCTACAACAAGTAGTGTGTGTGTGACTTATTTTGACATAAAAAGGCTTTAGCATTTCAACAAAACTGACATGTTTTAACTTGAGGATATCTTTCTACAAATTTAGCAAAAAAATGGGTTTCAGTGGTATCCAAAAAATGCTTTGGATGTGGCTCATAGATTTGACTACAAATTCTCCTTCCTAAAACATCTCTTTGATTGGGAGAGACCCTTGTGTTGTCCTCTCAAAAATCTTGTATTAGAGATCTCAAGGCTTGAACAATTTATTTATCTTTTCATGGTAGTCTACCCAACAACGCCCATAACTCATTGGTATTTGGATACTCCACTCTTTAATGCCTTCTTTTGGATCTCATTAGAGATGATCTAATTATTTTCAAATATTTACTTGTCTTTGAAAGTTTCATCTTATTCTTGGTTTGATTTTTTAACAATGGTGTTCTCATCACACATCGTGTGGCACAACTATATTTTGTTCATGAGGTAGAACCCACACTCTCATATGAACTCATTAGATTCTTTACAATGGATTTATCACTTGATTCTTTAGATGTTCTTAGCCAAAGAATCTTCATGGTGGGCCTAAAAGTGAGTTGCCTCATCATTTCAACAAATATTTGGCATCTTCTTTCCTCAATTATCTTCTCAAAAAATAAGCTCGATATCCTCTTCACATATTGTTGACATGCAAATTTTAGAATCTTATCAGACATTGGTTTCAAAACATTGGCATAAATATCAATCTAAAATTTAGGTTTTCTATGAAAAACTCTAGGAGTTCTCAAAGGTAAAGTTGTGTCAACAACATTTGGGATAGATGATGTACCTTGAATTGAAGGTGAAATCAATGAAATACCTTGAGATTGAAATGTAAATGATGTTGTACCTCCAACTTGAGATGTGGTATGCAGAGTGTCTTCAAGTAGAGATGTGTTTGTTGATGTACTTTCAAAACCACATGTTGTTGATGGTGTGTCTTCAATTGGAGATGTGATTGTTGATGTACTTTTAACATGAGATATTGTAGATGGTGTTCATTGAACTTCACTTATGGTTGATGATGTGCCCCCAACATCGGGATTCATTTCTCTCTCTGCATGAATTTTTTTCATTCATTCCCTTTGTGTTGCCAATTCAGCATCTCTTAAATTGCATGAGAATTTCTTTCTTTATGGGTTCCAATTTATTTTCTTCATGAACTTTTATTTTTGTTTCTCTTCTCCTTGCATTTTTAGCTTCATGTTCATCTAGCATTAGAGTATTTTCTCATTTCCTCGACATGATGTTGAATGATACATGTTCACAAACACACAAAGAACAAAAGTAAGTAATTCTCGCAAACCATAGCCATAACATTTTAAATACATTTCTAACAAATCATTTTATGAAACATACATATCATTGATTACATTGCATTGCACATCTTTCTAAATAGAAAAGCATTACTTCATGTTGCATAACTAATAGTTCTATATCTATTGATATCTATGAAAAAAATTTAATTACAATCTAATTTTATTCAAACTCATGCATTCCATGAGATGACATTTTTTTGAGGCATTTTTTCAAAATACTCATTGCCTTGCCTATGCTACCATGTTTTTCATTTTCTTGTCATGCATCACCATGAGACCACATTTCTTTGAGGCATTTTTTCAATCAACAAAAATTGCCATCCCTATGCTACCACATTTTTCATACATATTTACCAAAGCATTTTATCAAATATATATATTCATATCAGTGATTACATTGCATTTCCCATATATTTCAAACTCAAAGAATTACATTACATTGCATAACTAATATCTACATGCATTTATAGATGAAAAAAAATTAATTGTAATATTTTTTTTTTAAAATTCAACCTATTAAGTGCAATTATGCAATTATTTCACATACCCCGCACATGAACTAGGATAAATTTCCAATAGCATTTGCTTGTCATGCATTCCATGAGACTATAATCCATATTTTCATAGGCCTCAGGAAATTATTTAAATGTTTGATTTAAATAGTTTTGTCTTAAGTATTTTATTCTCATAAAGAGATTAATTATCATGCATATAATGAGTCTTAAATACTAAATAAATATGACAGTGTACCATTGCATAATCAAACAATGAAGAATTTAATATAGTGACAACCACTTCATGATAAAGGGAAGATGAATAATCACCATCAAATGAAGGTATTGGTAGTGTGTATCTTGCAAGATTGAGAGTCACACAAAGGGCATAGTTTAAGGTTTTCAAAGGTAGAAAACTGTGCAAGATTTTGTAACAATGAATTAAATGGTAAATGAAAGTCTTCATATATGAAGGAATATCATTCCATACAATGGATAGACAAAGATTTTCTCAATAAAGAACAAAAAGGTTCTTGGCACCATAAAATGGCATGATGTCAAGTTTTTCAAAAGAAAAAGGGGATCACAATGCCAAATAAATGAAGGTTGGCATTCATAGAATTCAAATGCTCATGGACAAGTAATCAACACAACCACCAACATCTAACAAAGACAATATTGGACTTCAAAAGGGTTTAAGAGTAAATTCAAGAAAGTTTTAATAAAGTGTCACAATAGATGAAAGAGGGAAAGATAAGGTAATCTACATGTACTTGATTGGAAAATTGATATGTAGCAACTTCTATTGATTTTGCTACTACTTTGAAATTCTATGAAAGTTACTTCTTGAGAAAGAAAGCGGGATATAGTCAATGTTAAAGGAGAAGAATTTTCAGATGAGGGAAATCCTATGTGCATAAAAATTAAGGAAAAAGTAAAAAAATTAAATTACCGAGAGCAAGCTCTAGGCTATTTTGAGTTCCTACAACTATGTTGCTTAATGAATCAACTTGGAGGGGGCCCTAGGGAGGATCCCCCACCAAAGTAGCCTGTTGTTTACCAGAACATTGTTGCTTCTCCATGTGTGTAGACTCCCCCGTGCTTTGAGAATATTTCGATGTTTGGGGTTTCGAAAAACCCGACTTTCTCTCTTGAAGGAAAGTCTTGTTTTGGCCCAGATGCCCATAAGGCCTACTTTGTGGAAAAACTTGTTGGAGGATAAACATCGACAAGGACACTTAAACATTTTGTGATGCCTTTTTGTACGGTGGTGGGGGATGAAGTCGATGTCCCAGATGATATTTTGAATGATGCTATGGAGGGGTTTTAGTTGTCCTTGGTTGGGAAATTATTTGCCGGATGACCCAACATTGACCAAGTACAAAAATGGTGCCTTTGTCACTTGGAAACTCAAATGCAGTGTTTTTATAAGTGTTATGCCCAAGGGTCTTTTTTTGTTTACCTTTTTTATCCCTGAGGATATGATAAAAGCCCTTACAGGGGGTGTTGGAGTGAAAAATACACTAAGAGGGGGGGTGAATCAATGTCATGAACTAATTTTACAATTTTCTAGAAAATGAAACAAAACTAAATTATGCTCTCAATATTTCAATTATTAAAACATCCATGAATTGAATGCAGCCACTAAGAACTAAAAAATGAGAAGTATCATAGTAAACCAGCGCATATTACAACATTAACATAATGAAGTAAAGATACCACAAATGAGACCAAGAGACAAAAGATTTCCTGAGTGGAAACCCCTCCTCGGGTAGAAAAACCACTCCTAAACTACTGCCATATTGGCTTATATATCTCAAATCACTACTTATAGTGCCTTACAAGAAATTTTCAGAGCACTCACTCAAGGAGAAACAACCCCTCATTTAGAAACACCAATTTCAAGGAGCACCAACCCCTATTTTGTTTCAGTACAATCAATATAACAGATAATTTATTTGTTTTCCTTTTAACTCACAAGAGCCTCTCAATTAAATACCCCTAATATCCTCAAGGTTCTGAAGCGAACCTTCCAAATACTAGACATATTCAAATATCAAGACTATGACTCTGCATTTTTTTTTTCAAATTTTCAATTTCAAAAGTTATCACATTTGTCTTTCAAGAATAGTCAATACAATAAAACCAGTGATCAATCACTATGTGTTCTTCCTTTTAAAAAAATTATATTATTCTTTAGAGAACCTTCAACGAAATTTTTGATAAGACAAAAACCCTGTCAGTTATAATTCAAGATTACCAAAAATAAAATGAGGTATGCACCATAGAAATTATTTCATCTCTCAACATCGAAGAGATTTGATAGACCTCAATCCCCTTATTTATCTATTTACAAATGAACCTCCACAAAAATTAATCATAGGTGGAGGAAAAAATCAGAGATGCAACTATATCCTTCACATAACCTTTTTCAAGCTAGTAAATGGAAAATAATATAACTGCTAAGGTTTGAAAAGAATTTTTAACCAAACCCATATCATCACCAAATACAAAAATAGACAATTCTTTCAGAATACCCATAATGGGGACAAGAATAATCGAAATCAAAGCATGCTTTTTTGACTCAATATTCAACCATCCATTTTCACCCATTCATTTTCGAGCAAAAGAGAAATAGTTTCCCTTATAAGACTTTCATAAAGTGGAGGAAATAATACCTGGTAATGATGAATGAAAGTAAAAAAATAGAGCATGAGAAACTATTCAAAAGTATCTACCGACCCAACAAAGGTAATGCCATCGAATCTCCTTCCAGATTCGAGCCTCCAACCAATGAAAAGCTTCAAACTGAGCAACCATACACTTCAAGCTTAAATACAAAGATTTCATTTTGTCAATACTATTTCAGCTAGCAAAACCAGTGAAGAACAATAGTTACATTAACTCCATGGCGGTGGCTATGATTCCAAACCCTAGAAAAGTGAAAAGCTCAAAAAACTTTTCCCTAACCTTTCAAGACATTTGATGACTTTGCTAGAGTTAATGAATCATTGTAGTTTGAAGTAGCAATAGATAATAATAATCAGCTTACTAAAACATTTTGATGAGTCTACAATCAAACATTTTACCATTAAGGGCGACATTATAATCACCTTCATAATTGCTCAAAAATGTCGATCCATATTATTACTTAATAACCATTATTCAATGACCAATTATTTCCAAAAACCTAACAAGCATAAAGACATATGATGGTTGTTGATTGCACTTAGCCAAGAATTAAACACAACGGACTTTACACTAAGTCAATAAATCAAGTGCCCGATAGGAGTGTTATCACCTCTATAACATGCTTAGGGAAACCCAAAATACTTAGCTTATCAACACTGCCAAAAGCAACCAGATATCAAAAAAATTAATAATTTCCATATGACTTTATAAAGTCAAGTCGATAATATGTGTTCATCAAATTTAAGAAACCCAATCATCAATAATTTTAACCACATTTTATTCTTAGTCACCTTTTTATGTCGAATATACCCTCTTAATGAAATCTTCTTTTAACATATAATGGAAAAGAAACATTAATATAGGACCAAACCATTATGTCATGAAATATATAATATATGTGCATAGACAACACATTTAATCACATTAAAAATGTGATAGTCAAGAAAAAAAATGAAGCATCTAAAAGTTTTTCCACTTGGGAATATAACAACTCATAGACATCTGGAAAAACAAAAAACTTTTTCACCTGATCAAAATGAAGCCAAAGATGTCATCTTATCAGATACCCTGCTAAACATGAACTGAAATGAATCTTTTCATAATATGAAAAACCTGTAGCATGATAAACATTTTTAGTCCATTAAGAACATAAACATCTACAAAAGAGTATCTGAAATGAATGGTTAAACATGAATGAAGTAGCATCAAGATCTCGTAAATTTAACCAATTGTAAGCATCATATATAAAAATAACCTAAAATTTGAAACTGACATCATCAAGAGCCATCAAGTATGTATCATGTAAAGATAGATAGATACTGAATATGGAGAGCATAAAGATCATGAGAGACCAAATCTGAAGTAGTCAAACCATGAGACTCAAATAAGTGGATTTGTCATCAAGGACAAACCATGATCACACTTGAGAATCAGTAGGGGGATTGTGGGCTTTAGATAGTGGTTTTAAAAATATTTTGTCTTTATGCAAGTGGAAACTAGGGTTTCATGCCTTTGTTGATTTGGGAAAAGTCACCCCAACCTAGGTTAGACTCTATGGGTTGCCTTTGGAGTTTTGACATCAGAAGGTTTTTTAAAGGAATAGCAGATTCCTTGGGTTCCTTGGTCACCATTGACAATTTCACTCTCCACAAAGTAAGGTTATTCTATGCAAAATTTGTGTTAACATGGTGGTTAACACAGTTTTACCCACTTCCATTACCTTAAAATCCAAGTTTGGCAAATGGGTTCAGCCTCTAGAATATGAGAGAGCTATAGTTTTTTGTCAGGGATGCAATGATTTTGGGTACTTGCAGGATGCTTGTAAAATAGCTCCCCTTATCCCTAAGATTCCCCAAATTGAGACACAATAAAATGATTTGTTGAAGAATAAGACTTTGACAAACAACTCACAGGAAGTTGAAATCTCAACTCCCAATAAAGAATTGTTTATTACTACAAAATCCTTTAATCGAAATTAGGAAAATAGTTCTAATGAACCTCTTACCCCGTCATCTTTGGCGAAATCAGATAAAGAAAAGGAAAATAAGGGAATAGCTTCACCTCCAATATTTTAGGATGAACAACATAATGAAGTTAAGGAGGAGGGGGAAATAATAGTCCAAAAGGAACCTCCAATATTTTAGGATGAAGAGCAAAATGAAGTCCATGAGGAGGGGGAAATAGTAAACCAAAAGGAATAGCTTTTAACCCCAACCTAGGAACACCACAAACCAACTATGGGGGAGGATGAAATCTCTCAAAATAATGATCACAAAGGATGGATAAACACTAAATCACAAAAAAAGAAAAAACCAGATGTGGATGGAAACAATAAACTTGGTAGACCACAATCAAAAGAAGAAAGAGTAAAAGAAACAACAAAAGATGTGGTAGTAGGGAAACAAAGAAGGGTATGTGCAGGATCATGATGGGCCAAAAATTGGTGATATCTAAGTGATATGATGACCCATGTGGCTGGCAAATTTTTTTTTACCCAAAATTGATGAAACAAAAAGGGTTTTTTAAGGACATTCTCATCTTTCCACCAATATAAATTATTTTTTACTTTGAATTTAATTAATAATTATTATCCATTTTCTATTTGAATTATGACTAAATTTGTGATTAATAGGCTGATTGAAAAATATCTATAACTTTCAAAGCATATCACATTTTTTGAATCCAAAATATGCGTCACACTCTATGCTTCACATACTATAGGATTAAAATCAATAAAAATTTAATTTGATGAAGTTTTGACCAAGTTAAGGTGGTTAGACATACGAGTTCTTACATTTTCTAAAAAATTTAATAAAAATATCATAATTAAATATTTACTTGGAAAAAAATTACAAAAAAATATGTATCACATCCGAACATGAGTCCCCTACTTATATCTAAAATCTTATAGAAAAATATTATCATTTTATTGTGTTCAGGGTGGTTAGACAGACACCTAATTCTTATTTTTTCCCTGAAATTTAAGTTCTGCTGCATTGAAATTTCAAAATTTCACCAAATAAATTTATTTTTTAAATAAACCTAGTAGTTTAGAAACAAAATTCAATTTTCTACAGATTACATTATTACATATATTTTTGAAATAATATAGATAACTTATTCAATTTTTTACGTCAAGTTGCCTAAATCTGATTTTTTGAATTTTATTGCCACTTAAGGGCCTATTTTTTCCATGATGATCCTGCACATACCCAGAACCCTGGACTCATTGGTAGGGAACAAACCAAAAAGGAAGTAGAGGAGGTCGATTCCCTATTTTGGGCAATATCAACCTGATTCTTCTCGTTAGCCCTTCGTAGTTATGAAGATTATTTCTTGGAATGTTAGGGGTCTTAATGGCCCATATAAATAACATGTGTTGAAGATGTGCCTAGCTGAGGTGAAACCTGATATCCTTTTGGTACAAGAAACAAAAATGAAAATGGAAAGTTTTGAGAAAAATTTGAAGTTGCTTTGGCCTGGTGTTGGTTTCAATGCCATTGATGTGGAAGGGGCCTCTGGCGGGATTGCAACCTGTTGGAATTCTTCTCGGTTTAGTGGAAAGTTGAAATTCCAAAATAAGAACCTCTAGATTGGCATAGAGGATGGAGATAATTATATTAAATGGCATTTAGGGAACATATATGTTCCAAATTCAAGATTGGATAGGTTGGATTTATGGAACTTTTTGGATGGATTTATGTCTCACAACAAAGAAAGTGAAACTTGATAGTAATATGTTTAGTGCGGGAGTGCATAACCAAATTTTTAGAAATATAATCACACTAGTGTTATCACAAAAAATAGAAATAGGTTTAGAAACCATAATAACCATATTAGATAATGTTTATTTCATCCACATAACTTGAGTGCAACAAGAAGTGGTAGCTATGTACTCTGTCGTAGTAGTGGAAAGAGAAAGAAATTATTGTTTCTTGTTGTGTCATGACACTAAATGATCACCAAGAAAGAATGTAGCATGACTAGTGCTCTTCCTATCATCCAAACAACTAGCCCAATCAGCATTAGTATAAGCAATTAAAGAAAAATCATTGCTTCTAGGATACCAAATTCCATAATCAAGAGTTCCTTGAACATATTTAAAGATCCTTTTAACAATTGTAACATGAGATTCCTTAGGTGATGCCTGAAACCTTGCAATCATGCAAACTATCTGTATTATGTCAGTTCTAGAAGCAGTTAAATATAGTAGACAACCAATCACTGATCTATATTCTGATTGATCTACATTAGGAGAATCATCAACCTTGGTGAGTTTGCAGCCTTTAACCATTGGAGTGCTAACTAGATGGCATTCATCCATTTGATATTTCTTAATCATCTCTCTAGCGCACTTGGACTGAGAGAGAAATATATAATTTTCAAGCAGAGAAACTTGAAGACCCAGAAAGAAAGTCAGTTTTCCCAACATTGACATTTCAAATTCAGATTTGATAATCTGAGATAATTTTTTGCTTAAAGTAACATTATTGTAGCCAAATATGGTATCATCAACATAAATCTCAACAACTAAAATATCAGTACCTTCAATCTTGACATAAGTATTGTTGTCAAAACGTCCTCTAATAAAGCCATTTGATATCAAATGATTGTCCAGCCTAGAGTACCATGCCCTAGGTGCTTATTTTAGGCCATATAGTGCCTTTTTCAAGTTGTTCCATATAGACCTCTTCATCTATATACCCATTCAAAAAAGTAGTTTTGACATCCATTTGATAAATAATGAAGGTTTTATAAACATAATAAGCCAAGAATATTGTAATAGATTCTAGTCTATCAAAAGGTGCAAAGATTTCACCAAAAGCAATACCTTCTTGTTGAGTATAGCCTTTGTAGACAAACCTTTCCTTGTTGCGAACAACATTTCCATTTTCAACCTATGACATTCTTATCATCAGGTCATGGGACTAGTTCCCAAGTTTCATTTCTCTCAATCTGCTTTATTTCATCCTACATAGAATTCACCTAGCATTCATCTGTGAGAGCTTCATCATAGTTTTTAGGTTCAAATTCAATAACTAAACAAAAGGTTGTATGCTCTTCTATTCGATCTTGTTCTTTAGTTTTAGCATCCTTTCTTCGAGTTTGAACTCTTGCATATCTATCCCTAATAATTTGATCTTTAGGATGATATTTTGCAAGATATTTTGAAGGAGTTTTGGTCATACACTTTTCAGAAATTTTTGTTTCGTCAGGTTTGGGACTAGTTGTTTCAGCATTTTCAGATTTTATCTCAAGTTCTATTTTTGTTTCTTCCTCATCAACCTACACAAGGTCAGTTCCTAAATGTGAACTTTCATCAACTTTCACATTGATAGCCTCAACAAAAATTTTAGGACTTTTTTTATAAGATTTATAGGCTTTACTATGAGTTGAGTACCCCAAAAAGATACCTTCATCACATTTTGATTGAAATCTGCCTAGATGTTCATCATCTTTCCTAATAAAACACTTACTACCAAAGATCCTAAAGTGTTTTATAGAGGCAATTTTTCCATGCCACAATTCGTAAGGAGTGTATTTTTTTTCACCCTAAGTTGCACTTTGTTTAGAATGTACATATTTGTATGAACAACTTCTTCTAGTACATGTTAGGCAACTTAGCCTCATCTAACATAGTTCTTTCCATTTCCTTTACTATTTTGTTTTTATGTTCAACTACCCCATTTTGTTGAGGCATTCTAGTTGCAGCATATTTCCTTTTAATACCATGTTTCTCATAGTAATCAACAAATTCCTGAGAGGTGAACTCACCTCCTTTATCAGATCTTAGGCATTTAATTTTTTAAAATGATTCTTTTTCAACCAT
Source organism: Sequoiadendron giganteum (assembly GCA_007115665.2). Taxonomy (NCBI): domain Eukaryota; kingdom Viridiplantae; phylum Streptophyta; class Pinopsida; order Cupressales; family Cupressaceae; genus Sequoiadendron; species Sequoiadendron giganteum. The sequence goes on from CM021104.1 coordinate 671,318,463, forward strand.
TTTACGAAAGATTTTGAACCTTTCAAATGCCTCTGATTTATGTTCAAGAAATGTAACCCAAACCATTCTGGTGTAATCATCTACAAACAACATAAATTTGTTGTCACCATTGATTGACCTAGTTCTAGTTGGGCCACACAAATCTGTATGCACTAATTGTAAGGGATTTGATGAAGAATGTTCTTTTGTCTTGAAATTGACTCTAGTTTGTTTACCACTTAAACATTCTTTTCACATATAATTTTTTGGTTTGTTAAGGACTGGTAAACCTCTATCATTCTGATTTTTACTGATTCTTACTAGATTTTCAAAGTCTATGTGTCCTAATCTTTTATTCCATAACCAACTATCTTCGACTTGACCCATTAGACACATACCTTCATGTTTATCATTATTATAAACATTAACTTTGGTTCTTCTGCCAACTACAACAAATTTTCCAAAATTGTTCTTGATATCACATCCTTATGACTTAAACATAACATTATAACCACTATCATAGATTTTGGTAACACTAAGCAAGTTGTGTTTTGGGCCTTCCACATAATACACATTGTAGATAGGTGTATCCTCATTTTATAGAAGTGAGCCTTTACCTCTAATCTGTATACCGATGTTATCACCAAACTTTACATATCCACCAGCATACTCTTCAAGTTTGAAGAATTTATCCTTGTCACTTGTCATGTGGTTAGAACGACCAGTATCTAGGACCCATAAGTCCTTTTTAGAGTGAAATGCAATTTGGACTAGAATTGTTTGCTCTAGGCTCTTAACATTTTTAGGTCTCCAAACTAATTTTAGTTTTTTGTTGTTTATTATGCAAATCAATTTTGTATTATTTGACAATATGTCTTAAGGTGTTGCATTTAAATCATCTGATCTAATTGACAAAACCAAAGTACTGCTTATGTCCAAATTTTGGTATTCTAGAAGTCATAAGCCTACAAGTACTTAATTTTTGGCCAAATTTGTTGTAGTATAAACAATAGCCATAAAAGAAAAGATTGAATCTATAAGATGTTCTATTGTCCTTAAAGGAATAAACATGATTCTTACCAAATTCACGGTGATTAGGACCAAAACTCTTGTTTTCAAAAGAACCTTTTTTGTTTGAATTATGAATTGAGCATTCACCCTTTTCAAAACCAACACCAGTTTTATCTTTATTTAATTTCTGCTTGATGGGCATCTCATTAAGCTTTAAGGTACTTTCAAACCTTTCTATTTCCTTTCTAATAAAAACTACTTCTTGTTCCAATTTATGAATTTATTGATCTTTGAAACTTATGGTTACATGAAGACAGTCCTTAACTCTCTTAGCTTCTTCAAGATGAGTTTTCAAAGAGATGATTTCTTGATCAGGTTTATGTTCTTGATCAAGAACTTGATTTGACTTTTGTTTTTGAGAAATAATTTTTCTTTTGAGTCTCTTAATTTCCTTTAAGGCACATTTTAGTTCACCTTCTAGATCAATTTCACCATCTTCTTGATCATTGTTGTTAGTCTCTTCTTATAGTTTGACTTCAACCATAAATAAATCTTCATCTTCCTTAGCTAAAGAGTCATATGTTTCAGTTTCAGATTACTCTTTACTAAAAAAACTCTTCTTTTTGAAATTGAACTTTCTTTTAGGTTTATAAGCCTTCTTCTTAGGCAGTTTATCAGATTTGTCATTGTCACTAATTTGATCATCATAGGGGCACTTAGCAGCAAAGTGTCCAACCTTGCCACAGTTAAAACACTTAAAGGGAATTTTTCCCTTCTATTTTCTAGAACCCTTTTTGAGTTTCGTAACAAAGTGGATTTATTTTGAATCAGAATATTTTGATTCACTCTCATCTAATTTTCCTTTCTTTTTTGTTGTGAAATAATTTTATTTTCCTATTGAGTTGTCTTTACGAGTTCTCATTCCATAATAATTAAGAGTCCCTTGTAGATTATCTAATGTAATCTTATCAAAATGTTTCTTTTCTTCAAGGGTTGAAACCTTAAATTCAAATCTAGGTTGTAAGGTTCTAATGACCTTTGTAACCACATCAAACTCTTTTACATATTCTCCTAATCTTGTCATAGCATTAACAATTTCATCTATTCTTAGGAAATATTCAACCACTTATTCAACATACTTCATTCTTATTTCCTCAAACTAATGTTTGAGTGTAAGGATTTTTCACAGTTTGACTTTTTCCTTGATAAATGGTTTCAACTTTTTCCTAGATATCATGAGTAGATTTGCAGTGCATGACTTTAATGAAACCATATTTAGTCAATCCACATAAGATGGCATTCTTGGCTCTAGCATTAGTTTCATACTTCTTTTTCTCAGTAGCATCTGTGGGTATTGTGGATGGGACAGTATACCCATTTAAAAAAATTCTCCAAAAATCAAGATCTATATAAATTAGATATATTTCCATTATGATTTTCCAGAATACATAATTTGTTTCATCAAACAAAGGAGCTCTAGTCATTGAAGTTCCTTCATGATCTTGAGACATTTTTAACAGACTCCAAGACCAGAATCAATCCTAGGTGGCTTAGACCTATAGGGGGATCCCACACACTGATACCAGTTGTTGGAGTGAAAAAGACACTTAGAGGAGGGGTGAATTAGTGTCATGAACCAATTTTACAAATTTCTAGCAAATGAAACAAAACTAAATTATGCTCTCAATATTTAAATGATTAAAACATCAATGAATTGAACGCAACAATTAAGAACTGAAAATGAGAAGTATCACAATAAAGTAGTGCATGTTACAACATTAACACAATGAAGTAAAATACCACAAATGAGACCAAGAGACAAAAGATTTTTCGAGTGGAAAACCCTCCTAGGGTAGAAAAATCACTCCTAAATTGTTGCCATATTGGCTTATATATCTCAAATCACTGCTTACAGTGCCTTACATGCAATTTTCAGAGCACCCACTCAAGGAGCAAGAATCTCTCTTTTAGAAACACCAATTTCAAGTTGCACCAACCCCTCTTTTGTTTCAGTACAATTAATATAACAAAGGATTTATCTATTTTCCTTTTAACTGACAAGAGCCTCTCAATTAAATACCCCTAATATCCTCAAGGTTCTCAATCAAACCTTCAAAATACTAGAAATATTCAAATATCAAGACTATGACTCTGCATTTTGTTTTTCATATTTTCAATTACAAAAGTTATCACATTTGTCTTTAAGGAACAGTCAATACAATAAAACCAATGATCAATCACTGTGTGTTCTTCCTTTTCCAAAAGTATATTCTTCTTTTTAGAACCTTCAACAAAGGTTTTGATAAGACAAAAATTGATTTTGTTATGATTCAAGATTACCAAAAAAACAATGATGTATGCACCATAGAAATGATTTCATCTATCAATATTGAAGAGATTTGATAGACCTCAATACCCCTATTCATCTGTTTATAAATGAACTTCCACAAAAATTAATGACAGGTAGAGGAAAAAATCAGAGAAGCAACTATATCCTTGACATAACCTTTTTCAAACTGATAAACACAAAATAATATCACTACTAGGGTCTGAAAAGAATTTGTAACCGAACTCATATCATCACCAAATACCAAAATAAACAATTCTTTCACAATGCCCAAAATTGGGACAAGAATAATCAAAATCAAAGCATGCTTTTCTGACTCAATATTCAATAATCCATTTTCACCCATTCATTTTCAAGCAAAAGAAATATAGTTGCCCTTATAAGACTTTCATCAAGTGGAGGAAAGAATACCTAGTAATGATGAATAAAACTGAAAAAAAAGAGCATGAGAAAATGTTCAGAAGTATCTACCAACCCAACAAAGGTAACGCCATTGAATCTCCTTCCAAATTCGAGCCTCCAGCCAATGAAAATCATCAAATTGAGCAGCCATACCCTTCATGCTTAAACAAAGAGATTACATTCTGTTAATACCATTTTAGCTAGCAGAACCAATGCAGAATAGAAGTTGCATTGACTCCATGGTGGCGGATAGGGTTCCAAACCCTAGCAAAGTGAAAAGCACAAACAAATTTTCCCTAACCTTTCAAGATATTCGATGAATTTGTTGGAGTTAATGAATCATTGAAGTTGGAAGTAGCAATACATAATAATAATCAACTTACTAAAATGTTGATGATTCCGCAATCAAACATTTTACCATGGAGGCCGACATTATAATCACCTTCATAATTTCTCAAAAATGTTGATCCATATTATCACTTAATAACCATTATTCAACGGACTTTACACTAAGTCAATAAATACAAACATTTTACCATGGAGGCCGACATTAAATACAATGGACTTTGCACTAAGTCAATAAATCAAGTGCCCGATAGGAGTGTTATCACCTCTATAGCATGCTTAGGGAAACCCGAAATACTTAGCTTATCAACACTGGCAAAAGAAACTTGATATCAAAAAATTTAATAATTTCCATATGACTTTATAAAGTCAAGTCGTTAGGATGTGTTCATCAAATTTAACAAACCCAATCATCAATAGTGTTAACCACATTTGATTCTTAGTCACCTTTTGATGTTGAATATAACTTCTTAATGAAATAATATTTTAACATATAATGGAAAAGAAACATTAATATAGGACCAAACCATTATGTCATGAAGTATATACTATATGTGCATAGACAACACATTTAATCACATTAAAAATGTGATAGTCAAGGAAAAAACATGAAATCCTTAAGCATCTAAAAAATTTTCCACCTGGGAATATAACAACTCATAGACATCTGGAAAAACAAAAAACTTTGTCACCTGATGAAACTAAAGCCAAAGTTGTCGATTGATCAGATACCCTACTAAACATGAACTGAAGTGAATCTTTTCAGAATCTAAAAACCTTGTAGCATGATCAACACTGTCAGTCCATTAAGAACATAAACATCTACAAAAGAGCATCTGAAATGAATGGTTAACCATGAATGAAGTAGCATCAATATCCTGTAAATGAACCAACTGTAACCATCATATATCAAAAAATGTTGAAATTTGAAACTGACATAATCAAGAGCCATCAAGTATGCATCATGTCAAGACAGTTGATTACTGAATATGGAGAGCATAAAGATCCAGAGAGACCAAATTTGAAGAAGTCAAACCATGAGACTCAAATAAGTGGATCTGTCCTCAAGGATAAACCATGGTCACACTTGAGAATCAATAGGGTGACCATGAGCTTTAGATAGTGGTTTTAAAAATATTTTGTCTTTATGCAAGTGGAAACTAGGGTTTGATGCCTCTGCTAATTTTGGGAAAATATCCCCAACCTGGGTTAAACTCCCTAGGCGTCCTCTGGAGTTCTAGCATAAGAAGGTTTCTAAAGGAATAGAGGATTCCTTGGGTTCCTTGGTCACCATTGACAATGTCACTCTTCATAAATAAAGGTTAGTCTATGCAAGAATTCATGTTAACATGGTGGTTAACAGAGTTTTACCCACTTCGATTACCTTAAAATCCAAGTTTGGCAAATGGGTTCAGCCTCTACAATATGAGAGAGCTATAGTTTTCTGCCAAGGATGCAATAATTTTGGGAACTTGTAGGATGCTTGTAAAATAGCTCCCCTATTGCCTAAGATTCCCCAAATTGAGACACGAGAAAATGATTTGTTGAAGAATAAGACTTTGAAAAACAACTCAAAGGAAGTTGAAATCTCAACTCCCAATAAACAATTATTTATTACTAAAAAATCATTTAATCCACATCAAGAAAAAAATTCAAAAGATAATCTGGATAGGTTCTTTTCAAAGGCTTCCAATGAACCTGTTACCCTGCCATCTTTGGTTAAATCAGATAAAGAAAAGTAAAATAAGGGAATAGCTTCACCTCCAATATTTCAGGATGAAAAAATAATGAAGTCCAGGAGGATGGGGAAATAATAGCCAAAAGGAGCCTCCAATATTTCAGGATTAATATAAAAATGAAGTCCAAGAGGAGGGGGAAAAAATAAGCCAAAAGGAACAAATTTTAATCCCAACCTAGGAACACCAAGAATAAACTATGCGGGAGGATAAAATGTCTCAAAACAATGATGACAATGGATGGATAAACACTACACTAAATCACAAAAAAATGAAAAAGCTAGATGTGGGAGGAAACAGTAAAGTTGGTAGACCACAATCAAAAGAAGCAAGAGTAAGAGAATTAGCTAAAAATATGTGGCAATAGGCAAACATAGAACCCTAGACTCATTGGTAGGGAACAAACCAAAAAGGAAGTAGGGGAGGTTGACTCCTCATTCTGGGCAGTATCAGCCTGATTCTGCACGTTAGCCCTTTGTAGTTATGAAGATTCTTTCTTGGAGCACTAGGGGTCTTAATGGCCCATATAATCAACATGTGTTGAAGATGTGCCTAGCTGAGGTGAAACCTGATATCCTTTTGATACAGGAAACAAAAATGAAAAAGGAATTTTTTGAGAAAAAATTGAAGTGGCTTTGGCCTGGTGCTAGTTTCGATGCCATTGATGCGAAAGGGGCCTCTGGCAAGATTGCAACCTATTGGAATTCTTCTCGGTTCATTGGAAAGTTGAAATTAAAAAAAAGAACAACCTCTTGATTAGCATGGAGGATGGAGATACTTCTATTAAATGGAATTTAGTGAACATATATGGTCCAAATTCTAGATTGAATAGTTTGGATTTATGGAACTTGTTGGATGGAGTTATGTCTCACAAAAAAGATGATCTTTGGATGCTTGGTGGTGCTTTTAATTCCCCATTGTATCCTTTTAAGAAAAAAGGTGGCTTGAATGACTTCTCAGAAAGTATGATGGATCTTTCAAGTTTCACTAATTTAGTGGGACTTATGGATATTTCTCTTATGGGCTCCAATTTTACTTGGACCAATAGAAGACAAGGCAATAAACTTATCCAAATAAAGCTAGATAGATTCTTGATATCATCTAACTGGAATATTTTACGAAATGTCTCTCTTACTACTTTTCCCATAATGGGTTATGACCATAGCACTCTTCTTCTTGAATGGGTGGATAAGGAGATTAAAAAACCTTACCCTTTTAGATATGAAATCATGTGGTCCCTTCATCTAGACTTTAAATCTATAGTTGAGGAATTTTGGAACATGCTTTGTGATGGTACCTCGATGTTTAGATTAATGCAGAAGTTAAAAAGATTAAAGGAAAAGGTTAAGGGATGGAACACATACACTTTTGGGAATATATTTAATACTAAGAGAGATTTGAATTTGAAACTTAAGGAAGTCCAAAATCAAATGGAGGCAAGCAATTGTGATGAGGAAATCTATATAATAGAAAGGGAGCTTAGAGCACATTGGCATAAAATAAGTAAGAAGGAGGAGAGTTTTTGGAAACAAAAATCTAGGATTTAGTGGCTTGAGGAGGGTGATTGGAATACTAGGTTTTCCACCATTCTACTATGAAGCATAAAGAAAGAAATAGGATCAAATCCCTCATTACCTCCAATGGTACTAAACTTGAAAGGGAAGATGAAATAGGTAATGAATTTGTTTCCTTTTCTTCAAATTACTAGGAGCCTTCAAGGATTGATAACCTAGATTTGGAGGAATTTTTGCAAGTTATACCTAATGTTAGCATAGATGACGACCTAAAATTCTTAACTAAGAGTATTAATATGGAAGAGGTGAAGGCAATTGTGTTCTCCTTTGGATCCTTCAAGGCTCCAGGACCTAATGATTTCCCTCCTATTTTATTTCAAGTTTACTGGGAGATTGTGTCTAAGGACATCATAATAGCTATCAAAGATTTTTTTAGATCAGGTAAAATCTTGAATTAGATGAACACCGCATTTTTGGTCCTTAGTCCAAAATAAAATGAACTTGCTTCAATGAATTATTATATACCAACAAGTCTATGTAACACTACTTATAATATTTTCTCCAAAATCATTGTCAATAGGCTAAAGCAAATCTTAGGGAAGATGATTGCTATTAATCAAAAAAGGTTTTGTTTAGGGAAGGCAAATTATGGATGCAACTATCTATACTCATGAGATCCTACACTCTATGGATTACAACAAAAATCCAAGTATGGTGTTGAAATTGGACATCTCTAAAGCATACGCTAAAGTCACCTAGAATTTCTTATTTTCTATTCTGGAAAAAAATAGCTTCAAAGGTAAATTTATCAATTTGATAAAAGCCTATGTTACTACACTGAAGCACTCAGTTCTGGTTAATGGTATTTCCCATGGTTTTTTCTCACTGAGTAGAGGGCTGAGGTAGGGGGATCCCTTATCACCCTACCTTTTTGTTATTGTGGCAGAAGCTCTTGGTCGCAACATACAAAAATAGCTCAATAATAAGTATTTGAAGGGTTATGTGTTTCTTCTACTTTGCCCCCAGCCTCACATCAACAATTTGTTGATGATACCATTTAAATGGGTGAAGCCTCATTTATTGAAGCTAAGCAATGGAAAACTATTCTGGATAATTATGTTGAATTTTTTGGATAGTGTATAAATTACCAAAAAAATAGAATATATTTCTTCAATACTAGCGAGCTTGTGAAAGATAAAGTAATAAGGATTTTGGGATTTTAGGAAGTGGAACTACCTACTTCTTAGCTTGTCCTTCCTCTTTTCTCTTCAAAGCCAAATAGTAACTACTAGAATTATATTGTGGAGAAAGTCTAGAAAAAAATAGCTAGCTGCAAAGACAAGTTATTGAGCTTGGCCGAAAAAATTCATCTTTTAAAGGAATCTCTTAAGAATAGTCATGCCTATTATCTCTCAATGTTTAATATTCCTTCCTATATTTTTGAGAGAATTGACCTTGTATACACCTAAAATTGGTCTGGAGCATCCAATTAATTAAATACAAAATATTTGATTAATTATCCTAATTTCCTCTACTATTGAATAAACAGAAATATTTATTTATATAGTTCACATTTAAATTCATCTTAATTAAATAAACAAAATTAAATACTTTGTTTGATTTAATTATCACTTCCCTATTTTATTCTATCACATCAATTCTAAATTAATTAAATAAAGATTAAAACACTTTATTGATTAAATGTCGTATTCTTCTGCTTAATTTAATAAACAACTTCTATAGTTCGTTTTTTTAAATTATTTATCCCTCTTTTGCTAATTTAAATAAATCAAAAATATTTGAATAAAGGCATAAATAATATTCCATCTATATTTCCTCAAAAATGAATTAGATATCCTATGTCTAATTTATGTCTAAAATATGTCACAATTAATGCTTTGAAACTTTACGGGAAGTTTTGGAAACAAATTGGAGACCAATTCCAAATTATTCTCTCAATCCTCCTCCATCAATCTTTCCTCTTCTCTTTCCTAGTGTTTTCATGGGTAGAGACAATCACCAAAATTATCTCAATCTCCTCCATCTTTCACCATTCAATCCTCCAGATTGAATCCAAGCCTCTCAATGCCTTCCTTGTGCATTTCTATAGCCAAGAAATCTATAAATACAACCTCATTGAACCAAGAAAAGGATCCAAATAATCTAACTTATGCACTCTTACTCTGCAGGAATCCAAGCATCAAGAGTACAAGAAATCAAGCTTCAATATCATGGCTACCTCCTGTAGCCGCATTTATTTGTTTCATGTCATTTCATGCTAGTTTAGTTTATTTATCATCTAGTATTGTCATATTAAGCTCCATATGATTGCAATAACATCCATCTCGTTCTTTGAATTGTCATTTTAACAATCATAGTGCACTCACAATCTGAGAGCAATAGTGGTTTAATAAATCTTTGGAGATAGAGAACAATATGATGCTTTCAGTAGATTATTGCTTTGATTTGATTCATTCAGTTTTTTCTTTGATATAATGTCATATTAAGAAGTGTGTTTTGTGCTTTAAAAAGTGCAAATGACTTTGAAAATGACCTTTTGGACTATATATAACTTTTGGAAAGGGATTTTTGAGGGGTTTTATTATATTTTGATTAATTTTATCCATGAACTTAATTGAGATTCATCTGAGAGCTATATTTCTTCATCATTTTGTCGGGAGATAAATTATTTCATCATCGTATCTTCATCAAATCATCGAAAAATCATAAAATTTTGAAAAATATCTAAAAATAATCAAATGATTAATTTATCTCCGGAGGGGGCATATTATCGTCAATCATCTGAAAATCAATGTTTGGGGCATGTTTGAGGCATACAAAATTATTTTTCTTTAAGATTGATCCTGATAGCAGCATCAAAATTTTCTTTGAAGCAATGCGTAAACATATCACTTCAAAGAGGGGAAAAATGTATACACCTAAAATTGGTTTGGAGCATTTGATTAATTAAATACAAAATATTTGATTAATTATCCTAATTTCCTCTACTATTGAATAAATAGAAATATTTATTTATATAGTTCACATTTAATTTCATCTTAACTAAATAAACAAAATTAAATACTTTGTTTGATTTAATTATGATTTCCCTATTGTATTCTATCACGTCAATTCTAAATTAATTAAATATAGATTAAAACAATTTATTGATTAAATGTCGTATTCTTTTGTTTAATTTAATAAACAAAGTATATAGTTCATTTTATTAAATTATTTACCCCTCTTTTTATAATTTAAATGAATCAAAATATTTGAATAAAAGCATAAAGAATATTCCATCTATATTTCCTCAAAAATGAATTAGATATCTTATGTCTAATTTATGTCTAAAATATGTCACAATTAATGCTTTTAAACTTCACAGGAAGTTTTGGAGACAAATTGGAGACCAATTCCAAACTCTTCTCTCAATCCTCCTCCATCAGTCTTTCCTCTTCTCTTGCCTAGTGTTTTCATGGGTAGAGACAATCACCAAAATTCTCTCAATCTCCTCCACCTTTCACCATTCAATCCTCCAGATTGAATCTAGGCCTCTCAATGCCTTCCCTGTGCATTTCTACAACCAAGAAATCTATAAATACAACCTCAGTGAAACAAGAAAAGGATCCTAGATAATCTAACTTATGCACTCTTACTCTATAGGAATCCAAGCATCAAGCATTAAGCATTCAACATTCAGCATTCAAGCATCAAACAATAAAGTTTTCATATCATGGTTGGCTCTTATAGCTCTTCATTTTTCTATTTTCATGTTTAATCATTTAGAAATCATCATATAGGATTAGTTTCCATTATTTAACATCTATCTCGTTCTTTGAATTGTCATTTTAACAATCATAGTGCAATCACAATCTGAGAGCAATAGTGGTTTAATAAATCTTTGGAGATAGAGAGCAATATGACACTTTCAGTTTAATTTCATCTTAATTAAATAAACAAAATTAAATACTTTATTTGATTTATTTATCATTTCCCTATTTTATTCTATCATGTCAATTCTAAATTAATTAAATAAAGATTAAAAAACTTTATTGATTAAATACCGTATTCTTTTGTTTTATTTAATAAACAACTTCTATAGTTTGTTTTATTAAACTATTTATCTCTCTTTTCCTAATTGAAATAAATCAAAATATTTGAATAAAAGCATAAAGAATATTCCATCTATATTTCCTCAAAAATGAATTAGATGTTCGATGTCTAATTTATGTCTAAAATATGTCACAATTAATGCTTTGAAACTTCATGGGAATTTTTGGAGACAAATTTGAGACCAATTCCAAATTCTTCTCTCAATCCTCCTCCATCAATCTTTCCTCTTCTCTTGCCTCATGTTTTCAAGGGTGGAGACAATCACCAAAATTCTCTCAATCCCCTCCATCTTTCACCATTCAATCCTCCAGATTGAATCCAAGCCTCTCAATGCCTTCCCTATGCATTTCTCTAGCTAAGAAATCTATAAATATGGCCTCATTGAACCAACAAATGGATCCTAGATAATCTAATTGATGCACTCTTACTCTACAGGAATCCAAGCATCAAGCATCAAGCATTCAACATTCAGCATTCAAACATCAAGTAATGAAGTTTTCATATCATGGCTAGCTCCTGTAGCTCTTCATTTGTCCATTTTCATGTTTAATCATTTAGAAAACATCATATAGGATTAGTTTCTTGTATTTAGCATCCATTTCGTTCTTTGAATTGTCATTTTAACTATGATAGCGCACTCACGATCTGAGAGCAATAGTGGTTTAATAAATCTTTGGAGATAGAGAACAATATGATGCTTTCAGTTTAATTTCATCTTAATGAAATAAACAAAATTAAATACTTTGTTTGATTTAATTATCATTTCCCTATTTTATTCTATCACGTCAATTCTAAATTAATTAAATAAAGATTAAAACACTTTATTGATTAAATGTCGTATTCTTTTGTTTAATTTAATAAACAACCTATATAGTTTATTTTATTAAAATATTTACCCCTTTTTTGCTAATTTAAATAAATCAAAATATTTGAATAAAAGCATAAAGAATATTCCATCTATATTTCCTCAAAAATGAATTAGATATCCTATGTCTAATTTATGTCTAAAATATGTCACAATTAATTCTTTGAAACTTCACGGGAAGTTTTGGAGACAAATTGGAGACCAATTCCAAATTATTCTCTCAATCCTCCTGAATAAATCTTTTCTCTTCTCTTGCCTGGTGTTTTCATGGGTAGAGACAATCACCAAAATTCTCTCAATCTCCTCCATCTTACACCATTCAATACCCCATATTGAATCCAAGCCTCTCAATGCCTTCCCTGTGTATTTATATAGCCAAAAAATCTATAAATACAACCTTAGTGAACCAAGAAAAGGATCCCAGACAATCTAACTTATGCACTCTTACTCTGTAGGAATCCAAGCATCAAGTATCAAGCATTCAACATTCAACATTCAAGCATCAAGCAATCAAGTTTTCATATCATGGTTGGCTCTTGTAGCTCTTCATTTGTCAATTTTAATGTTTAATCATTTAGAAATCATCATATAGGATCAATTTCCTATATTTAGCATCCATGTCATTCTTTGAATTGTCATTTTTACAATCATAGTGCACTCATGATCTGAGAGCAATAGTGGTTTAATAAATATTTGGAGATAGAGAACAATATGACACTTTCAGTTTAATTTCATCTTAATTAAATAAACAAAATTAAATACTTTGTTTGATTTAATTATGATTTCCCTATTTTATTCTATCACATCAATTTTAAATTAATTAAATATAGATTAAAACAATTTATTGATTAAATGTTGTATTCTTTTGTTTAATTTAATAAAAAAATTATATAGTTCATTTTATTAAATTATTTACACCTCTTTTTATAATTTAAATGAATCAAAATATTTGAATAAAAGCATAAAGAATATTCCATCTACATTTCCTCAAAAATGAATTAGATATCTTATGTCTAATTTATGTCTAAAATATGTCACAATTAATGCTTTTAAACTTCACGTGAAGTTTTGGAGACAAATTGGAGACCAATTCCAAAATCTTCTCTCAATCCTCCTCCATCAGTCTTTCCTCTTCTCTTGCTTGGTGTTTTCATGGGTAGAGACAATCACCAAAATTCTCTCAATCTCCTCCACCTTTCACTATTCAATCCTCCAGATTGAATCCAAGCCTCTCAATGCCTTCCCTATGCATTTCTACAACCAAGAAATCCATAAATACAACCCCAGTGAACCAAGAAAAGGATCCCAGATAATCTAACTTATGCACTCTTAATCTGCAGGAATCCAAGCATCAAGCATCAAGCATCAAGCAATCAAGTTTTCATATCATGGCTAGCTCCTGTAGCTCTTCATTTGTCCATTTTCATGTTTAATCATTTAGAATTATCATATAGGATTAGTTTCTTGTATTTAGCATCCATCTCGTTCTTTGAATTGTTATTTTAATAATCATAGTGCACTCATGATCTGAGAGCAATAGTGGTTTAACAAATCTTTGGAGATAGAGAGCAATATGATGCTTTTAGTTTAATTTCATCTTAATTAAATAAACAAAATTAAATACTTTGTTTCATTTAATTATCATTTCCTTATTTTATTTTATCACGTCAATTCCAAATTAATTAAATAAAGATTAAAACACTTTATTGATTAAATGTCGTATTCTTCTGTTTAATTTAATAAACAAATTCTATAGTTCCTTTTATTAAATTATTTATCCCTCTTTTGCTAATTTAAATAAATCAAAATATTTGAATAAAAGCATAAAGAATATTCCATCTATATTTCCTCAAAAATGAATTAGATATCCTATGTCTAATTTATGTCTAAAATATGTTACAATTAATGCTTTGAAACTTCATGGGAAGTTTTGGAGACAAATTGGAGACCAATTCCAAATTTTTCTCTCAATCCTCCTCCGTTAGTCTTTCCTCTTCTCTTGCTTGGTGTTTTCATGGGTAGAGAAAATCACAAAAATTCTTTCAATCTGCTGCATCTTTCACCATTCAATCCTCCAAATTGAATCCAAGCCTCTCAATACCTTCCCTATGCATTTCTACAGCCAAGAAATCTATAAATACAACCTCATTGAACCAATAAAAGGATCCCAAACAATCTAACTTATGCACTATTACTCTACAGGAATCCAAGCATCAAGCAATCAAGTTTTCATATCATGGTTGGCTCTTGTAGCTCTTCATTTGTCCATTTTAATGTTTAATCATTTAGAAATCATCATCTAGGATTAGTTTCCTATATTTAGCATCCATGTCGTTGTTTGAATTGTCATTTTAACAATCATAGTGCACTCATGATCTGAGAGGAATAGTGGTTTAATAAATCTTTGGAGATAGAGAAAAATATGAAGGCTTTAGTAGATTATTGCTTCGATTTGATTCATTCAGCTTTGTCTTTGATATAATGTCGTATTAAGAAGTGTGTTTTCTGCTTTACACTTTATCCACACTTACAATTTGGCACCCACCATGGGACATTAACCCCAAATTTACGATTTTTCTGGAAAGTATCATGCAGGTTCCCGACATTTTTTCTTCTAGCACTTTTGTCAAATACTATAGCGCTTTCGTGCTCTGTTTCGACGCTTTCATGTTACTGCAGCGCATCCGTAAAAAATTTCAGCGCTTTCAACTTTAGCGCTTATGTCACCTATTTTAGCGCTTCCATGGAAAACTTTAGCGCTTCGGTGTCCTATTTCGGTGCTTTCATGTTTTAGCACATCAGGTAAGAGTTATAGCGCTTCGGTGGACTGTTCCAACACTTTTATAATTTTAGTCTAGATCCGATGTGACTGCAACCAGATTTTAGTATTTTCATAGTTGGACTAAAATTTATCAATCCTAGGATAGTCACTTCTAGTTTTCTAAAATTTATCAATCCTAGGATAGTAACTTCTTGGTTTCTAAAATGTATCAATCCTAGGGTAGACACTTTTTGTTTTCTTACAAGAAAATTTATCTATCCTAGGATAGTCATCACATTTTTACAATACAAGCTAAAAAGAACAAACGTGATTTCTATGAAGCAACAACTTCACATAGATTAAAAAAATTATTTTTGGGCTTAAAAAAGAACAACTTATATGTTGTGCTTGTGGTGATTAGGCTTATTCTCTCCCCTTAACTGGGTGACCAAAGCACCAGATTCACTTTTACTTCATGCTATTTACGCTTTATTAAATCCTTCAGAAGGCCTTTCGTAGTGGGAAAATGTACTCACCCTACGAGAGCGACCTAAGTTGGGACACCTAATGTGAAGGATTCCAACACACTATAATAAAAATTCAAGTTGTTGATGAAAGTCTAACTTGACTGTAGTGAGCAATATAACCATCCCCAAAATCTTTGTTTTAAAGATTGGGAGGTCTCCTGAGGGAGTTTATGAATTGCCGCACTGCACGAAAGCCCTATCTATGAACCATAGATTAGTATCCTACCGAGTTAGTATCCATACATTATCATACTCATAGTGCAAGGGGAGGGAAGAATCTACCTCCAAGACACTCACCATATAATTTCCAGGGACCGTTTTCTCAGACGATGAGAAATCCAACTCTGAGTACGTCCCTGGAAATGACAAAAACACGGGCACCCTCTAGGGGGTGACATGGCTATGTGCATCAACGCAATTCAAGATGTGGGCTATGAGTATAATGATGACCTACTTGTCCTTAAGTGTGAGTCTATTTGATTTGTGTACAATTGTCAAAAAAAGCCATCAAAATCAATAAGAACCATTCATGGTTCTTGAACATACACGATCTATTCAGTTTAAACAAAATTATTCACAAGTGCTTGCCGTGTTTTCACAAAAATCATTAAAATCATATTAAAGATCATCCTGAAAGAAACAAAGTCAAGTTAGATAAAAAAACTCCATGCTTCGAAAGTGGAAGTCCACCATGTTTCTCAAGAGGAAAATCAAAATCACAAAACCCAAGGAACCTCTTAGTTATCAAAATAAATTGAAAAGAAGGCATTTCCTATATCAAAATGTAAAAATACTTTTACAACATAGAACATTCATCCACAGATATCACGATTTTGCTAGGGGTCACACTTTAGATTACGCAGTAGAACCACTCTATTCACAAGCCTTCTTCCAAAGAAGA
Organism: Sequoiadendron giganteum; assembly: GCA_007115665.2. NCBI lineage: Eukaryota > Viridiplantae > Streptophyta > Pinopsida > Cupressales > Cupressaceae > Sequoiadendron > Sequoiadendron giganteum. The sequence goes on from CM021104.1 coordinate 671,334,964, forward strand.
GGTCTCACTCTATATCACCACCACAGTCAATGCATACATCGTTTATTCTTCCACAATCCATGATATAGTATGCCATAAGACCAGATCAAATTTTACAATAGAGTCTTAAAAGTCCTATTTTTAGCACTCTGGAAAACCTGTTTCAGCACTTCGTGTCACTATTTTAGCGCTTATGTGAAATAGTGCTTTTGGGCACCGTTTCAACACTTACAGTCTTTATTTTAGTGCTTATGTCAAAACAACACTTTCATCATCTCTTTCAACGCTTTTGGCCACTGTTTCAGCGCATCTATCAAAACAACGCTTTCATCATCTTTTTCAGCGCTTTTGTCAAGATAGCGCTTTCATCATATTTTTTAGTGCTTTCGGGCATTGTTTCAGTGCTTCTTTCAAGATAGTGCTTTCATCACCTTCTACAGCGCTTTCAGGCACTGTTTCAACACTTATGTCAAGATAGCGCTTCCATCACTTTCTACAGCGCTTTCGAGCACTATTTTAGCGCTTTTGTCAAGACAACGCTTCTGTTAGTTGTTTCAGCACTTCAGGACTCTATTCTAGCACTTATATGAAATAGCACCTTTGTACTTTATTTTAGCGCTTCTAAAACAAAGAGTTCAAAAAGCTTACTAGTCAATTAGTCTATCATTTATCTACAATTTTTACTAGAACACAAGTTCCTTTTCATCAGAATCACTGTGTAAAGACCGAAATTAGAAAGGTTTATACAAATCTCCAATCTTATCAACTAAAAAAAGATCTTGTAAGTCATAAGTGTCAAATCAAAATACATAATCAATTACTACACTGAAGTTTCATCATCAAGATACTATCATCCTTTATCATGAAACCAAGTATAGTAATCAAATTTTTAACATAGTCTCATCAATAAGATCAATCATCTTATTCAAATTTTGTTAAAAGTTCAATTGACATTTTTCTAGCATAGAAGATCAACATTTCGAAAAAAGAGTAAAAATTTGTATGCCAATCTTCACTAGGTCCCAAAAATAGAGACTCTACGAGCAAGAAATTGAAACATCTCAAACAATGGTAGAGGAAAATCCTTGGAACAATCTGAACCACAACAATAAGAATGAAATAACTCTAGAGGATATTCAAATAGCTCAACAAGATCTCAAGTTCCATAAATTTATGGAGAAAATATTACAACAAGATATGGAGAAGTATCTTTTGATGTTGGTTGAATCAGGTGCCAAACTTCCCAAGGAATTTCATGTCAATCATTTGAAGGAAGCACCTAGAACAAGTGAGACTAAAATACTGCAACCCACACAAACAATAGATCCAATTGCTACTTTGACATCCCAAATGCAACTATTACAACAACAGATACAAAATATGACGAAAGGGAGTACTAAAAGATATGTGATACAGGACATTTGTCCTTATCCTTTTAATGCAACAGTTGGCCTAATACCTTTTCCAAGACACTGTGAATTCCCAAAGTACGACAAGTACAATGGAAGAATAGATCCAATAGATCATATTCGGGAGTTCAAAACAATGAGCCTTGAGTTTGGCCAAGAGGAAAATTACTTAAAGAGGTTATTCCCAAGAAGTTTGGGAGGTACATGTATGGAGTGGTTCTCAAAACTACAACCAGGGATTAGGAATTTTGAGAAACTTGTCAACAAGTTCATCTCCCAATACTCATTTAACATCCAACATGATGTTACAATAAAGGATCTTTACAACCTAAAACAAAACAAAGGGGAAATGTTCTTGTATTTTTTACAAAGATGGCAACAACTGTTCACCAAATATCCTAGATCCATTCCATCGGAGGAAAAGATGGAGTTGTTCATTGACAACTTAATGGAGGAAATTAGCTATAGACTAGAATTACAATGTCCTCCCACATTCGAAAAATTAATAGAAAATTTTCTTAAAACTGAGGAAGCATTAGTCAAAAGAGGAGTTATCACGAATTTCAACAATAAAACAAATAACACAAGTAACTCCTCCAATCAATACTCAAGCACTAACAGGCCAAAATTTGGCAAAAGAATCAAAACACAACTACCACCAAAACAACGAATGATCCCCAGAATGTCAAACCAGTTTTTAACTTAAAAACATCTACATCGAGGAATCAAAGCAATGACCAAATTTCCAAGACAAATTTCATGCAAAGGAATGAGATCGTAAAAACACAATCATATCAGAAACCCTCAAATTGGTAGAGATTCACAACTTTAGGCCAAATGATAGAATTAACAATGAAAAAATTGGTCACCAGTGGCCTCATCACTACATGGGAAGTCTGATTCTAGGATCCAAAGGTCAAACCACCATGGTGGAATGACACAGATTACTACAACTTCCATAATAACAAAGGTCACAAAACCAATGATTGAATGGAGTTGAAGCACACAATACAAGACTTGATCAACAACAATAAAGCATATGTAGAAACACCTCAAAACAATAATGATCATTTAGCCTTCAAAGACCCTTTACCAAACTATGAAAAGGAGCATCATCATCCTCAGAAAAAAAAAGGTAAGAACATCAATCATGTCTATGAAAAAATAATCCTTTATTTATCTGAAGTAGAGAGTAATCATTCAATTGATCACGACATTAGCGAACCCATAATCAACAAAACTACCCCTTTGGATTTGCTCCCAATCATACATAACTCTAACAATCAAATGAATATCTTAAAAATCGGAGACCATCAAGAACATCAACCAACAAATGTTATGACTAGGGGGAAATCCAAGGTAATGTTGAAGGGAGTCGGATCTACACATACAGTTCCCCCTCCATCTCATTATAACATTGTTGATCAACTGCAAAAAATTCCCGCACAAATATCGATACTAGAACTCCTTAGATTATAACCATCGCATAAGGAGGTTTTAGAACAAGTATTAGTAGCCACTATGGTACCAACGAATCTAAATGTTTTCCAGTTCCAAGCTATGGTGGGGCATTTGACTACCCTGCATTGTCTGTCATTCTCTAAATAGGATGATGTCTCACTAAACCATCCCCATAATACTGCACTTCACATCGATGTCCTAATCCATAATCATCCCGTCAAGAGGATCCTAATAGATGGGGGAGTTGGTCTGAACATTTTCACTCTCAAGTTAATTTGTGCACTAGGATATTTAGATGATGCTATTGATGCTTGATGAAAAATGACTATCAAAGCATATGATGAGGAGGAAAGATAGTCTAAGGGATTAATTGTGTTACCAATTCAAGTGGGGCTAATGATGAAACATATAGCATGTCAAGTATTGGAAAGAGATTTAACATACAAAATCCTCTTAAGATGACAATGGATCCATGAAATGCAGGCTGTACCTTCAACATATCATCAATGTTTGAAGTTCCCAATAAATGGATAGGAGGTGACTATATATGGTGATTACAATCATCCTCAACATTGTGACAAAATTAGAATCTCCAAAGATACCTTGGTGCCTCACAATAGGGAAGCATCCAGTTCACGATCATCCAACGAAGAACAATGTCCAAGTATCACCACCAAGTGCGTCGAGGAAAAGGGTAAAGAAAACGAAACAAATCCTATTGAAAATCAATCAATAGATAATTTGGATCAACAAACATATTTATCACAAAAGTTTCAAGAGCAATTACAACTGATTGACAAAGGAATAGGAACATATTCTATGGAGCAATCGCTTAACCCATCACAGTTAATGCGATCTCCTAGGACATATGGTCAACCATCTATGACAAAACCTCAAACGTCATTACCAGTCATAGTTCTTCAAGAAAGGTTTGTCAAAAAGGGTACCATAGAGGATGAAACAGACAACAAAGTGATCTTGGATTGGCTCTACAAGGATGAGGAACCCTCTACATCAAATAGCAGTGTCAAAAATGTCAACATCAACACTAATAAATACAGAAAAGGGAAATTTATTTTAGGGAAAATGGTTATGAAGGACAAGGACCTATGGGATTAAGAAATCATGGAATCATAGAGCCTATTCAGCCCCTCACTCTCCACTCAAAAGAGAAAACGGGTTTTGGATACTCTAGTGAAGGAAAACAGGAACTGGAAAAGAAGACTATGGAAAGAATCCTTCAACTTAGAAACAAATTTGAGACAGATTCAAATGAATATGAATGGGATTCATGTTCCGATGTTTCTTTTTCACAGATATTCATATCGATGTCATCCAACAATATAAACCTACATGTGAGGAGGGCCAAGGCTCTGGGTCTAGACCAATCGTGGCAGTGTCACTAAATATCAATGATTCGAGTAGGGATGAACATACCTCAAGTGAACTAGAAAATCTTGAAGAAAGTACCATCATGGACCTTGATATTCCAATAAAAAACTATGAATAAATGGCTATCCAAACCCTTACATCCGTCAACCCAAATGAATCTGATAACCTCATGCCTTTAATCCATCCTAAACTAATTGACTGGGAGACTGTCGAACCCCTAACTATGCCAAGATTTACAGATGATGATGCCATTGTGAATTACCTATGTCATAGCAAACCTAATACAAGTTCTATCTATAACACTCATAACAACACGGCTCAACATGATAGTGTCAAATCTTCCAGTTGCAAAATTGAAAATAGGGAAAATAGATCTAATGGTGAAAACCATTCTATGCCAGCATTAGATCTAGAAAAAGAAAAAATAAAGAACACATCTAATAATGAAAACCTTTCTGAGGCACTAAAGGATGGAAGATTTGACACTCTTCTAGAAAATTATCATGATCTATCATAAGTCCTGGTGGAACCAACACAGTCTTTGAATATTGACACTGAAGATAAGGAAAAAATCCTACATCTGGAAAAATCTATGACAAAACAAGAAAGACCAAAATTCAACAAATTATTTAAAGAAATAAGCATCAACTTCGATTGGTCATATTTCGATATGTTAGGCTTAGACTCAAATATTCTCATGCATCACTTGTCTTTGCCTATAGGAATCAAGCTTGTCAAGCAAAAATTAAGAAAAATGCATCCCCATATCGCATTGATGGTAAAGATAGAGCTAAAGAAATTGTTGGATGTTGAATTCATACGGTCTATAGACTATTTTGAATGGATATCAAACCTTGTACCTATTGCAAAGTTGGACAATAGCATTAGGATATGTACAGATTTATGGGACCTAAATAAAGCATGCCCGAAGGATGATTTTCTACAACCAAATATCGACATCATTATGGACTTGATGGTAGGGCATGCTATGTTGTCAATCATGGATGGTTTCTTTGGGTACAATCAAATAAAAATAGCTCTGGAAGATCAGGAAAAGATGGTTTTTACATGTCCATGCGGAACCTTCTGCTGGAACGTCATGTCATTTGGTCTGAAAAATGCAGGAGCCACTTATCAAAGATCAATGACGACAATCTTCCATGATATGATGCAAACCTTCATGGAGGATTACGTGGATGAAATCTTGGTAAAATCTGGTACTAGGGAAGGAAATTTGCATATCCTCAATAAAATATTCACACAGATGGAGAAATTTAATGTCGGTCACATCAGAAAAACTATTAGGGTACATTATCTTAGAAAAAGGCATTGAAGTGAATCCAATGAAAGTCAAAGCAATAATAGAGATGCCACCTCCTAAAAATATCAGTCAACTCATATCACTACAAGGAAGGCTCCAATCGATCAAAAGATTTATCTCCCAGCTGGCGGACAAAAGTCATCCTTTTAATCATCAATTACATAATAATATAGTTTTCAAGTGGGATGAGGGGTGTGAAACAACATTCAATCAAATCAAATAGTATCTAATGTCACCACCCATTCTCATTCCACCAACAGAAGGAAGGTCTCTCATTTTATATATTGCTACAACATACATCTCTTTGGGGGCACTATTAGCGCAAGAGGATTATGAAGGAAAAGAACATACCATCTACTATATCAGCTGGAATTTAAATGGATATGAAATCAATTACACTTTCATAGAGAAATATTGCTTGATGGTGGTATTCTATACTCAATAGTTGAGACACTATATGCTAACCCATATAATCAAGCTAATAGCAAAGATCGATCCTTTAAAATATCTACTCAGTACAGCTTCCTTAAAAGGTAGAATGGAAAATTGGGTCATGCTATTAAGTGAATTTGACATTCAATATGTAGAGAGAAAGGAAAACAAGGGTTAGGCAATCGCTGAACAATTAGCAGAGGCTCCTTTACCAAATGATCGACCAATGACAATGGAGTTTCCAGATGCAAACATTCTGACAGTGATGCCCCAACAATGGGTATTATATTTTGATGGATCATACATGCATCACGGATCAGGAGCAGGGATCTTGTTCATCTCTCCACAAGGACACACCATTCCAAAATCATATAGATTAATGTTTTAGTGTACAAATAATGTGGTAGTATATGAAGCATTAATCATTGGGGTCAAAATAGAAATTCAATGGAAGATCACGGCCTTACAGGTATGTGGGTGCTCTCAACTAGTTATTTATCAAGTAAATGATGAATATCAAGAAAAAGATGAAAAGTTGATGCCCTACAAAAAAAAAATAGATGATCTGAAACAATCCTTTATCAGTATCAAGTTTGATCAAATTCCAAGGGTGGAAAACAAAGTTGCAAACATTATGGCTACAATTGCTTCATTACTAAAATTGTTTGAGAAGCGTGTTTGTTATGAGTTTATGGTAGAGCAAGTATCATGTCCTTCCCATTATAAATCAGATTCTGCTACCATTTGCCATATAGAAACAACTGAAACTTCCATCTATGAAACAACTTATGCTTACTTGAAAAATGATATCCTTCCTCCTGATCTATCTAGGAACCAAAAACAAAACTTCATCCGCCAATCCGCACAAAATACTTTAATCACCGACATACTTTATCATTGAGGTCTTCATGGTAATTTACTTCGATGTCTAGAACATGACGAATCTGAAACAACTGTATGTGAAGTTCACGAGGGTATTTGTGGAACTCATTCGAGTGGGATAACTCTAGCTAAGAAACTCCTATGTTTGGGATATTATTGGCCTTGCATGGAGAAAGAATCCTATTAGTTTGTTAAGAAATGTCAAAAGTGTTAGATTCACAGCAATCTGATTCATGCACCAACACAAGAACTGCATCCTTTTACATTGACATGGCCTTTTTTTCAATGGGGCCTCAATCTGGTAGGAAAAATAAATCCATCTTCATCCAATGGACACAAGTTCATCATAACAACTACACAATATTTCACAAAATGGATTGAAGCAGTACCTCTTACAACCATCATTGGGAAGTAGATCTCCTTTTTTATCTTGAACTACATAATATGTCGGTATGGAATCCCTCAATCTATTATCATTGATAATGGACGACCTTTCAAGATTCAAGATGTATAGGAGCTATGTGATAAATTTCATATCCAACAGCAGTTTTCAACACTGTACTATCCTCAAGGGAATGGCCAAGTAGAGGCCTCAAACAAAAAAACACTCAAGATTATCAATAAGATGGTTAATGATGTTGGACGTGATTGGCATGTTCAAACCAATCCTGCATTATGGGCCTATAGAACAAGTATCAGAACACTAACATGAGCTACTCCATATGCCTTGGTATATGGGTCAGAAGCCATATTTCCTATTGAAGTTGAAATTCCATCCCTTCGTGTATGAATCAGAGGTATCATTTGAGATGAAGACTATAGGGTATCTAGACTGAAGGAATTGGAGTTATTGGATAAGCGTCATCAACAAGCTTTTAATCATCTAACAACTTATCAACAGAGGATGTCAAGAAGTTACAACCATAGGGTAAAATCGGGGGTCTTTCAAGTCGGTGACTTGGTACTAAAAGAAAACCCTAGGAATTAGCAAGACGGGGAGAAGAAAGGGAAATTTGAGCCTAACTAGCTTGATCCTTTTGTCATCATATCAGTGTATGGATTAGGAGCATATCAGCTATCAATGTCAAAAGGGGATTTGTTTAATGAACCCATCAATAGTATCCATCTTCGAAATTTCTATGCTTGAATCTCCTAGTGCATGGGTCAAACTTCTGAAAATGGTTTCCTTGATGAAAACTTGGCAAACAGGCATCTTGGCAATGCAAAAATACAAACAAAAAAAATTAAAAATAAATAAATACAAAATACAAAAAGAAAGAAAAAATGAGAAAAATACACAAAACAAAGAGTGTAATCAAAACATATGGCAAAAACTTGGAAACAGGCATCGTATGTGATTCTAAGATCAACTTTCCCATCTATTTTGATACATATTAGGATCATTAATCTAGCATTCAATACTGTTTCATATCATGTCAGTAGTCTTGCCATCTTTGCATCCATATCAAAATCATTTTTGCATTATCAAGTCTCACTCCAAATCTTGGGGGTAACATCTAGATATTACTAGGGGCAACAATAACATCAATTTCACCAAAGGGAAAACAACAGTATAATAGAAAAACAAAAATCAAAGATCAAAACACAACATCAATCATCGTCAAAAAGGCATCAACCATCAATATCATGTCAAACAATTAAGTCTGAAAAATAAAAATCCAAAAACATAGGTTTGTGTAAGTCAAACTATGTGGTCTCTACGTGTGTAACATAGGCAAGGCTAATCTTTGATCGGCCCCCGAGACCCCTAGGATAAGTTAGTAGGTTAGGTCTTTGGTCCAAAATCTCAAAAATCCAAAATCAACACAAAATTAGGACAAATGATCTAAAATCTGAATAATGAATGAAACGCTCTAAGTAAACAATGGATAAACTATATTTTTATATCATTTCTTTGGATTAACTCAATGATGTATTGAACTAGAGAAATAAAGAAGAATGATATTTTTATCTTCTATCTGTAAATTAATCAGATAAATGTATGAATTGTCAGGGAATGTGCTATTCAAATCTATCACTGATGACATTCAGAATTCACACATTAAAATGATTAATCACTACATGTTTATGCAATGAATGCTTAGGTCGTCTCGGTTCAATCATACCTAGATGCTTGTGTTTTATTGCAATATCAAAAATCATGAAAGAAGTACTCAGGTTGTCATTGGTCTAACACATACCATTGACACTTGTATTCACTTTCAACATCCAATAAAGCTCTATGATGACAAAAAGCACAAAATTACTATTAAAATGACAATCATTTTTTGCATATAGTTGCATGTTCAAATTAGATTGCATTCACCATATTCACTATCTACAGAATATTTGTTGCATAAAGGGTTCCAATCAATTATTATCTTATCTACAAATAAGACTGAGTATACCTGACATAAATTCAAAAATCATCAAAAACATGTAGGAGTCATCATCTCATCATTTAGTTTCATCATTTCATCATTCATGCATTTCATCATACATCATGTTCATTTTACCATAAAAACATTCATTACATTATCATCCATCAAACATCATATTGCATACATCATTTACCATCCATTATCATCCATCATAAGATCATCATTTTTATCATCATCACATTACCATTAAAAATCATTTATCCATCCATCCATACATGTTATCACATTTTGAACATCCATATAGATCATCATTTAGAAATTGATACATAACATCATACATCCATATATTATATATTCTACAAAATGCATCGAATCATTACGTCAAATAAAATCATTTATCATTACATCATCATATTTCAAATAAAATCATCACATATTGCATAAATCAGATAATAAATACATCCATCACATAGATATTATAAACCATCATAAAATCACGTCAAGTGCATCTCATATATATATATATCATCAGTGTGAAGTATACAATGAAGTCTAAGCATAAAGATACATCATCAAAAATGAGCTACATCGTAATATACATCATGTCTCAAAAAGAAGAATCTCAATGACATCTACGATCTGCTACTGCCAGAATGTGTGGGCCCAACAAGACCTGTACCAACACCACCCTCGGAAGGACCAGGATCTCAGAGATCTCCTCGAGGAGGTTGTTTCACACCCTCATTTACTGTCTGTGTATGCGTCCACCCAGATCTCGATGGGGCATAGCTGACTCTATGATTGGTAGGCACTGCATCATGATACCTGCCTCTATAAAACTCTGTCTCTCGGCCAACCCGCAAAACCTCTCTCATGTAGTCTCCCATTGAGGTACCATCAACCACTCTCTGGAGGATCTCCACTGTCTCCTATGCCCTCTCGACACTCTACCGAGCACTATCTCACTCTGCTGTCAATGTAGCAACTTGTGTCTACACAGTGGCCAACTGCCCCTGAACTTGTGCTAAAGCCTAAGCATGAGCCTAAGCCTAGGCCTGCATCTGAGTCTGGGTCTGAACAAGCAAACCCTGAGCCTATAGAAACTACCCCTGCAATGTCTGGACCTATGTCTACGGGCCTATAATCTATCTTTGATGGTCTACATGTTGTACTGTTAGTCCTCACCTCTTGTGATGCCTACTGGATGATGGACCACTAGTGGCTAGCCCTACCCCTTTGCCCCCTCCACTTCCACCATCATTTTCATCACTACCACTCTCCATGCTATTGTCTGCCAGAGTACCACCCTCACTCTCTATGAAACCCTATGCCACATCCTCCTCTACTAGTAGCGGTGTTGGCTCATCCAGAATATTGATACACTGATGTGGAACCAAAGCCAAAAAGGTAGCATACTCCTCGGTGACTGGTGCCTTTGCAATGTCTCTCCACATGTCCCAGGGTGATGGCTGCAATGCCCTGTATCCCTCTACTAAAGCATCATAAGACAGATAGGGACCCCAATCAGGAATATCCATCTTTCACCTAGCATAATGGGCTACCCCCTATGGCATACATTAAATGATGCCATATTGTCTGTATACTCGGTGAACAAAAAATCTCTCTAAGACAAATGGTGTCTGGTCAATCAAATACATAGAATCATAGAGATATCCTAACACTGCATCATCCTCATCCCATTGCTCACAGTCTAAGTATGGACGCCAGGTAATAGTCTATGTGTCATCAAAAACCCACCTCCAGTGCTCTAACTTACCCATCCAAGCCTATGTAAGCCGACCTCTATATCTGAACACATAGAGTCTACCTGCTAGTCTATCTACCACTAGGAATGGCCGAGCAATACAGAAATTCCCCCATACCCACACCTATAATAGGGTCATCCTTGCTGATAAGCTTCATGCCCCTAGGTACACAACTAAGTGAAGATCATGAGAGAGATGTGCCAACATGCACATCCCCCACGTATATCTAGTACCGTGTACCATCATGCTCTCTACGGTCCTGCCCCAACCCATGATGAATCCCTTTGACCTATGATTAGGGAAAAGGAAACCTCCAATAAATCCAGTTAGCACTATTGGTAGTGTCACATATGAATTAGCGATCCTCCTCCATCGGACGCTCGGACCCTCAATATCCTGATCCTGAAATACTCTCCGAAGAGCATCTCTACCACCGGTCCCATGGGAATCATATGCTACGATCTCCCCCATGAACAAAATGCACAAAATCTGCCACACATCCTCGGGTGTGACCATCATCTTGTTAGTGGGTAGATGAAAGGTGTTGTGGTCACTATGCCACCTCTCAACTAAAGCAGTCAACAAACCTCAATTAATCCTAATCTAGGGCATATCAAGCAAACGAATCAAGTTGCATCGGCCTATAATCTGAAGCTCATCTAGTGTAAGATGAGGTATCAAGTCTATGGTCCAAGGAAACCTCTCTCGCATCTAGAGAGTACCCAAATCCTCCTATCATCATAATGAAAAATCCAAATTCAATGAACTATGTCAAGAAGTCAAAAGTCATTCTATTATCAAGTCTGTTCCAAAAATTTGGTATGAATTTTTGATCAAAATTCATGGGCGAACATCAAAAAACCTCACCTATCATGAGGTTCATCAAACATTATCTAATCTCACCTATCATGATATTTATCAGATATTGAATCATTTCCTCACCTATCATGAGGATCATCACAAATAGGATTTCTTCTCACCTTTCATGAGTAGTCTTATTTAAATCATCAAACTCCAACATCAAGAATCTAAATTATCAATCATACCAATGCGAAGAATGGAATTAGAATTGACGAAATCAAGGTTACCTTAGTCAAAATATTCAATTCTGACATGAAAGCACTAAATCAGGCACCCAAAGCGCTAAAACCCAAAAGCACTACTTTATCAGTCAAACACGCTATATCAGGCACCCAAAGCACTAAATCTCGAAAGCACTACTTCAACACTTTGATGCACTATAACAGGCATCCAAAGTGCTAATATACTCTAAGCTTTGTTTTACTGCATCAAAGTGCTAAAATAGTCCATCAAAGAGTCGCTTTACCAAAAGCGCTAGAATAGACCATGAAAGCACTAATCAACCAAATCAAAGTGCTAGAAGTCTCAAAGCACTAAAATTTGACATCATAGCTATATAATTCACAACCTAAGCGCTATATCATTGAAAGTGCTACATTATCCTATGGAAGCAAGCTAGAGAATTTAATGCAAGCGCTAAATCTCAAAGTGCTACTCTACCTACTAAAAGCACTACACTAGAGTGAAAGTGCTACATCGTGGCTTAAAAGCGATAAAACAGGAAAAAACACTAAAAACTATAAAATGCATAAAAAATAAAAGTGCATGAAAAACGAGGAAGATGAGGGGTACATACCAGAGGTCCATATGTGGTCAATCATCGATGACATCGAATGCACTCAAAACAGTGAGTGTGATAAGGGATTGGCATCCTTGTCCAGCTAGCTGAAATGTCTCTATCAAAGGATTTTCCAAACTCAAAAGTGCAAATGACTTTGAAAATGACCTTTTCGACTATATATAACTTTTGGAAAGGGATTTTTTAGGGGTTTTATTATATTTTGATTAATGTTATCCATGAAATTAATTGAAATTCATTTGTGAGCTATATTTCTTCATCATTTTGTTGGGAGATAAATTATTTCATCATCGGATCTTCATCAAATCATCAAAAAATCATAAAATTTTGAATTTTTTTTTCTAAAAATCATCAAATCATTAATTTATCTCCTGAGGGGGTATATTATTGTCAATCATCTGAAAATCAATGTCTGGGGCATGTCTGGGGCATACAGAATTATTTTTCTTTATCATCGATCCTAGCAGTAGTAGCCAAATTTTCTTTGAAGCAACACATAAACACATCACTTAGAAGAGGGGAAAAATGTATACACCTAATCTTGGTCTCAACCAAACGATTAATTAAATACAAAAATATTTGATTAATTATCCTAATTTCCTCTACTATTGAATAAATAGAAATATTTATTTATATAGTTCACATTTAAATTCATCTTAGTTAAATAATCATGGATGTATAAGGAGTAATTAATTATATTATTTCATGCTTTATTATGTTTTTTAGGTCCCCTCTTTGTCTTAATCGACTTTGGAGGATGCACATAAATATTTAATGGTGGATCTAGCTGACAAGTTCAAAAGAACTTAATGTTTTATAAAGCGAACTGGTGAATGAATAAATCTTTGGTAGCAAATATATATAAGATCGGTTTTATCATTTTGTATGTCTCATATGAAAAATAATTATGTGAATATGAGTGTAATGCAAAAATTATAAGATTAATAGTGCAAATATTGGATTTTTGATGTGAATTGAGGAGTAGAGCAGAGCGAAGAGCATAATCAGTCTGTAGATCCAGAATTCAATCTATGAGCTTCACCAGAACTGTAACCTAGCATAAATAGATTCTATCATCTTAGTTCAACCTTCATATGGCTTTAATCTAAAATTTTGTAAGGAAGTGAGCCTTCCCTTTTGAGCAGTGAGCTCTTGACAGTGTGCCTGAATGCAAGTGCATTCTCATTTTTAGAAATTTATATTTGAGTACTCAAATTGTGGATTAACCTCCACTATGGTTCTCCCCTAATAGGTTTTCCATGCAAAAATATGTATGTTTTGGTGTTATGAATATTTCCTTTGAATTCTTCCATCTTTCTTTTAATGTAATGACAAAATGGTTTAAGTTTCAAAGCAGTAAAATTTAAGATTTGTTGAGCACTGATTCACCCCGCCCCTCTTAGTGTTCCCTTGAGTCCAACACTTGGTATCAGAGCACAGTTCCTTTGAATAATTTTAGCAGCTTGAGGTGGATCTTGGAAGGTGATGGACTCTGGTAGTCTTCAACAACAACTTTTGGTGGCACTTGATAACCTTGATCAATATAAAGAAGAACTACATGAATTAAAAGAAAATATTAGAGATGATGAGAAATTCATTCCGTCATTGAAAGATCATATTGTTAAATCCAAGGAGAAAAGAAAGGATCTATGTGATTAGATACAACAAAAGAAGAACAAAAATATGAATGATGCTCATTTGAATCAAACCTTGAAGGAAATAAATGAAGAGTGTGAAAAGCTTGCTAGAGATAATACAAACCTAAAACATGAGATGGAATCTATGATGATGAAGATGACTAAAGAGATTGAAGAAAGTAAGAAATATGAGGAAAATATTTCTCAAACCCTAAAAAAGAAATCTAATGAATGCAGTAGAATAAATGGGAAATTCACTCAGTTGGAAAGTGAATTGCAAAGATCTAGCAACAATGAAGAACTTGGTAAGTAGATTGCTACTCTTAGGAATGATGTTGTGATTGCAAATGAGTACAAAGAAAATTTTAAGATCAGTTCAGTGAAGCTTGATGAGCTAACTCAAAAATAAAAGAGTGGAAATGATAAGAGATGTATTAGATATGAAAAAGGAGAAAGTTCTAGATAAGGATAAAATAATTTCAGACAGAACAAAGATGGAAGGTATCCGGTAAGACAACCTAATGCTCAAAATTTTAATGGATATTGTTTTTCTTGTAAAAATTTTGGTCATGTGGTTGCTCAGTGTAGAATTGATATGAAGTCAAGAGTTTCATCATTCTCTGGTCAGTGTTTCAATTACAATAATTTTGGTCATAAATCCATTGAATGTAGAAATGTGTTAAGAAGGAATCTTGAATGTTATACATGTGGAAAATTTGGGTATGTTGCTAATCAATGTAGATCAAGAAGAATCCATTGGAATGATTGGTCAGGACAAGAAATTATTATGTGCTAGAACTGCAATAATTTTGGTCACATTACAAAATTCTACAGAAACGAAAAATGCAAACATAAGAGGTCTGGTATACAGAGGCAAAAATATAGAGATAAATGATAAAGGGAAAGAAAAAGTGACTATGGATGAAATCAGAGATTAGATGAAAAGGACATGGGTAAGGAATAATGATTGTGATGTTGGAAATGGTTCCATACTAGAACTTGTTTCTGGTAATTCTTCCAATAATTGATTTCAAACCACTAGCCTAGGGGGAGCCTTTCAAGAAAATATTTCCTCCCTTGTCTATGATGGTACCAAAACACAGAGAATAGTAAAGAAGGTGTATTTATGGTGTAAAAAGGTTTTGGATAACTTTAGCAAAAATAATTCAAACAGTTCATAGGTCCGCATAAGATATTTTTGTAGTTGTTTAAGAAAATAGAGTATCCATAAAACTTAGGGAAAATGCATTTATTGCACATGTGTGAACTATAAAATTCAAGTTGGAATCATCATTTGTCACTTTGCATCAAAGAAGAAAATAAGGAGAGCACTCGGTAGATGGATTTTGAAGCAATGAAATCAATTCATTAGCAATTCTCAAAATCTATCAGGTATTTCAAATTATTCTTGAAATCTTCATACAATTTGGTGTGCAGTTTCAAACCCTAAATACGAAAATAAATTCAAAAAAATTAAAGGCTCGATCACTCTAGATGAATATAATAGTGAACAGATTAGGTCTATGAGGAGTTTGTTACTACCTAACAAATTGAAGCAATTGAGTGAATCTAAACATAGAAATTTGGATATTTGGAATGATTTTTTGTACTTTGAGAACATAGAATTCGTCAAATTCATCTTGAGTAGATTACAAGATGATATTTTAATTTTAGACAAACCTTACATCATTTCAAAGGAGGTAATTGATAATTTGACTAGATTATGCAAAGTCAGAAATGTACCAAGGAAGAAATCTATCTGAAATAAAGAGGTTGAAACCCTAACCAGAATAATCAGATATTAAAGAGCACTGATAATTGTGACAATCAAGATTCCTATTACAAAGTACATTGCACATGGGATAACATACAAAATCTTCTATAGAAATTGAGAAGGTGCTACATCGGCTGGCATAGTCTACATTTCTCACAAGATGATAATAGAAGGTCAGGACTTTGACTTGTGTGGGTTGATAAGGGATCAACTAATCAAAAAATTCAGGTGTTATGTCTATGATTCCACATCTTGAATATATGTCTACTAGAACATATCCATCTATAACATCTAACAAAAATCCCCCTACCATTATGCTTTGGTGCATGTTCATAGTTCATTTCAAAGCTCCCATTTTGGCATAGGCAGGGAGCAATTTGGCAACGAATTTGGCTTTATACCTACAAATTGCATTTGTTTGAAAATTTCTAAAGCCTTTTCAACAAATCAATTTTTTGCAAATCCTACAATCACCTAGAACACAAGAACATGTACTTCACATAATGAGGGTTGCACATACTTCACATGTTAGTAATGCTTATTGCATTACATATATAGTTGATCATTATATGTGCATGGTTGACCTTTGTGCCCGTGTTGGCTATCTTGAGGACACCCTAAACACTATTACTAAGATTCTAGTTAAACTTGTGGTTCCTGTGTATCATAAATGAATATAGACCGCGTATTTCTAGCAACACTTCATTTTTAGTTGGATCCTAAAAATACTGCAACTTATGTTCTTCTCTAAAAAATATGTGTAGAAGTAGACAGGTGTGGTAAGTTCAAATAGTAAGAAAAATGATTAAAGATAGAGGAATTAAGAAGATACCTGGATGTAGTTGGAATGAAGGCTATAAAATGGTAAATGGTTTTTTGTGTAGAAGACAGATCACATCCACAAACATGTGAGAGCTATGGTACAATGATAGCATATATATCTTCAATCCATGGCTTTAGAACCTTGATTACCATGTTTTTTTGAGACCCTCTTAACCTGGTACCATGGACCTATATGCATAAGGTCCATAGTTACAAACTAAGTAAAATTTGAAACCACATTGACAAAAATTGTTGGTACAAAATCTAGCATAAAATGTGAGAAATTAATTACATGTGCAATTGATGTAGCCATAGTAGTATTCTTGTAGTTGGAATGATATCTCATTTGAACATAGTATCCATAACCACTTGATGTTTGAATATGATTTCTTAGGTATCTCATTTTACATTTTTTCACATGTCTAGGAAGGTACAAGAAAGCATTTTTGGAACTTATTATATTGTGTTTACTTCCTTCCCTTGGGATTTAATGAATCATGTGCAATAGGTATTGACACAAAAATGACCGTCACTCTACTCAAGAACTGTTCAAAAGTTCAAAACCAAATAGACAATTTTTGTCTTAATTCACTAAGGTAAAGATTGCAAAAAAAATTGATTTTATTTGATTCAATTTCAATTACAATCACTAGGTATTTCATGGCCTCATCATTCCACGCTCCATTTTTTATTTTATATTTGGAAATCATTCTGCAACCTCTTCTCTTACTTATAGATTTTCCTATCACCACATATGCACACCTTTCACACTCCACTCCTTGCTAAGCACTCTTTCTACTATAAATTGTATGAAAAGGTCATATCTACTGTACACTCCACTCAAACATCCAATGGTTTAATATTTAAACAAAATATTAATTTAAGAACAGTAGATTTGCCTCTTATTAATTGTAACCTAATATTTTTTCTATAGATATCTACAACTGTTGCTTGTGATAATATAACATTATGAGCAACCAAGTAGGGTTTTGTTTCTGAATTTCCCTCACTAGAATTCCCAAACGATAGTTTCTCTATAGTGTCCTCCATGGATAGTGCTTGTTGAAGAATCTCAAAGTTTGCAACCAGTGCTTACAAATTTGATAGTTGGACTTCCCACACTTTTTCCTAAATAATCTATTGGATTTTTGTATTTGGCTATTTGATCTAGAGGCAATGTCACCAAGATCCAAAGAAATATTAAAGAATATGAAGGGGCCTATAAGGATAATAACCATCATTTCTATTATTTTGGGTCAAAGAAATCAAAGGAGATGGTATTTTTATTAACCTTTTTTTATCCGTAAGATCATTTGAAGATGGTATGGCTATTTTTAACTATTTAGTGTGCCAATAATAATGACACTATTATGTAGTAGGCCAATCTCTTCCTTTCTATGTACTAGCCAAAATATTTTGGGATTTTTTGGGATTGATTCAACCTTTGTTTGCAATGTTTCCACCAATCTACCTTTTTGGTTAGTGCATTAAAATCAATGTATTCAAGTATACTTACCTGTAGATGGGAATTGGTAGTTGTATAGGAGAGGGGGATGCGTACTAGTATTCCATTTTCAAAAAAAGTTGGAGAAGACTAAAATATTATTTATTTCTTTATATATGATTGAGATTTAGAGAAAAAATCATACAGTGAATATTTAACTTCAAAGACTAAAAAATACAAGAATTAACATTTTAAAGTATTGAATTAGATGTCAACTAAAGGAAATATTAATTTTAATTTATATTCATATTTGATAATCATCATGTCATAATTCTCCAAAGATGGCGGATAGAGATTGGGAGTGGAATTCCATTATATTAAATTGCTAAAAACATAGTACTTGTAGATGAATATTTTTCAATTAATTGATAAAACTTCAATACATGTACACCTCTTTAACCTTATCATTGTTTCTCTTTGTGCTATTACCTCTTTGGGATTTGATAAAAACATTTTTTGCTATAGAAAACTTGTAAATTTTCAAACAAGGAGGGTACTAAGATGACTTATTTTTTAAACATATGTCATCAAATTAATCCATTAAATTTTCATCTTCAATGGTCAAACGTAAAACCATCAAATAAAAATTCAAACATTGAGTAAAAAATTCTATTA